>JAPPVO010000019.1:33502853-34102853 GCA_030407325.1 Camellia japonica
GAAAGGATTTGATTGACAAATGGAAATGAAGCGGTAGAATGTACCTTGTGTGGACCGGGCCTTAAATCAGGTTGCTGCATGAATTTGATGACGAACATCCCACAGTCAAACGTGCAACAAAAATAATTTCACATTAAATTTGTCATCAATGTCAATAGGTTCATTAAGTCAGTCATACAGCATACACATTAATGTGAGAGAGGGATTGTGGATTACTCATCCAGTTGTTGTACTGGCCTCTCATCTAACATGCGGAGGTGGAAGCTACATACGTTTGTAACATAATCATTTCCAAAGTGTAGTTGCAGCAAGTCGTGCATAGTTTGAACCTGTTCCACAAGGTTGAAGTTGGTTTATGTAAAGGATGTTCAAGTTTGTTGTAGTGTTGAGAAATGCACCAGGACATACCAAAATTTTTGCCACATTTAGCTTCCTTTTGTTCGGTCGGTTGGATGGGAACGAGTCAAATAGGTAGGCTACACGGTCCACCATATCAATTTTAACGCACAACCAATGCACTCCTCTGTAATTGAAAGGCATGTAAATCTACACGCAAACACAAGGGCAGACCTTGTTTAGAGGCCATGTAAACATGTAATGGCTTTCATATTTTCGTTTTAATATAACGGATGAACATTGATATTACCCTCTGGCATGCATCAATCGCACCAGTGTATTGTCATGTCCAAAAAATGATGTGACGATATTTTCATGGTGCAGAGGTTGCGTATCTTTATTTAGAATCAAAGTCTGCATGTGTAATGCATAAAGGTCATTGACGGAAACATTTGTCAAAATATGTCATACAAAACACAACGTACTTTAAACACTTACTTACCGACAGATATACGGGAAAGAACCAATCAGTATGCCCCATCATTGTGTAAATCCCTCTGTCGATTAGTCAATTGCACCACCACCAAGTTGATTGGCTGGAACATTGTATGTAAGACACAAGGCAAGTTGATTAGAAAGGTTTCTGAGTTCAGGGGTACTGAAAAACGCAGATTCATATGTGCGCAGCCAACACTTACAGTGTCGGATAGCCACAACCCTGGTTTGAGCGTGCGCATGTCACGCCGGGTACCAACTTCACATGCCCGTCCATGAAGATTCATGGAAACAACAATGTCCCTACAAGCAATAATGATCCTTAGAACGATAGTTATTTCACAGTGGACTGTCATTTAAAATTTGCAAGTACTAAATGAAACAATACATTTCATTTTTGCTATCGTCAAATACAAGTCGAGAAGTTTTTGTTCCTCCGCCGATAACAACCCTTCGCTGTCCAACATCCTCAACGAGTCCTACAAAAATAAACAGCCAACTAACACTACACATTTCATAAAAAAAATTGAAGCTTACATTACAAGGTCGGTAGTCATAAAAAAGAACGTGAAATGATGTTAAACTGTGAACCTCAGAGTTTTCCCAACTTGTGATGTTTGGTGCGGAGTTTGTTACAAATGTGTACAAACATATGCAGCAGTCATAACTGCAAACATGCGATTGTTTGACAACTAGTACAATACAACACAGATGATTTGTAAAATTAGTGATTCACATTATTGATGTAGGGATGAATTGGGTATTCAAAACTTGTGGGGCATTAAAGGCAGTATTTTGTACCTTGTTCACCTTATTCACACCATCAACATCCACAGATGAACTGATGTCGTCAATTCCACTATTTGTTTTGCTATCGATGCACAATTGCATATCCCCGACCTCAGTGGCTTGAACTCCACTTTCGCGCATTTTTGTTTTTCCTTTTCCTTTTCCTCTTCCTCTTCCCTTTGCACTTCCTCTAACGATTCCAGTTGCTCTCAATGGTTGGCCAAGCTTAGTAGAAGAAGTATGCACATCGCACGCCACGTTCTTGACGCCCACTGACTCAAGGTCAGGACTGTATTTATCTTCAATTTCGTATGTTTCCCCCGAGTGAAGGCCTCCTTTCTTCTGGTTGTCCCCACCTTCTTTGATGTTCAGCTTCTGCCCATCATGGAAATGACTTTTGTCCCTTGCCAAGGTTCCCTTCAAATTATGTTGTTGGTGATCCACCCCTTGTACATCTGAAATATTACACTCCATTGGGTTAACTTTGTCAGATGGTTTGACCACAACATCGTCATACGCCTCGACTCCAATAGTAGGGTCCACACCCTGTTTGTCCACGCCTACCGGTTGTGGTCTAGAGAATATACCTTCGATGAGGTGGTGTAGCATTTGCTTCAGTTCACCTAAATTGGTTTGTTCAGTGAACGGTTCATTGCAGCCCAAACTGAAACGTTGAAGCAGTTGCTTCAGCATTTCCTTCAGTTCAACAACATTGGAGGAGAGGTTAATGATACACACATCATTGCCTTCTACCTAATCATACATACACATTCGTGAACTTAGTCTTATAAATCATCTTCAAATGATGTGGCTCAACTGTGTCAAAATTGCGTAATGATTGGATAGATTACCTTGTCATTGTCAACAACTTGCTTGCCTTGGAAATGTCGCAACATCTCCATTAAATCTGTTTGGTTGTGGAGAACTTGCTTCATCATTTCCTTCAGTTCGCAAATGTCAGACTCTAAATTGCTCATACGGACTTCATCGTACTGTCCTTTTTGTTGGTTCTCGACATGGCATGCATCCATGTCAGCATCATCGGCGTCGCTTTCGTCGTTACTGTAATCAAACTCCACCTAATCATAGAAACGCATAAATGAAGTCTGACATTGTATGTTGAAGACAAGTGGGTCGATGTGAAATGTGCACAGTGGTTGGAGTGCTTACCGCAATTGTTGGGAAATTTTGCTTCCTTCTGATACGTCGCAGCGTCTCCCGTATTTGGGTATCACCCCAATCATGAAGCCGAGGCGTGGACCGCGTTGTAGCCGACGTACTTGTCGAGCTCAGACAAACACAATCAAGGTACAATAGCTGTGGACATTAAGGGGCACACCATAATTAATTTATTCTTCCCACAAAAATCAACTATATTCAGTAACAATGACATTCATTCTTCTAAATTTTGCAGCGGAACGTACATAGAATACTTATTTTGTTTACAATGCCGTCAACTTTATAGGCACATATCATGCAATATTTTTTGGAAAAAAAATGTACAACAAACCAAGGACTTTATTGATGAAACCAAGAAAAAAAAGTTATGTACATGTTTGTATATATGAATGGCTGCAACCCAAAAGACCTTTCCCAGAATCAATACGTTTGGTTTGGTAATGGTCCTATCAAGGTTTCTTCTGTATATTCTTCTTCAACTCTGCCTACAAATGTGTATAATATTTCCTGTGTCATTCTGTGTCTGATTGATTATTCCAAACCGATGAAGATCAATCAATTATGTTCCCCTCTTCGCAACGTAGGCAAATTGGTTCCTCCATTGAGGTCCGTCATACTTTTTGCCCTGTACTCTTTGTTCTTAAATTCATGACGGTAGTCGCAAAAATATATTTCTGCGAGTACCATACTTGGTCAGGAAGAGTGTTATTTGTCGTACTCACAAAGCAGGTAACATTGTATGTCCCAATCAAGGCCAATTTGTTAAACCATGACAGAACAATGCATGAAACATATGAACGGTGGAATGGAAAAAACAATCGAGTTATTGGCATACCATTAGCAGGAAAACACATCCAGTTGCACCGCGATGACCTTTATACTTGCGAACACCGTTGTGAAGGAATTGCAGTGTCAACTTTGCCCAATTACAAGCTCGCATACCATTCACATCCTTCACGGCATGAATGAACGATGGGTTCAAGGCGGTCATTGTGATAGGACACAACATGACCCCCAAGACGTACAGCGCAAATTTCCTCCAAAACTCGTCCTCCGCACCATCAGTCTCGGTTAGATAAAGTCTCAACTTGTTCAAAGGAATGTCCGTTCAACTCCAACCTCATCGTAGAAGGAATGACTCCGTTAACAACTCCAACCTCATCGTAGATATTGGGATATGCTTCTAATGACCCAGCCAACTGCACGTCATCGCCTTCACACCGTATTCCCAATAAAACATTAACTGCCTTACAAGTGAGCCTGAGTTGACGACCATGAACATTCAATGAACTACTGTCAGGATCGAAGTTCTGTACCAACCATGCGCACAAGTCGTGATCTATACGTGTACACTTCATCCCCAGGAGGCCAGCAAACCCAATGTCAATGACTGCCTGCTTTTGTGCTTCGTTGAACCGGTTAACTAGCTCAACAATTGACTTCAATGATATGCGGAGTTGCCTTTTACCCTGCACATTTTTTACCCTTAAATTAATACAAAAATACAACCAACAATGTCAGCAAAGCAGGACCTAGCCAAATGCATTTACGAAAACATGAAGTACGTAATGACCTTTTCAGACTTCGGTGCACATGGTACTACTTTGGCGTGTTCCTCGGCGCTCGCCTTAGCCATTTCCGCAAACCTCTTTTTCTCATCAGAGGGGAGTGCCTTCCACCTTTCCCCAATCTCCTTTCTACTCTTTAACCACGAAAGTGACAGACGTACAAGACAAGTAACAACTATGAGTCCAAAATAACTGTAACTACAACTTTATGCCAAACGCAATCCGCGTGCATTGTTGGTAATTAAATAAGATTGCAAATACAAATAACAGTTGCAGGAAAAAGTCAGCGACAAAACGTAGCTGGACTTTTACAACGAATTGAAATTTACGAAAACAATAGGAAGGTGACATTATTACATGCTACAATCCTACAAACGTGAAACAATCACAAGCCCACTACGACCATTCAATACAACGTGTGGATAGCAACCCAGCCATGTGTTTCCATCATAGTGTATTATAGAGAATACAGATTTCGACACTCACCATTTTTCGTCAAGTGTTGTCTGGCCCTTGCATTTCCTTGAATTGTTGCGCTGCATGCAAGCATCGTGAAGCTTATCATCACTGAATCTTAAATATGAATACATAATATATATATATATATGCAAGTATTTATGTCAAGCTGGCCCCGAAATCGCATAAGACACCTTTCGTACATCCGGGACTGAATCGACACCAATTTAAACATTTTCAGACATGCGGAACGAAACCAATTTCAAACATCACAAACTGAACTTCGACAAGGCACGTAGTTTCACTACAAAAAATGTAATTCCAGATTGTCAAAATGAACAACTAGTACCTGTAACAAATGAATGGTGCAACTGGCCGCTTTCGACAAGAGCCAGCGATAGTGTCAGACATTTGGATATGTTGTTCGGCAATTGTCTTCAATCTTTTCCTTCCCCTTTATGAAAGAGCAAATCATACAAATTAGATTGAAGGGAAAATTACAGGGGTGGTGTACACATTTTGTCCGTTGTCTAATTTGAATCGATGCACTTTAAACTCCCTCAATTCTGACACTCCATTTTAAATTTCCTGGACAATTTTGGTCAAATTGCTAATGCCGTTTGTGATTTTTATAACAAATATTGTAATGTCAATTGATTGAGATTATGTAAGTTCAGTAAAGTTATAAGTTGACTACAACAAAAAGTACAGTTGCCACGTATATGCATATTTTCTGATAGAAAACAGTGAAGAGTTGTAATCAAATGGACGTAATTGAAACAAAAGTTCACAATTGATGATGCAAAGCGAGGCCATTCAAAATTTGTGCAAAACAAATAACACAAACACAAAAGTACATGGGCTGCTGTAAGAATTGATCCCAAAAAAAATTCAGCGTATTCCTTGGTGATGGATTTCGTTTGTTTACAAACATATGTACGAAACCAACTGGTAGCAAGTCTTGAAGGAGAAAACTAACATTGTTGGTGCGAGGTGACCAATATCCATCAGATGCAATGATGACAATTCCTACAAAGTATTCCAATCAATATTTACAAGAACACAAACAAACGGCTGCAACATGTGGCTATTAACCTGAAAATTTTGCGTAAACACAGACAACAAAAAGCTTCCCAACACATATACAAATTTTGAAACGGACAAAAGAAATGACACACATCAAAATTTTGCATTTAGTTCACACAGCTTACAATTGAAATAATTATGTGTACAAGCAATAAATGCATAATTTCCCAAAAATTGAAGAGGAAAGACTACATTTTGTTTTTCATTTAGGGCTGAAGGACTACACGCACATACTTTTATGAAGGCCCGACTACAAAGGACAAAAAAGCAACTGAACTATTTCATGACGGGGTTAAACAATCTGGACAGGATTCTGCTGTCACTGAAATTGGTGCTCATCCCAGGCACAAAAACCAGATGAAACCCCATCAAGTTGAGGGCTTCAATTTCCTACTGAGCAACTTGGTTGCAGAGAATCGAGGTGGCTGCATCCTGGCCCACGCTCCATTACCTTCGGGTGCTCAGACAGTGGGCAGATCAGAGAAGAATACTTTTCCAAGCGTACAAGCAAGTTTCTTCAATTGTATGTGACAATGAAACAAGCAAGACTGCCGCTGCCTGCCAACAAATATTACTAACGTACCCATCCATTCTCATTCTGGACGAAGGTCATACTCCCACAAATGAAAGTATGCATTTCATGAACTCGCTCAATAAAGTCGAGACAGCCCGCAACTCATGAATGACACTACCTTTCTCTTGAAATGTGACTGCATTCAACAAAAAAAGATGATAATTTCAAGAAAAGGTAACCGTCATTCAAGAGTTGCGTGCAATGACAGGCAAGGCTGTCCATTTCTACGAATGAGATTTTCTTCATGAATTGCCTGGGCTTGTTGATTTTCTACATTCTTCACCGCACCCTACAACAGTTCGTGAAGTTGAAGAACTGAACAACTTAGTTAAAAAGTTGAACATCACCTGGAGGGGAGCACACTCTATGTGCACGCACGTTGAGATATCTCCTAAAGAGTTCACCTACAGACACGTCAACCACAGAAACAGAGGGCATTGACAATGCCCGGATGGACCACATCTTAGAAAAGTTGGATATTAGAGAAGGACTGAAGGCAAACTTCTTCCTTAATCTGTTAGGCTTGTCCGAATCAGTGGGGAGAAGGTATTGGTTTTCAGCCATCGTCTCCAACCGCTTAAGTTGTTGGTAAGGCTAGCCATAAAGTGAAGGGTTCGACTCTGGAAAAAGAATTGGGTGTGGGGAACGAATAGCTCTCTACAAAATTTGAAAGTCGTCATCCTCATTTCAACTGTTTCAATTGGCTTTCCTATGTTTTAAGTTCAATACCGTCAACTATGCATGAACTTCAGCACTGAAACAAACAGTTGTTTCCTGTGTTACACGGACTCGGGTGCGGGTGCCAGGTGCGGGTATATATGTACAGGTCCGACTCATTAAATCTTACATTCAACGGTACGCGATTTGGGGAAAAAATATCATATTTTTAATCTAATATGTGACATAAAATGGTACTATATGTAACTTACAGTGTCAAAATGACATTTATAGTAATTTGACAATAATTTGCACATATAATAATTGTGTTATATACAATTATATAAGAAGTGTCCGTTGAAAAGTATCTGACACATATCCCATACCCTTGTCTGACTCTCAGGTGTCCGACACGGGTATTTGATCTATTTTGAAGAGTCCGTGTAACACAGATTGTTTCTAAACATAAGTTCCGGCAATATAAAATCACCGAGTACTACAAAATTGAAAGCAGAATTCAACCGAATGTGCTAGCCGTTGCGGAATCAAGATTAGTCATTGTTTGTTTATCGAGTTTCTTATTTTTTCTTTTTTCGGTACTCCAAAAAAAAAATTGTTTTTCCCGTGCCAACATTACACAAATTTTTTTTTAAGTCTTCTTTGGTTATATATAACCTAACCTAACAAGTTCGCCATGTAAATGCAGAACACCTTTTATGCTTGTTGCTAACTACTATGATACCTATGTTCGACTTGCAGCACTGATAGCAGAGGGAAGACTTCCTATTCGAAAGGGAGAAAATACAAAAATCGAGTACAGAATAGTTCCTATTGGGTCGATTTCGGGTAGCAGAGGGAAGAGTTCCTATTCGAATAGCACAAAATACGAAAATGGAGTACAGAACAGTTCCTATTGGGTCGATTTCGGGTTGGGTGTGAAGGTATATGCGAATGAAAGAAGACAAACAAGGAGACAGAGAATGTACCAGCACGAAATAAAGAAAATACCAACCGGAGCAGACAAACCGACGGTGGTGCTCGATTAACCCTTGCGGTTGTGCTCCAGCGACAAAAATCAACTTCAAACAAGAATTTATGCATCCACTTCCATGGCTAGCCTTCCCAAGAACTTAAATGATTGATGTTCGCCAAACTCAAGTAAATAAGCTTTGTTCTTTCAATATGATTTTTGCCCTCAAATATTTTTCTCTATAAAACCCTACAACTACGAGGAAATGGAACAACAGAGAGACGGGAGAGAGAAAGACAAACAAAGAGAGAGGGTCCGAGATGGAAGAGAGACGGACGGGCTGAGGGAACTTACACCTTTTCTGAACACTTCGCATTTTTGAAAATTTTATACTTTTTCTGACAACTTACACCTTTTTATGAAAAGTTACATCATTTATAAATTAATTTTGTTCATAAAAGTTACACCTTGGAACTTACACTTTTTGTAAAAACAAAACTTACACATTTTTTGATGTCCCTTAAAGTTTTGTGGAAAAATATACGCCTTTCGTGAAAACTTGAATTACACGTTTTATGAAGTGACTTACACCTTTTGTGAAAAAACATACACCTTTTCAGAAAATTTACACCTTTTGTGAAATAAATTTTTTCATACAATTTACACATTTTTAAAACATTCACCTTTTCTAAAAACTTATATGTTGTAGTGAAATTACTTACACCATTCCTCAAAAGTTATACCTTTTGTAAAATTTTTATTCAAAAAATTTACACATTTTGTTCGAACTTACACATTTTCTGAAAACGAACCTTACACCTTTTGCCAATTTACTTACATCTTTTGTGGAAAAACTTACACCATTTTTCAAAAATTACACCTTCTGTGAAATATTTTCTTTCCAAAAATATACATCTTTTGTTCAAACTTACACATTTTCTTAAATCTTACACCTTTTGCTGAAAATGGTTACACCTTCTATGAAAAGTTACTTCTTTTATGAAATAAACTTTGCATAAAATTTACACATTTTGTGAATCGAAGACTTGGACTATTTTTGAAATCATTTACACCTTCTGTGAAAAACATAAACCTTTTTTGAAAAGTTACACCTTTTGTGAAATAAATTTTTTCATAAAATTATACCTTTGGCTAAAAACATACACCTTTTCGTGCAAATACTTACACATTTTTCTGAAAAGTTACTTCATTTGTAAGTTAATATTTTCCATAAAATTTACACCTTTTATGGAAAATTTGGTTTCATAAAATTTATACCTTTTGTGAATCCTTACACCTTGTCTCCAAGTTTAAACCTTTTAGTGGAAGTACTTACACCATTTCTGAAAATGTGTAAATATTTTCCCCAAAAGGTGTACACTTTCAGAAAAAATGTACGTTTTTAACATAAGGTGTAAACTTTATGAAAACATATTTTCAGAAAAAAGTGTAAATTTTCAAAAACCGTGTAATTGTTTTCACAAAAGAATTAAGTTATGTCATAAAATGTGTAACTTTTGTTTTTAGAAAAGGTGTAAGTCATAATAAAAGGCACAACAGGAGTAACTTCTCAGAATGGGTGTAAGTTTTTAACAAAAAGTGGAAATTTTCAAAAGAGATGTAACTGTTTTCACAAAAATGTAAGTTATGTCACACAAAGTGTAACTTTTGTTTTCAGAAAAGGTGTAAATTCTAATAAGAGGTGTAAATTTTATTGAAAAAATTATTTCACAAATGGAGTAACTTTTCAGATAACGTGTAAGTATTTCCAACAAAATGTGTAAACTTTAAGAAAATGTGTAAGTTTTTTTAACAAAAAGTGTATATTTTATGAAATGTAGTTTTCCATAAAAGGTATAAATTTTTTCACAAAAGATGTATGTTATTTGACAAAAGGTGTATGTTCTGTTTTCAGAATGGTGTAACTTCAAATAAAAGGTGTAAATTTTTGTAATGAAATTATTTTACAAAAGATGTAACTTTTTCGAAAAGGTGTAAGTATTTGAACGAAAATGTGTAAATTTCCAAAATAAATTATTTCACAAAAAACTGTAACCTTCCAGAATTACTGTAAGTGTTTTCACAAAAGATGAAATTAACTTCAAAAAAGGTGTAAGTTCCGTTTTTTCGCAGAACGAGTAAGTTGCTAGAACGCAATCAAACTGTATTTGTGTTGTTCATGGTTCGATATCGATATAGACAGACAGAGACGAAGGAAGGGAGAGAGACGGACCGATATCGACAGACAAAGACCAAGATAGGCGTGGTTGGACAGAGAGAAATGGACCCAGATCGACACAGACAAACCAAGATCGATACAGACAGCGATTGGCAGACAGAGAGAGCCCAGATAGACATGGTTCGACAGAGAGAGACGGACCCAGATCAACACAAACAAACCAAGATCGATACAGACAGAGATCGGCAGACAGAGAGAGAGAGACCGACATCGACAGAGAAGAGCCCGAGATGGACAAAGAGAGACCAAGATGGATAGAGACAGGAAAATCCTTTGATTTGCACCAACGGTGGTGGCGGTGGCAGTGGCGGTGGCAATGTCAGTCGACGGTGGGCAACGGTGGCCCGCGACGATTGGGTGATCGGTGGTGATAAAATTTTCAACGTATAAGTCGTCAATAAAATTTAGAGCTTCTTTGGGAACTTATATCTTTTGTAAAAACGAAATATTCAGCTTGAGAACTTATATCTTTTGTAAAAACGAAACATTCAACTTGATTGTATCACAAAGTTTACATCTATTCCTAAATTTTACACCTTTTCCTAAAAATTTACACCTTTTTGGGGAAATATTTACAACTTTTTTAAAAAATTACACATTTTGTAGAAAAACCTTTTTCATAAAATTTACACTTATTATTTGAAGTTACACCTTTAGTGAAAAACAAAACTTACATCTTTTCTAAGGTCATTTACACCTTCTTCGGAAAAACAAACACCATATTTAAAAAGGTTATACCTTTTGTCAAATAATTTCTTTTAACAAACTTTATCAAAGCATATTTTCCATAAAACGTGTAAATTTTCAAAAAAGGTCTAATTGTCTTCACCAAAGATGTAACTCCTAGTAAAAGGTGTAAATTTTTTAAAAATTTTTGTTTCACAAAAGGAGTACCTTTTCAAAAGAGGTGTAAGTTTTTAAAATAAGGTGTGAACTTGATGAAAACATATTTTTCATAGAAATTGTAAATTTTTTAAAAAGGTTTAAGTGTTGCTGGCAGAAATATGTAATATCCCATAAAAAGTGTAAATTTTATGGAAAAAGTTATTCACAAAAGCAGTAACCATTCCGAAAAGGTGTAAGTATTCCCACAAAAAGGTGTAACCATTCAGAAAATGTTTATGTTTTTAACAAAATGCAAAAATTTTATGCAAAAATTCTTTCCATGAAAGGTGTATATTTTCAAAAACTTGTATGTGGTTTTCACAAAAGATCGAAGTCATGTGCAAATGGTGTAACTTCCCATTAAAGGTGTAAATTTTATGGAAAATATAATTCAGATTTCCATAAAAGGTGTAAACATTTTCAGAAAAGATGTGAGTTATGTCACAAAAGTGTAAGTTCTAATGAAAGGTGTATATTTTCTGGAAAAAAATTGTTTCACAAACAGAGTAACTTCTCATAAAAGGTGTAATTATTTCCACCAAAAGGTGTAAACTTTCAGAAAACATTTAAGTTTTTAACAAAAGGTGTAAACTTTATGAAAACATATTTTCCATAGGTATAAATTTTTTCACAAGATGTAAGTTATTTGACAAAAAGTGTAAGTTCTATTCTCAGAAAAGGTATAAGTTCCAATAAAATGTGTAAATTCTTTTAATAATATTCTTTACAAAAGTAGTAACTTCTCACAAAAGGTGTAAGTATTTCAACGAAAATGTGTAAATTTTACAAAATAAATTATTACACAAATGTGTAACCTTCCACAAATAGTGTAAGTGTTTTCACAAGAGATGTAAGTAACTTTGCATAACGTGTAAGTTCTGTTTTTTCACAAAACGTGTAAGTTTCGAAAATCTAATCAAACTGTATTTGTCTTGTTCAAATAATGGCAATGTGAGAGAGAATGGCGTTTCGGAGGGCTTGGTCTTTCTCTTAGTGGAAGTCCGTTTCAGAGAAGACGAGTTTGGGAGGGCTTGGAATAGCGACTCCAAGTCCAAATCCAACCAAGTATGTCAATGTAAAAGAGAACCATTTTTAATATAGAGCAAGGGACAGACAGAGAGAAAGAAAGAGAGATGAACTGAGATCGACAGACATAGAGACCTAGATTGGACAGTGATCGATAGAGACAGCCAGACCGAGATCGACAGAGAGGGACCGAAATCGACAGAGAAAAGACCCACATGGACACAGACAGACCAAGATCGCTGGAGACAGACCGAGATAGACAGGGATTGACAGAGAGAGACCGACATCGACGGAGAATAGGCCGACATCGACAGAGAGAAACCAAGATCGATAGCGAGAGAGAAAAAAACCTTTGATTTGCGGTAGCGGCGGTGGCGGTGGCCGTGGAGGTGGCGATGTCAGACGGCAATGAGCACCAGAGGCCACCGACGCTTGGGTGGTCAGCGGGGGTCAGGATTGGTGGTGACTATTCTGTGTACGTGTGAGAGAGAACAGAGAAAGTGTTGGTGGGAAACAGAGAAGAGGGGGCCGATGGTAATAAAATTTCAAACCTTTAGCGACTAACTCTTATTTGTCGATAAAATTTACACTAAACTAAATGTTACATTTTTTCTGAAACATTATACCTTTTCTGAAAAATTTTCGAAACTTATAACTTTTTGTCAAAATACTTACACCATTTTATGAAAGTTTACACCCATTTCAGAAAGTTTATACCCTCTCGTCAAAACCCTTGCACCCATGTACACCTTTTCCTGAAAGTTTATACCTTACACCATTTTGTAAAAGTTTACACCCATTTGTGAAAATATTTTCACATTATTTATTAATTAATTTACCTACAAAGGACCCGTTTAGCAGGTTACCAATGTGTAAACTTTCAAAAAAATGTCGTACAACCCAATACATAGAAGGTGTAAATGCAAAGTAGAAAGGGCGTAAATGCCTTGCATACCATATGAAAGGCACACCTAAGAAAAGTCCTAGAAAAAAATCAAACTTTTTTTTCGTATGTATCTTGAATTTAACTTTTGATTGTGACTTTATTAAGACTAATGGAAGATAGGCCTCTATGACTTGAGTCCGGATCCTCGGCCGTTGTTTCTGCAGCTGTTCCTGCGGCGGCTCAAAAACGACGTCGTTTTTTATTTTTTTATTTTTTTTTTTTTTGGGTCTCCCCTCTTTTCTCTTCACTATCACTTAACCTAACCTAACAGAGAGACGTGAACTGAGAGACGAAGAAGAACGACGGCAAAGGAGATGACTCCGGTGGCAACACAACTCAGGCAAGGCGAGATTGCCTAAACTCCACCCAATGATTTCAACTCTTCTTCAACCAAGCTTGAAAGCTTTTTGAGCAAAAACGTCACTGCACTTTCTGCCGTTGTTAATGGAGAGAGAGAGAGAGAAGCTTCAAAGTGTTTGCCTACCCAAGTTGAGTCGAAATCATCTGCTGTTTGAAAGTGAAGAAATTATTTTCAAATCAAAGTTCAGAATAAATGACAAGAAGAGAAATTTGTGAGTGGTTTTAAGCTAATTTGTGAGTGGGTTTAAGAAAATTTCAAGTCAAGAATAAATCATCTGCTGTTTGGAAATTGGAAGTGAAGAACGATCTGAACTTTGCAGAAAGTGAGAAATTATTCCCTCAAAGGTTAGGTGAGGGTTGTGAAGAGAAAAGAGGGAGACCCCAAAAAAAAAAAAATCAAAAACAACGTCGTTTTTGAGCAGCTGCAAAACGGCCACAGAAACACGGCGACAGGGGCGACTCCAAGGCTTGGTCAGGGGTGTCACCCGAACCCCCTGGCTGAATTTTTTTATTTATTTATTATATAAATATTAGATTTTAGGAAAAAAATTAGTAATTGAACCCACTAAAATACAATTTTGAACCCATAGTTTTAAATCCTACTCTTTTAAACCCACAATTTTGAACCCATATTAGATATTAACATCTTTTTGCTTAAACAATAGTATCAATATATTAAAATATTTTTGTTATAATTTTAGAATTTAAATTAATTTGTTGATTTTTTTCTCATAGGTGATATAATGATTAATGTGAATTTTCTGTAAGATATATGATATTTAAGTTTTTGAATGACACCACTGACAAAAATTCCTAGAGTCGCCACTGGCGGCCGAGGATCCGAACTCCTATGACTTTGCTATTGCAACGTCCTATTGATGATGGCTCCATCAACTTCACAATAACCTTTCTGCCAGAAGCTCATTGGTCTATCATGCACATGTGTTATATATAGGAAAATGTTTGGTGGTCTGAATTTTTGTGACTCGAATGGCTCAAATGTGTCAAAAAATCGTTTTACACTGAAAATGACGTTATTTTGAATGTTTCGAGCCATTCAAGTTATGATTTTTTGAGCCACCAATTAGTGTTGATATATATATATATAATATATAATAACCTTTGGACAACAAAAAAGTCCATTTATGTGAGATGGTTGGGATGAAATAGATTTGATTTTTATAGAGTACAATTTCTCAAAAACTCTTTTTTTCAGAAGTATACTTCTACCTATAGGGTGCAATTTGAACGAGTCTAAAATACGGAATTCGTTTATTTTTTGGTATTTAAGCATATTAGAATTCATAATTTCATAATAATGGTAGAAATAGATTTTTTTTTTTTTTTTTTTAATTATCTATACAAAATCTCATAACATAATAAGTCTAAGTGGCAAAATTTTATTTTTAAGCATATTTTATCAAATTTGTATCTATTGCAAATTTCAAATTGAGTTTGGGATAAACCTTTTAGCCTAAGCTTTCGTTTGGCATGCCAAACTTTTGATTTTTTAACTATTTTAGTCAAAAAGATAAAATAAGTTTTTTAGTCTAATAAGACAAAATATCACATCTAAATCATAATTATTTCATTTTTTTTTTATAAAAGTCAAAAAAGTCAAAAAGTCTATCACAAACAAGACTTTTAGCTCCAAGCTAAAATAGTCAAAAAAATCAACCCACATCCCAAATGATCCCTAAATTAAAATTCGGATTGGACTTGGGTAAAGGTCTCAGCCAACCCATGAGTTTTTTTTATATCATATATAAAAATAAATATCACCCTCTTCTCTCACTTTGACTATTATTAAATCTCACCTACAATATACACATCTTAACCCTAATCAAATTGCTTTACCCTTTTCTTTCCAATCTTTTCTTATCTTTAGATCTCACCCGCAACACAACACGCTCTTTTTTTTATTTAACAAATAAAAGCAATTCTCATAAGAAATTCATTGATAAAAGGAACGCTACAATACAATCAACCTAACATAAAATAATTAGCTCAAAAATATTAGTTCTAACCCAAAACATAATCGAAAAAATTAAGCTCGATACCCTTGCCCAAACTTTTTTGTGGGGCAACCCAAGCTAAATTTATTAATCATAGGTTAGGTTTCAGTAGAAAAATTCAAGCTTGGAAAATTAGGCATGAGTAACTCTTAGCATTACTTAGACTGGGCTTGCGCAAGTCTTGAGTGTGACCCAACCTACGTGACTATCACACTTACTTTAGCCTAAGATGAATGAATAGGAAAAATAATAATAATAACAATGATATACAAATTAATTAATACATTATGAAACAAGCATATACCAATTTACTAATAAACTGTTGCACACCATATATAGTGAGAGAGATATTATTTTAAAAAATCCACATTAGTAAAAGATATTATTTTTTCATAAATTTGTCACCGACATGGTCATCTCAAACAATTTGCACCAATATTATTCAATACTGTTTTTTAGAGACTTTTAAAGGTAAAAGTGACCCAACCTTCACGCGACAAATTTATTTCTAGCCATTAGATGCTCATGATATCAAATTATGGAGGGCTCAGTTGTTGAGAAATTGTTTGTAAAAATTATAGATTCAACTTGCAAGAGATTCAAAATTTTATATCGTTCTGAAAAAATGTCACACAAATCAACAAAGTTTGCAAACTTTTGTTACTGATCAATTGTCATGCAATAAAGAAATTTTGAAAACTAAAATTGAACCCACTTTAGTAAAATTATAAATATCACATCAATAAATTTTTTTAAAAAATGATAAATTTTTTATACTTGTGTATCATGATTCATCATTCTAAAGAAAGTGAATCATATTTTCTTTTCCTAGTAAAGATTTACATTTTTTTTTGGAGATTTTTGGTGAAAACCCCCTTTTGGGCCTTTTTATTAGAATAAAGGATAACCTAATTAATTTTCTTTCAAAAAACCCCTGAGTAAGAAATGCCTACCTCAATAAGGACATTTTATAATTTTTATTCTTTTTTATCACAATATTGCCCTTATATATATAGTATCATACGTTTGAAAATTTTGAAATCACAGCTAAAGATCTTGCAGCCGATGAAGACGATCTGCAAATCGATCATACTTCACAAAATCGATGAAGACGAGCTCCAAATCTGAAGATCTCGCAGCCGAACATCTCTCACTTGTTCAACAATAGACGATCTCGCAGCCGAACATCTGTCATTTGGTGGCCGATGATCAACACTCTCAAATTAAACGAGAGTTTCATTCAAATTTGTGATTGTTGATCGAGTTGTACAGGTTTTTCTTCTCAATTACTCGAGTCGAGTTGTACAGATTTGTTAATTAATTTTTTTTGTTTTTGTTTTTGTTCGTTTTTTTTTGTTTGATTTATTTTTATTTTGATCGAGTTCGTTTGTTTTTGTTGATTTGTTAATCTAACAATAGACAGAATTTTATTTTTGACAAAAGACACAGCAATAGAACCAGAGTAAAATTTTACTCTGGTTCTGTTGCTCTGTTTACAATGAGAGTAAAATTTTGATTATTGAGAAGATAGGGGAGATATGTTCTTTTAGCTTATGCATTTTAGTTATCAATTTTTAACTAGCAAAAAAGTTGCACCAAACAAGTTAATTGTCTGCAAAAATTTTACTTGTTTTTCAGAGTAAAATTTTACTCTTATAGAGAGTAAAATTTTACTTTTAGATTCCTGTTGTAACATTTTACTCCTATATCAGAGTAAAATTTTACTTTGGTGCAGAGTAAAATTTTACTTTTAGATTCATGTTTCAATTCAAACTAAACCAAAATTATAGTGACAGTAAAACTTTACTTTGATATTGATAGTAAAATTTTACTTTGATAGTGACAGTAAAATTTTACTGTTAATTGTTTGCAGATTTGTAAAATGGTTCCACCTCTTATGTTGTTATGCAAGTATGGTGATCGTACCATTGTGTTCAAGGTTGTGTCAAACTGCACGTTGAAGGATTTAACTGATTTCTTAAGTTGTAAATTGAAGAAGTTTGACAATAGTGGTTGTATACTCTTATCGTACTGTTTGCCTGGACATTCGCAATGCATGATTGATGATGATTCTGATTTTTAGAATATGTTGTCGCTTGTTTATCCCCTTGGTGTTGACCGGGTTGATGTGACTATTACTGAAATGGGCATTTCAAAGAAAAACATGGAGTTGGAGAATCAGGGGACGCTACTGGATCCAACATTACTGATGATGAAATGGATTTACTCCCTATGTTTTGTCAACATGAAGAAAGGACTTTGTTGTCTAGTGGATGGGTGAATGGAATTACTCATGTAGGTCAAAGATTTATTGGAGGTGCAAAGGATTTCCGGACTGCATTATGTAAATATGCTATTGAGATAGGATTTGAGTTTGTGTATGTGAAGAACGAGAAGTGTCGGGTCACTGCTGTGTGTTCAATGCGGGAATCGAAAGCTTGTTTATGGCGAGTACATGCATCTCTAGAAAGTGCTAATAATTTTTTCTACATTAGGACTCTACATGATGAGCATACTTGTGGAGCTGCAGTTCGTACTTCTAAAAACTCAAGGATGAGTTCAAATTTGGTTGCAAGTTTGATTGTTAATGAAGTTCGTGGGAATCCCCAAACTCGTCCAATTGATGTTGTGCGTCAATTTACAGATCAATACGGGCTCACCATTACGTACAATCACGCTTGGTTGGGAGTTGAGAAAGCTAGGACTACTACTTTTGGAGATTTCTCTATGTCTTATGATGAGATTCGATGGTATATGGATATTGTGATGAGCACAAATCCTGGTAGCTATTTGCGTCTTGACTATAACCATCAAAGTGGACGGTTCAAGAGGTTTTTTGTTGCATTTAATGCTTCCATTCAAGGGTTTAGGCATTGCCGTCCTCTATTGTTTATCGATGGAACTTTTTTGAAGGGGAAATATAAGGGCACCTTGTTAACAGCTACAGCGAAGGATGGGGATCAAGGTAGATATTACTATAGTTTATTCAAAAGTAACAAGTTACTTATTCTCAGATTAACATGTTATTGTTATTCAGAGTAAAAATCTACTATATTTGTCCTTTTTGTTTAATATACTTACTAATTGTAAAATGTTATTTTTCAGGTTTTTTCCCTCTTGCAATGGCAATTGTCGATACGGAGACTACAGATAGTTGGGAATGGTTTTTTATGCATTTGTCGAATATATTGTTGGATGAAAGACCAATTAACTTCATATCTGATCGGAACGCTGGACTTTTGGAGGCTTTACCCAAGGTTTTACCTACTGCTTACCACTATTTTTGTCTCCAACACTTGAAGGCCAATTTGAGGGATAGGTTCTCTGGTCCAAGTTTCAGTAATACTTTCAGGAGTAGAATAGTTTTTTTGTTTTCTTCGTGTGCTTACGCTCCGACAGTGGGATGTTTTAATCAGTGCTTGAAAGAATTACAAGATGAGGGAAAAGGGATCGTTTGTGGGTTTCTATCCAATTTGCCCTATGACAAGTGGACTAATGCATATTTTAAAGGACAAAAATACGGTGAAATGCACTCGAATGTGGCAGAGTCTTTCAATTCATGGATCCGTCAAGCTCGCCATTTGCCCACTACAAAGATGATTGATTCAATTAGGTTGAAGATCATGGATTTGATGTCGAGAAGGAGAACAAGCTAAGAAATGGAATACTTTTCTTTGTCCGGAGATGGATTCAACATTAGTAAATGCTCTTAAAAGTGGAAGAACTTGGTTGGTTAGTCGTTCAAGTGATCATGTTTTTGAGGTTCAATCCCGGCCATCGGTTAGCGTTGACCTCTCGAATAGAACTTGCTCATGTTACCAATGGCAATTGAATGGATTTCTTTGTGCTCACGCGGCGACCGCTATCCAAAAGAGCGGAGGTGATTTGTATGCACATGTGGAACCATTTTATTACACTAGCAAGTTCAAAGATTGCTATGCTGAGTCCGTTTATCCAATACCCACTGTTGAGAAACCTCTTGTAGCTATGGATGATCTTGTTGTCCTTCCTCCAATTTGTAAGAAGCCACCTGGTAGGCCAAGGAAGAATAGGATCCCATCTAGGGGTGAGAAGATAAGACGAGTACAGTGTGGTAGATGCGAGAAGTACGGTCATAATAGGAAGACTTGCAAGGAGGCATTGCCGTGAAAGACATTATTGATTTTGTAATAGAAGTATGAAAATAATGCAGTTCTTCTGCAATAAGTAGTCCATAGCAATAATAGTATAGTCTTTTAGACTAGATTTGTAAGGAAACATTGCAATAAAAGACATTTTTACTATGTTCTTGAATGGTTGTCTGTTCTATTTTCTGATATGTTTTGTGGTTGAATGGGTGTGTATGGGTGTGATGAGCCTGTGGTTTGACAGTAAAATTTTACTATGTTCAGAGAAAATGTTACTTTTAGATTAAAATTTTACCTTATTTCAGAGTAAAATTTTACTTTTATAGAGGGTAAAATTTTACTTTAGTGCAGAGTAACATTTTACTTTTAGATTTAGAGTCCAAATTCAACTCGCCCCTCGGAGTAAAATTTTACTTTCATACAGAGTAAAATTTTACTTTTGTTCAGAGTAAAATTTTACTTTTATACAGAGTAAAATTTTACTTATGTTCAGGCTGTAACATTTTATTCTTATTTCAGAGTAAAATTTTACTTTTATGCAGAGTAAAATTTTACTTTTAGATTCAGAGTGCAACAATTTACTCATCTTTCAGAATATAAAGTAAAATTTTACTTTTATGCAGAGTAAAATTTTACTTCATTTCAGAGTAAAATTTTACTTCAGTTTCAGAAAATATGTTAGTCCCCTTAGAAAAACATTTCCAACCTGCACCAAAGTTTACCACAACACACAAAGTCCCCTGATGATCATCATGCAATCATTGTGCAAAAAAAATCTAACAACACAACTACATATATTATCAACATTCATTCCCAGTCAAAACAACATTCGTAGCAACATTCATTCCAACATTCATAGCAACATTCAGTCAAAAAAAATTTAAGCCTCTACCTGTATCATTGTATTCTATCCATAACAACATTCATTCCCAGTCAAAACAATATCCTTCTATAATAATGTATTAATCACCAAACCACAGTAAAATTTACTAGAACAATAGACATAGCATGTACTATCTAATACTCTCTTAGTATTCTTTCACTTACAATTACTTTTTCACTGTTCTTTCATTTACAAAAACCGAAATTACATATATCATTCACAGTACTTCCCCAGAACTTCTCCACATTGTCATCCTTGAGGTAGCTCTAGCCTATTTTTTTTTGAGGTTGAACTGTTCCTCAGTCCATGCTTTTGGATAATCATTCAAAAATTGATGCACTATTGACGCTCGGAAATTGTTAATTTCATCCTCTTCCATAGAATTTGCAATAGGCTCATCTCTTATGATTTGGCGCATGATATAACATACAATAATTCCACAATCAACACTGTTAAATCAAAATCAATAGCTTGTTAGATTTAGTCAAATTTGAAAACTACCAATTCAAGCATGTAATAGTAGCGTGAAATACTTACGATGTTGGGCGTTGTTGTGGACTATCTTTCACCGAAACCAAGTTTGAAAACTTTCTTCTACCTTTCTTCGTTTTGTTGCCCAACTTGCTATCCACATATGTTATCTAACATCATTGCATAATTGTTTGGTCACGATTAAATTCAAGAATAAAATACAGCAAAAAATTACTGTTAATATGATGCAAAGCACTTACAATCTTCTTTGCATCCTTAAGGTAAGCATCTTCTCTGTTGTCTCTTGGCCTTAAAGAATTGTAATGTCTCCACTCATCAAGTTCAGTGTCAAATACAAGAAGTGTCCAGTGGTAGGGTTTTTCTTCCTTTTTGTTCCCATTGGAATTCATGCAAAAATGAAGGTATCTATATCCACTCAAATCTTGTGCAAGGACTTCATCAATTAAATGATTTCTCAGCTCCCCATAACCCCATTTCACTAAAGACTGCATTTAATCATATAAGAGACACTGATATGTTACACTAAACCACAGTAAAAATTTATCAATTCAAACTAAATACAAATTGATGGCTTACCCAACAAAGGCTAGAGAAAAAGAATGATTTATTCTTTTCTGGCTTCTTGACTTGTTGCTCAATCTCAAGCATTTCTATGAAGCTGTCAATCACCTACAAAAACAAAAATCAATTAAATATATGTTAATAAAATGAACTATTTTTAGTTATTGAAGTGAACACTAGTCATTGAAACTTGTATGGCCACTTACATTATTTGCAGTATCACCATCTCTCAGAATTGCATCCACATCATGCAATGTAACATACACTCCATGTCGTGTGCCGGACCATATGATTGCACTAGTCATAAGGTAAAAAAAATGTTGATTAACACGTTGCAGTTTGATAACAGTAAAAATCTGTTGTTTGATAAAATTAACATGGTCTTACTCTGTGGTTTCCAAATTGTAAATCTTGTTCAGTAGACACTTATCATTCTCATCAAGCAATTTGCATATTGCAGCCTTATCTGGAAACAAAACCCTTTCAACTGGCTTTGCTTGGCTTAGAGGCAAGTTTTCAACACAAATGACTTCTTTTGACATCACTTCAATTACTTGTTTTGTCGTCTTTTTTTTCTTTGCTTCTCTTGGCTCACATTCAAAATCAGACATCTCTTTTTTCTTCCTCGCCTTGATTTTGATTTTCCTGACCATGGATGTTTGCAATGGCTCTACGACTATGGGTGTTTCTTCCAATGTACTTTGAATCCCAAAGTTTTGCTCTTGTTCTACTCCTTTAGCATGTGGCATTTCTTTAGAAGATAAACCTTGGGTAGCCGCATGAACTGCATTTTCTTCAATCTGTTCAACCAACTGTTTATTTTCAGATTCAAGTACTTCAATCTCCTTTCTCAGTTTCTCCATTTCTTTCTCTGTGTTGCTCATCTTTTCCATCATTTCTTTTGTTTTTGCCTCTTGCTCCTCTTCTATTTTTTGCATTGTTTCCCTCATTTTCTTCAGTTCTTCAACCAACGCCAATTCTCACTTTTCAGCCTCTTGTTTTCCTTTTGAAGATCAATGAAGTTCTTCAAGGGTTGATCATCTCCTAAAATTTCAGCTACATCATCTTCATCTTCTTCAGTATCCAACTTTTCCTCCATGTCCAATGCATCTTCTTCAGTCTCCAAATTTTCCTCTATGTCCAAAGCATCTTCTTCATCATCATTGCAAATGAGTTCCATTTCTTCTCTGGAAATGGGCTTCAGTTCATTGTGATTTACCTGCAATTCAAAAATAGAAAAAGAAAAGAAGCCAGCAATTAAGCAAACTTTAACCACTAGAGTAAAATTTTACTCTGTTTCAAAGTAAAAGTTTACTCTGATTGTAAGTAAACTTTTACTCTAATTTTAAGTACACATTTACTCTGTTCAAGAGTAAGTAAAAGTTTACTCTGACTGTAAGTAAAAGTTTACTCTGATTTAAAGTAAACTTTTACTCTGTTCAAGAGTAAGTAAAATTTTACTATGACTGTAAGTAAAATTTTACTCTGACTGTAAGTAACATTTTACTCTGATTTAAAGTAAACTTTTACTCTGTTCAAGAGTAAGTAAAATTTTACTCTGACTGTAAGTAAAATTTTACTCTGATTAAGTAAAATTTTACTCTGATTTAAAGTAAAAGTTTACTCTGATTTAAAGTAAACTTTTACTCTGTTCAAGAGTAAGTAAAATTTTACTCTGACTGCAAGTAAAATTTTACTCTGATTTAAAGTAAACTTTTACTCTGTTCAAGACTAAGTAAAATTTTACTCTGACTGTAAGAAAAAGTTTACTCTGATTTAAAGTAAAAGTTTACTCTGATTTCAAGTAAACTTAAGTAAAATTTTGCTACGTTTCAAAGTAAAAGTTTACTCTGACTGTAACTAAATCTATTCAAGAGTAAGATTTTATTATGTAAGTATAATTTTAAGCAAAGTGAACCAGTAAGGTTGAGTTTGGAAAGATGATACCTCTTCGGGCTTTGGTGTTTGCAATGACCTCTTCATTAGTTTTTTCCTCAATGTTGATAAGTCCATCGAAGGAACCTTGGACACAAATTTTTTCCTTCAGGTTGAATGAGGGTAGTATGCTCGTATAACCAGTACTATAAAATAAAAAATCGAAATTAGTTAAATTCTCTAAAGATAGATTGCATAATATTTCAAGTAGTTCAATTTACTTACCAACAGAAGAAGTACACATCCAGTGACATTTTCAAGACTTCCTAATGAAGAATGGATTGAAGTAGTCAACGTGGATGCAACTGCAGTCGACCATGCATACGAATTCATCATTTCCAAATCTTCTACAAGGGCAACAAAGGCCCATCCAACTGTTAGACCAGTTGTTGGTAATAGCAAAGTCGCCACAACAAATAGACACATTATGCGTGCAACATCCTCAATATCAACTCTCGTTGTGCCTTCAAACGCATCTCTTAACGCCTCTCGCAAACTCTTTACAGATATTCTTGACAAATTATGAAACCTTCTCTGCACAAAAGCTGATTCTTGTTTCTTCCCATATGACACATCTACTTTTTCGTTCCCGATTTTATCCCAAAAATCAAGGTAACGTCACTGTCCCGTATGTCACATGTTTTCCCCCCAAGCTTAAATCCCTTTGCATGAAAGTCATAACATTTGATCACATCCATGACATTATCATCAACTTTCTTGAACTTCTTTAACTCCAAATCATCTTTCTTCCAAAAACATTTGAACAACATCCCAAAAGGCGTTCTCTCGAGGGTAGTAATGTGTCTTTTAGTGAACCTTCTGTCTCGCAATACGTTTATCAATGAAACAATATTTGACCTATATTGTTTCATATAGTTCTCCCTCTCCCGTACTCCATGTATAATATTCAACTTTGAAGGACTTTCTTTACTACTTTTGCTCCCTTTTTTAGGGACTTTCTTCTTTTGTAAAACAGTTGGTGGAACTTCAAAATCATCATCATCATCATCACCAAATTTGCTTCTTGTAACAACCATTTTCAAACACAAAAAAGTTCCCCTATATCAACAGTGTAACATTTTACTTTAAACAACAATGTCACAAAACAAATAAGCACTAAACAAAATGCACAAGCATTGTAATGAGACAGTAAAATTTTACTCTGTTTGGCAAAAGTAAAATTTTACTCTGATTGAACGTAAAATTTTACTCTGATTGAAAGTAAAATTTTACTCTGAAAAATTCATGAAGCAAGTATATTTGAAAGCATTGAAATGGCAGGACAAAAACACTACAAAATCAAAGCGTAATGAGCAAAGGCTAGAGTAAAAGTAAAATTTTACTCTGTAATAAGTAAAATTTTACTCTCATTATAAGTAAAATTTTACTCTGATTGGAAAAAATTTTACTCTGAGAAATTCATGAAGCAAATGAATTTGAAAGCATTGAAATGGCAGGACGAAAACACTACAGAAATCAAAGCGTAATGAACAAAGGCTAGAGTTAAAGTAAAATTTTACTCTGTAATAAGTAAAATTTTACTCTGGTTGGAAGTAAAATTTTACTCTGATTGGAAGTAAAATTTTACTCTGAAAAATTCATGAAGCAAGTGAATTTGAAAGCATTGAAATGGCAGGACCAAAACACTACAGAAATTAAAGCGTAATGAGCAAAAGGCTATAGTTAAAGTAAAAGTTTACTCTGTAATAAGTAAAATTTTACTCTCATTATAAGTAAAATTTTACTCTGGTTTTGGAAGTAAAATTTTACTCTGATTGGAAGTAAAATTTTACTCTGAAAAATTCATGAAGCAAGTGAATTTGAAAGCATTGAAATGGCAGGACGAAAACACTACAGAAATTAAAGCGTAATGAGCAAAAAGCTATAGTTAAAGTAAAATTTTACTCTGTAAGAAGTAAAATTTTACTCTCATTTGAGAGTAAAATTTTACTCTGGTTGGAAGTAAAATTTTACTCTGAAAAATTCATGAAGCAAGTAAATTTCAAAGCATTGAAATTGCAGGACCAAAACCTTAACATTCTCACATGATTTAGTAATTAAAGTATTTTTAAGACAGTGATAAAAATTTTAGAACAGATGATCCTTAGTGCAACCAAAAATCCCCAAATTCCACTCACCCAACGTAATCTCATACACCACTCCCAAAATGAAAACAAACCTAGACAGACTTCATAATATCGAAAAACTAGCAGAAAGAGGGAAAAATCACCTGTAAAATGTGTGTCCAAGCGAGAGAGTAAAGCGTTGCTAGGGTTTCAATCAACGAAACTGTAACGAAGTAGCTCTACAAAGCGAGAGTAATGAGACTCAGAGAAGGGTTTAAGAGAGAGAGTAAAGCCTAATGCCGAGTTCGTTGCTAGGATTTCAATCGAAGAAACTGAAACGAAGTAGCTACAAACAGCGAGAGTAATGAGACAGAGAAGGGTTTCAATCGAAGAAACTATAACGAAGTAGCTACAGAGAGCGAGAGTAATGAGACAGATAAGGGTTTTAATCGTTCCTAGGATTTTCGAATGATGATATTCAGAAGAGAGGAGGGTTTTGAATCGATGAAACAGAGGGAGGAGAGAGAAACGGTGCAATTGATTCGTATTTCCAACCTTATATGGATGGGTATTTCAGTCAAATCATGCTATTTTTTTAATTGAGGGACTTTTGGGGTTATTATTTTCATCCGTGAGCTTTACACAAAAGAAGCCTCATGGAAAGGAGTTTTCACCTAAAATCTTTGTGTTTTTTTTTTTTTTTTGGGCTTACACGGTTGGCACACAAAATCTAGAATAAAGAACAATAATTGGGAAGTCATTAATTACACGTACCACGTCAATCATTATCATATTGATTTGAATATATTCAAATGTGAGTTTTTTTTTTTTTTTTTAAGATCGGGAATGCCTTTAGGTCATCTTTTGACTTTTTCAAAACACTCAAATCAAACCATTGAATTTTAAAAGATCCCCTTCTCTTATTATTTTATTTTTTTAGGTTCGTTGTCATGTATTAATAGACTTCCTCCATTTTATTTTCTTTTTTTCTGTAAATTCAGTAGGAATTATAATTGTAAGATGGCTTTTCTTCTCGATTCATCAAGTTAAATGTTACATATAAACAGATATTTTATGTTAATTTTTTATTATTAGACATAAAGATAACGGAGTCAACCTGTTATATTTATAGATTTGAAAAAAATTATTCAATAATCTCCGAATATAACTATATCATATGCTTGTAGTGCTCCCAACAAAAGAGGCCACACAAAGGAGAATTGAACAGAACTTATTATCCCTTACCTTACCCACCAAGATAGGTTAAGTTAGTTCTATTCGTTTCATGGAAAAGATTTTGTATACGAATAAAGTATCATGTGACATTATCTTCTACCAATTAATGTATATATGTCCCTTATTATTTTTCAAACACTTAATATAAATGTAATGAATTCTACTGTCAAATTCAATCACAATAGTAAAAGGTATCCATTTCATGAGTATTATTCTTATGGGTAAATTACACTCACCACATCTAAGATTTAAAAATAATATAATTAGTCTCACATTTTTAATATAATTAAACTACCCTCCCTTTTAATACTAAATATGAGTTTATTTTTCATTATTAACATTTAATGCTAAAATAATTCATTAAAATTAAATGATTTTTACAAGAAATTGAAGAAAAATGAGTAGATATACACATAATTAATTAAAAGCTACATTCGTAATAATCTAGAACTCTGAAGAACCCAAGCAAATACCTCAGTTTTTTATTTATTTTTATTTATGGGAATACCCCAATCAAATTTGCAAAAACATTTGGAATCCCAAAATTTGGGTTGAATGTATAAACTATGTACAATCCCTAATTCATTTCAATTTCAGGTTTAGAATGCTTAATTTGAATAATTTGGAGAAATCATAATAATTGAAATCTTGTGCCATAATTCATGAATTTTCCCTATTTTGTAAAATTGAAGAACCCTAATTGCATTTATATTTATATGCAATGTAAGAAATAATAGAGTGTGATAGAGAAAGAGAAGTGGGAAGGGACTTTGAATTAATTACCGGTGACAAATTGTACTGTGTGTCCATTAATTTGTAGTAATCAAACAAAGTTAGTGGGGACCTCATGATCTGTCTCTCTCTTTTTTTTATTCCCCTTAAACTGATGAAGTCAGTCATTTAGTGTGCATGTACCTTTTAGTTTTTCTTTTCTTTTCTTTTCTTAATTAAAAACTCCCTTTGTAAAATATAAATTAAAATTGAAAAAGTCACAAATAATTTCATTTCATTTACTGTGGACGCTTGTCTAGTTATTTTTTAAAAAGAGAAAAAAAAAATTACAAGTGTCACTGTTTTAATCAATAAAAATTAAATCAGGACACAACTCGCTTCAAAAGCATCAAATAATTCCATTTAGTGGGTAGGTTCATAATATTTTAGTGAATTGCACTAATCTCAGAGTTTGAAAAAAATATAATTAGTCCCACATTTTTTATATACTTACAACAACTTCTCTTTTAATTTGTTAAAGTAAGCTAAACTAATACAAATAGTGAGTAAAAATTGAAACAAACAAAGATAAATATATTTTTTAATATAAAAGATATGACATTATTATTTTTTCATTCATACGATTAATTAATTACTAATGAAAATTGACTTAATTGTTATGTAAATTAAAAGTGTAAGACTAATTATATTTTCTCTACACTTCAAGAGAGATAAGTGTAATTTATTATTTAAAAAAAAAAATCACATTTCAATTAAAATGAAGATGAGCAACAAGAAGTGTGTGAAAAGGAAATGTCTAGAGACACACTCTTATTCATTTAGAAAATTTTAAATGGGTGATTGTGTGGTAGAGATTAATTTGTATAGTATCAAATTTATGTATAGAATAAATCTAAACTATAAAATAAAAATTATGAATAATTTTTAGATTAATAAGAGTGAGTTCACAGTATTATTGATGTGGTAAAGATATTAGTGGTTATAGCATTAGAAGTCAAAATAGCTATGATGTGAAATGGATTTATATCTAATTTGGTGCCTTGAATATAGACTAAAGGATATGTATGGACCATCCAATCCAATCCTCTTGCAGCCTCGAACTTTCCACTTTTGGGTGGTGAAGGAAATGCCAACAATGCCTCACCTCTTTGTTTCTCATTTTCCAAACAAACATAATTCATTCCAAACATATTTGTAATAATCTATCTCTCTTTAATTATCTCAATTTTAAATGTATTGCATATTCATATAGAATATAATGAGGTTATATTACATGGACACAGACTAAATTTGAATGTTTTAGTCTTACTATTTCCCAATTTTTCTCTTCTAAGCAGTATTTAACGTATTTCATAAACTTATTTTTGGCTACACAAGAAATGTTACAATTTTGTTTTCATGATAGGTTGAATAGTTTGTAGAAAATATCTAATATTTATTCAAAAATTAAATAAATTATTTTTTAATTATAGATTCATTTAGAAAGAATTTGATACATAAATGCAAATATTCGAGACATATCGATATGTGATATAGGTAAGATATGAATATGACTCCAATAATTGATGGTCCATAGTATTTGTTGATTAAAAGAATAGAGGGAAAAAATAATGTGATTTATGTTTTCAAGAGTTGAAGCAACATGATCACCAACTTGCCCAAGACTCAGAAAACAGTTGAAATGGAGCCATAACTACATTTTGAAGAAAGTGACCAAATTGACTGTTCAAGTCTTAAGTTCCATTGAAAATAAATAAATAAATATTTCTTAAAATTTGAAAGAAAAAAAAAAAAAAAAAAAAAAGTACATCAAGCTCTAAAAGTTTGATATAATTATATTAAATTTATTTAAAGTTTTAATTCATATAACATCTTACTGCATTTTTATCAGTAATTTGTTAGTTATAGTGATTAAAAAAAATAAGCGTTAATTACGCTTTTCATCCTTATTGTTTGATTTAAATTTCACTTTTTGATCTTTATAGTTTCAAATTGAACAATTTCGCCCCTACACTTTAAATCTTGTTTTAGTTTGGTTCTTCCGTTAAAATTAGAAGTTAAAATTAACAATTTTGGAACACTTGTCAATCTCCTAAAGGTGTACACATAGTAAAAATTAACAAAATTGGGATAGAAGAACTAAATTGAAAAAGTGCATGAGCCAAATTATTAAATTTAAAATTATAGGAACTAAAGTGAAACTTTAGTCAAAGTATATGAATTAAAAGTGTAATTAACCCAAAAAATAACTTTATTATTTCTCTTACACTTATATATTTTATCCTTACTTATCACTGTATCTACACACTATCCATATTAATTTTAATTATTTTAACCTTACTAACAAAATTGATGCAATTATACTAAATTTATGAGAATAATTATGTATTTTTTAAATCCTGAAATAGTCAATGTAGTTATATATCTATATATATATATATGAAGAGCTCAATTCAAGCCGACTACTTTGATTTAGAAAACCCTAATAATGCCTCTTCAGGGCTTTCACCTCAATTTCCTATACCCAATTTCTCAAAGGAAGACTTTTTTATTTTTATTTTTTTATCGGTGAAAATTAGTGGTTAATTGTTAAAATTAGCACATTAAGAAAGTTAAAACTTACATCCATACACCTTGCAAAACTTCTTATTCCACTCTTAAGAGTAGAACCTAAAAGTTCGGGGTACTTACCAATTAGTCCTATCAACTAGACTTATTTACCTACAGGTCCTAACTAATAAATTTAACACTATAAAAATAAGAGATTGATAAATTTATCACTATAAATTTATTCATAAAATAAAGAGACTGATAAATTTATCACTATAAATTATTCATAAAAATAAAAGACTGATAAATTTATCTTTATCACTTAATAAATTTATCAATAGGACTTAATGGGTAATAAGTCTCAAAAGTAGGACCTATTGGTAGTTTACCCTAAAAGTTCCCCGTTAGAAGAGGTCTTGATAATTTTAAATCAGGATGTGACTATGTTTTAGGTTTCGATTTGTTTATCTTTTGAATCAATTATGAACTAAATTTAAGTAATTTGAATTTAACTAATGAATATATATTTGTTAAGCAAAGTTTGATTTGATTTTAAAAATTAACAAGTTTTTAAATGTATTAAAATTTAACTTCCTATATTTAAATTAATCTAAATTCAATACCAGTCAAATTCAAATATTTTTTAAAATTTTGGAGTATTGAAAAGTTACTAACAATTATGATTATTCAACGGCCGTGTCAATTCTCAACTACGAAGGTTTTACTCTGCATTTGAAATTATTATGTGAAGAATCTTTTTTTTTTTTTTTTTTTGAAAAGGGAAAAGGGGGGGGGGGGGGGGGGGTTGGGCCGCGTCGGTGTTACAATTGCCAATTGACCCACAATTTGTTATTCTTTTCAATTTGCCAAAAAAAAAAATGACAATGTGAAGAAAATTCTCATTGATCAATGGTCAGCAATCTTCTGATCTGCTCATAAAGTCCTCATGATTCATTTTACCACGAAGGTTTTACTCTGCATTGAAATTATTTATGTGAAGAATCTTTTTTTTTATTTTTTTATTTTGAAAAGGGCAAAAGGAAAAGGTTTTTTTTTTTTGGGGGGGGGGGGGGGGGGGGGGGGGGGTGGTCGCGTTCGCGTGTTTGTTACAAATTGCCAATTGACCCACAAGTTGTTATTCTTTTCAATTGCCAAAAAAAAAAATGACAATGTGAAGAAATTCTCATTGATCAATGGTCAGCAATCTTCTGATCTGCTCATAAAGTCCTCATGATTCATTTTACCACGAAGGTTTTACTCTGCATTGAAATTATTTATGTGAAGAATCTTTTTTTTTATTTTTTATTTTGAAAAGGGCAAAAGGAAAAGGGTTTTTTTTTTTTGGGGGGGGGGGGGGGGGGGGGGGGGGTTGGTCGCGTCGGTTGTTACAATTGCCAATTGACCCACAAGTGTTATTCTTTTCAATTACAATGTGAAGAAAATTCTCATTGATCAATGGTCAGCAATCTTCTGATCTGCTCATAAAGTCCTCGTGATTCATTTTACCAAAACCTATGCTAATTCTCAATGGAGAGAATTTATTTAGAGGGTTTGAAACATGTCACGATACCATGTTAAGAGAAAAATAGAAAAATGCTTTAGACCTCTAAATTGTGAGTTCTAGAAGAGTTCTAACATGTGGGCCCCAATATGTGATTTGATGTTTTGGCCTTTATTTTGTTTTTTTTTTTTTTTCTTTTAGATTGCCACGTCACTAGTGCTCTTATTAGAGCTCTATTATTAGAGCTCTTAATCACTACTGAAAAGAATATACGCTTTTTTAAATGAGAATAAAAGAAAAGGGGAGAGGGGGAGAGAGAGTTATGTGTAGGTCATAATAGATGGATTTATTGTTCAATAGGTCCTATGATAATTAATGGCATTTTTTATCTAACACTATTAAAAAATATCATTATTTGTTAATTTTCCACGATAGTTTGAAAATTTTATTACAAAAATGTCATCAATTAAAAGTTTTAGCTACAATTTAAAAAAATCCTAATTTTTAACTTTCAACGACAATTCAAAAAATTCTTCACAAAAAAAGTTACTAATTATAAGTTTTAATGACAATTTATAAAAAGCGTGACAGAAAAGTCACTAATTATTAATTTTTAGTGATATGCAAAAATCATCACAAAAAATCATTTTTAGCGACAATTTTATAAAAAATTATTTTCAATAGGACTTAACGAGAATTAAATTTAATTATATTTATCCAAAAAAAAATATTCGGATAAAACCTTTACGTTATGTTTTTTTTTTTTTTTTTTTTTGATCAGTAGAAATCCATTAATGAAAGCCAAAAATGGCAATTACAAGGGCCATCAAAACCAAGCTTACACCAAAACAGAGGAAAAAAATTACAAGCAGCGCTTTGGAGAAAAAATATGAAAATCTTCAAACGCACATCATGTGCTCGGGCTCATACTGCAAAAGCAGAGCCGATCAAAATCGACATTAGAGCCTGTCTGAGATAAATCATATATTTCAACCACAAAGTTGGAAAAGCTACAAATCCAGCACAGATGACCCCAATTCCACAAGCAAAACCGAAAAAAACAAAACAGAAAAGAAAAGACCTCCAAATCAGGATCCATGGCAAACCGGTGGTGGAGAGGTGGTAGGAGGAGTAGATCTGATGCTCACCCACATAGGAGACGGACGATCCGGCAGATCTGGTAGGGTGGAGGCGGTGCGGACGGAGGACGAGATCGGCAGATCCGATGAGGCCCTGGTTGGGAAAGTTTGAGAAGAGTGAGGATGAAGAGTAGAGTTCCACCAAGAAGGGGAAAAGGACCTCACATGGAGGGAGAAGTGGAAAGACTAAGCTTCCAAAGTATTATTGAGCCAAAAAGGCAAAACAAACGAAAGAGAGGGGGGGCAGAAGGGAGGGGAGAGGCTGCCGGAGACCGGAGCCCCCCTCCCCCACCCCGAGCGGCACCTTCGAAGAAACCCTAGGAGAGGTAGAGAGAGAAGTAGAGAAACCTTTACGTTATGTTTGATTGGGAGATTTAGAGAGTGATTTGAAAAAGGAAAGGAAAAATGTGTGTGAAATTAGAGAAAATATATGTATGTTTTATTCATATTTTACCTATTTTTTTCATTTCTCTTTTGAAATTCCTATTCAAATCTCTCAATCAAACACAACATTAAGACAATTGAAACCCGCATCAACCCTGAGGCTGTAAATCCTTCCTTCTCGATTATCTTTCCTCCATTATCCAATGGTAAGACATAATCTTTCAAATCTTATCACATCGCATATCATATTGTAACCAAACAATCTTATGACATATATAATCACAACAAAACAATCAGATATATATGAAACCCGTCATATTACTTATCTTCCCATCACTCATTTACCAGCAAACTCTATAAACTGACTTATTTACTCACAAATTCTAAGTAAAAGTAAATTTATATTTATGCATATCATTTTGATAATAAAAATATTTCGACACTTTTTAAATGTGCATTTGTGTTGTGGAATGATTATTTGGTGTTGGTAATGATACCAAGAAATTTATCAAAATGGTAAATAATTGGAACATTTGGATTTTTATTTGTGAATTTTGATTTACTTTAATTTAGTTATATTAATTTATATTGAAATATGATGTGAGAGATATGAATAGTTAAATTGTATTTTTTTAAAATATTTTTTTAATAATAAAATTATATTTGACAATTAGAGCAGAACTTATTGATAAATTAGACTGTCCCCTAATTCAATAACCCAAAACAGCCATAGTCAATTAAGCCAAACCTAGAGAAACAAATTTAAGACACCATGTAAATTTGACAATCTTTAAACATTATTATTATTATTATTATATTATTATTATTGTGTTCACATATCAAAAGCTATATCTGAGTTAGGCCAAAGCTCTGACTTTTTTTTTTTTCCTTTCTTTGTTAGGTGCAAGGTTGAAGTCCCACAATGCAGACCAAACATCTTATAGTAAAAGATACGGGCATAAAATACAATTTAAAAAAAATATATATGATTGAAATTTAATTCTGATATTTTATAACATCTTATTATTAGGTGAAAATGATAAGACCTCAGATTATTATAATTTGGTTGGTAAATTACTTGGGAAAAGAATTGAGGAAATTTATAATTTCTCATTTAGATGAGAAAATTTTACATAATTATGGTTTATTATTATTGTGTTTGATTGAGTAAGAAATAAGGACACATCTTTCTTTTCCAATTTTAAGATTATATTTTAACTTTCCACTATTTCTTATCTTTCATTTCTCATTTGACATCATTTTTCCCTATTCTCAATATACAAAACCATGAGCTTTCTTCATCTTTAAGAACAAAGACAGTCAACAAACTCTAAAACAGCTTCATGAACCTCTCCAAATTGCTCTTTTTGACATCAAACCTACAGAAATTAATTTACTTTCAAAATCTCTCTTTATGAAATTCATCTTTTATTTTTTAGAGCTTTCAATTTGCTCTTGTTGAGATTTACACAGCCATGTAAAGGTTCCCATCATCACAAAAAAAATTGTACTATTTAATTTTAGAAAGTGTCACAATTTTCGGCAACATAGAGGCAAATCAAGCAGAATTTCTAACAGAAACGATAATCATTCATCAAACATGTAAATAGACACAAAAATTTAATCTTCACATCAAAATTGAATGTTTTATATTGGTTTGGAGAGAGAAAAAAAAAAACCAAAAAAAAAAAAAAAAAATCCTCACCAAAAAGCTACTTCAAGACAACATTCATCCCAATCAACTAGTAACCACATTTCATTCCAAAGGAAACCCTAGAAGTAACCACTACCTGCAACAGAAAATTCAAACCCTTAGTGGAAGAGAACAATAATTTCACAAGATTTCATAATTTAAAAGAAAAAAAAAGAAGCCGCCACTGGCAACATGGAGATGATAAATACCATGCAACATAACAGATCAATATTAAGCATTTGACAGAAGGGCGACAGTTTTATAGCTGTAACTTTACCTGAAAATCTAAAAGAATAGTTGTGCTAAATGGATATTCAGTCCTCTTCCATTGGCACATCTGGAATGTCAAACCTATCTTCTTCTATTGTTTTGTTGATAACAGAAATTGGAGATGGTAACAAGAAGTCAAGGAAACTAAAAATAACTGCTGAATCTTATGACGAAAGATAAATGACTATAAGTAGGAATTTTGCTTCGTGACAAATATACAAAACTTAAATATACAGAAAGAAAAATATGCAATAAATGCTTGCATAATTAAATGAATGTGTATATTTCATATTCAGAATGAATAAGTAAGGATGACTGAACTATCAAACCAGAATTTGTGGATCTCTAATATGTTTCCAAAAATTCTGGACGAACAACAGCAGACTTAGCCAAGCATGTTTAAAAGAAACATTTTTCAATAAAAAAACTTATAACTAAGACAACCATGTTGCATTCATCAAAAGAATTGACTCTTTCCAGCTGCCATGAAGTATATACAAACAACTTAGCCAAAAGCTAGTATGTAGATCACCGTTTTCAAGAAACACACTTACCACGTGATACTTTAGCCTATATCTAGCCTTTGTGCCAAACTTTTTCAACCAATTGGTTGTTACTGTTAGACATACGTCCTTGCCAGACTCAAAAGGTTTTCTAAACTTAAATACTTCTTGTTCGTCAATTTATGTAAAAAATTTAAGCATAATATTTCAAGTAAAATATGCTTAGGCAGTATTCTGACAACTGTGCAAACAATAAAAGAGAGAAAATCACCTGTAGCAACAAAAGTCCAATAAGAAATGTTGTATTTAACTAGTCAAGAACAAAAAACATGAACAATAATCTGAAGAAAGGATATATATTAACATAAGAGCATTCTCCTTTTCACCACGGTTGCGGCTATTATCTAGCTCCCTTAATATTTCAGGTGTAACCTGCATTTGAAGAGAAACAGACATGTCAGATATTGCCAAAAAACCAAAGCCAAAAGAAATTAGCATAGTCGCTGTAAAGGGGTTAAAGCTCGTACCAATTTATGCCATTGCTTTTCAACTAGACTGTAAAGATTAATTTTATCCTCCTTGGTCAATTCATTTTTGTACCTATAAGAAAGTTTATATGAATAGTGTATGAAGAAAAAAATGCAAATCTTAATTTGATGCAGTGAACAATATCCAAAATGGGATACTACAACAATGTGATACAAAAAATTTGAAGGGTGATGATCTCAACCTCATATTAATCCCTATGGGCTTCCTTTGCAGCTTACCGACCAAACTGTTACATCTATATTGATTGATATGCTCCAAATGATTTGTAACATTATTATGCACACATACAATGTGTCCACAAATAGTTTGGATTCTTTATTCTCTCCCCAGGAGGTAGATTGGTAAATAGCCAGATATGTCATTCTAGATTGAAACGGTTAGTATGTTCTCCATTTACCTAAGGGGCTGTAGGCATAATCAGGACAATGAATCAGGTCAAGTCCACTTCTATTAAGGTATTTTGGAAAACGACACCCTTCTTGTTTTGATTTTAACAAGGTTTGGGGAACTTTTCTCATATAAAGGTGGTCCTCCGTACTTTTGAAAATGAATTTTTAAAAGGTTTAAAACCATCCTGTTATTTTGTGGCCCCTAGAACCAGTCTTGGCTCTTTCCAAAAAAAAGGCCCTAAAACTTTAGATAAAACCACACAAACCACAACCCAAACGCAAAGCCAAGCACACCCAAATGGAAACTGGACGGGCTTAACTCTGAAAAGCAACTTTAAACCCCAAGAACAAGTGCTTTTTCACTATGGCCCCATTTAGTTGTCTGGAAAGGAAACTGAAAAATCTTAGTTTCATATAATTTTTTACTGTTCAGTTAGCAAAAAACTTGTGGGACCCATCTGTTTGGTAGAACTATGGGAAAGTGCTTATAGCTTATGCCTAAACAGCTTATAGCTTATAACTATGAACATAAGCTGATTTCTGACTTATAAATTAAGCATCTCCTGCCCCACTCAAAGAATAAGCTGATTTCTGACTTCCAAAAAACTATAAACTATAAGCTATAAGCTAAACCAAACACATCAAAATAGCTTAAATTAAGCTGAAAGCTGAAATAAGCAGCTTTTAAGCTGCACCAAACAGGCACAAACCACTAGGATTAGTTTTCCCTCAAAACTTATCCTGCAAAAAATAAGAGATTTGGAGACTACTTTTTTATGTTACGAAGTACAGTATGTCAAATTTTACCATATGATACATTAGTAGACTCTTTCCCCGACAGAGAAGACATAATAATTTGAAGACACTTGAACCGACATCTACAACATTCATTGTATACAAAGACTTGAGAGAAAGCAATGTCCAAATCAGAGATACATAGACAGCTCAATAATGTTTATGCTAAATGAACTTTCTATAATGGTGGATATATTCAAAAGAAAATACTTATGAGACACAAGATAAGTATACTAGCGCCTTTACTTATCAGGGAAAAATAATAATACAAACCTTTGCACAAATGCAAGAAGCGATTGATGCCAGATCACAGGCATTATCCTTTCATCCTCAAGGAATTTCAAGAAATGAGCAACCATAGCATCAAGTACCCGATATGGCAAAGCATACTTCTTCTCAATTAATAGCTTTATAAAATAACTGCATCATACAGTCAGTGGAAAATTGTCAAAACTTGCATGTCATTCAGTGAGGGAGAAAAAATGTGGCATCAGAAAAACTATCCAAAAGAAATAACAATTCCATCACATCACCCCCCAAAAAAAGAAGAAAATGGAAAGAAAAAGAAAGAAAGAGGTAAATTTATAAAGAAAACTAGTATATAACTATAAATCAATCAGCTCATGACTCCACACAGCATTCTTGAAGCAAAGGTAGGCCTGAAAAACAAGTAAAACTTAAATTTCTAAAAGCATGAAAAAAATTGTACCAACACATATCAACATTGATCCATTCTCAAAAGCAATGACGTAGGCGTGGAAATTTGCGACACGACTCGAACCGTACACAAAATTAGCGGGTTAGAGTTGACCATTTCCTGATACGAACACATATATGACACAATCCAAAAACACGAATATTAAATAGGTCGGGTTAGTGTCAAATCTGTATAACACAAAATTGACACAGATAACCCGTATAATGAATAATTAGTTACACATTTTAATATTTTTCCACTAAAGAGTATCATGACATTTTTTAATCTTACGTAATTCCATCCAATTTATTAAAAAGTACATAAAATACGATTTTAAGTTTAATATAGGTTTTGTTTTTGCTTTTAATTGAACTTAACGTATTTTTTGTCTATATCGGAGTTAATCTAGTAAAAAATATAATAATAAAATATAATTTTATAAATTAAGAAAATAAATTAAGTTGAAATCAAATATTTTTATAAATAACTTCATTTAATAGAGATTAATTTCATTAAATTTAACTTGTGAAGAAATTTTCAAATTTTTTTCACACATTTGATATTTTTAATCAATAGTGCAATTTTTTGATATGACACGAACCGAACATGGACCGAAAATGATACGGCACGATAACACAAAATAATAAACGGATCGGGTTAGTGTTGAGGTAATTTTGACACAAACCCAAAATGACATGACACGACACACCTGCCCCTACTATGAAGCATGGATGTATGTACAAAATATAGATACAATACCAGAGACGGCAATCAACCCAAAATTTAATGTAAACCACACCATCTTGTCCCAACCATATTGAGATAGGTTTGGGAAGGGTTACAAAGCATAGGATCAGAATCTGAATCTTTACTCTCTCTTTTTTTCTTGGAGGGGCAGGTAAATCATACTCAACCAAGTTTCTATGCAGGACAGGCATTAGAAGCCAGCCCCACCCGACACATTAAAATGGCCTTCATATGTTCAGAAATCCATCAAGAATCTCATATACTCAAACATCTTTTGGGCTTCCTATGGTGTTATCAAATTAAGAATCGTATCGTGATTCAAAGTTTCAAATTTGCAAATTGTGAATCAAAAATTGTAAGATTCAACACAAACTAAAAAATATATATATATGTTAAACAACTATATATGAAACAAAATAAAATAAACTGATTTTTGAACATCGTATGCAATAATTCTTATATAAAGACATGATTGCACTGTTTGATTCAAAAGCCGTTGACTTCATTGCAAGAGATGTGGATCCAAAACCCACCAACCATAAAATTAGATAAGAAGTTGTTGGGTTTAACTAGGTCTCCTATTAACAACAAAGCAAGCATATGTATTAGTTTCTTTCACACCAAACACTCTTAGAAGTTGCATTATGACAATTTCGCCAAAGAGATAAAAAATTATCGGAATCTGTCAGGCCCAATAGGTTCAAGAATCGCATGAATCGTAAAAAAAGTTAATCAAATCATGAAGCAAATTATGTATTGTGCGATTCATCATTGATTCTATCCCAAAATAGGATCACATCAATCCATGCATGAATAGCGCAAATATGAAAGAAAACAAAGCTCAAAGCTTCCCCCCTCCAACTTCCTCATTATAGGCCACACAGTATTCATTCTTTACTGCAACAGATGATTACTATGCAGATAAAAGTAGTAGATATCCTTGTCCGTATGAATAGCGCAAGTCTGATAACAAAGCTCAAGAGATGCAGACATTCACTCTCCTACTTCACTAATAATACATGCTTCTAGATGTTCATGCTTTGGCAAGTAGCAAGTATTACATTAAGAAATTTCTCAGTACAAAAATTATAACTTTTCTCAATTTTTAAAAGGTCCTCAATTTATCAAATACAGAAAATGTGAAATTTCTCCGTTATTCAAAGTTCATCAGTTTTTCAAATAGAGAAACTGAGAAATTTTTCAACTTTTCAATGGCCTATTCACACCCACCACCCACCCACACCCCACTAATTGGCATAAACCTTATTCAGACCAAATTATTTGACAGTTGAAAGCGTTATAAGATAAAAATATATTAATTTTACCAATCATTTGATTATTCAACCATTCTAGAACTTGCTTTTTATATGAATAATCAAATTGAAAATACAAACCCCATTACCTTGTAGTACCACAATATTCCATGTCTGTAAGCCTCAATAGTGCAACACTGTATGTACAGAGAAAAGTTAGTGTTTAACATTTTTACTGGGCATCAAAACTTAAAAGGTAAAGATGCATAAACTACAAAAGGACATGCATAAAATTTCCGTACATGTAACAAAGAAATAGTGAAAAGTTGTTACAAGTGAGAATTTTGGAGGGGAAACCAATATAAGAAAACAAGTTCCTCAACCATTTGATCTATTTGAATGTCCATAATGGAGCATGATGAGCCTAAATTGATAGACATGCAAACTAAAAAGAGGCTGTTGCATGCCTTATAAACTGGCCTCCCAATACAGTAATTGTAATATCAAGGTAATGTTTGATTGTGTCATTGGAAATAGAAGGAAAGTGAGGTGTTGGTTGTTAAGCAAAATTTTAATACCAATTATACCCCCTTTTATATGATAATAAAATTTTACAAAACTAAGCGCACAGAATACACTGTAGGAAAAAGGCCCACCATCCTTCACTAACTATTTTGCAAAACTGTCTAAACATAATTATCCGTTTCACACAAATTCTACATATCACCCAAAAAAGAATCGTACACTATTTCTACTTTGGATACTATTCACTAAGCTTCCTCCTATTTTCCATTCCTGAAATTACCCACGTAAGAGCCTCATATTGTACTCTTCTTTATGGCTGAAATGTGCCTAAACTAAATTGCTACAGCAATTCAAAATTATGCCTAAAACAATAAATTTAAAGTGACTTAAAAATAGCCAACATACCTTGAATGAAGTGGGGGAATGGAAACCTTCTGAATAATGCTCCCGATGATGACAGCTTCCCTCAAATTGCAAGTCCCTGACTGCGCATCACAAAAGTAAAAAAATTTAGAAAAGCCTAAACCTATAAAGCCATTTAACTCAAATATAATTGGAGAAACTTAATAAAGCCTTGTCTAAATAGAAAAAAGAAGAATTTTGATGTTGGTAGACTAAAATGTTCAAATACTAGCACAGCTTCAAAAATATAATAATGATGAAAAAGAAACAAGAATAGGAATTTGATGTCAAAGTAATCAGATCTAAAGGATAGCAGCAGTTCATCTTGAGCATCATTAAAGATTTCAAACCTCACACAATGGAAACAATATTCCCTTATTGAAGGCAGCTGGTTTGTACATAGACTTCTTTAAAGCTTGATATAATGAAAAATGCAGTTTCTTATTCTTTCGAATATCCTCTCGAACCCGTGGGAGTAGGACAAGCTTGTAAAATCTCTCAGCCTTCTTCACACCCAAATTGGACGCAAAGATTCTTGTGGCTTGGTACATTGCATTTGGCGACCATTTCTCAGGCTCAGTCAAGTATAGAACTTCCTCCCAAAGCTGCAGTGAAGGGATGTGTTTGAACGCTTTGGGAATTTTTCCTGAAGTGTATTTATTGAGAAGCTTGCCAACTCTGCATGTCACATTTATACCCAACTTAAACAACCCCTATTATATTCATAATTACTAATACCAATAATACTGAGCACAAAACAGCAAAAGTACCCCTTGTATAGATCAATGATGGAGTCATCCAATTTGGGCAGAGGTCGCACTTCTGTAAACCAAGGTATTAAACCATACCTAATCAGTAAGGGAAAAACTAAACCTTTCTGCTAAATCAAAGTTATCATACTTTTCAAATCATCAAAAACTCGAGATAATGCTCAAACTACAGTGGCATCTTATTTCAATCCAGAAAACCAAAAAAAAAAAAAAAACCAGTAAAATTTTGTAGGAAAAACAATTATATTGAAACAAATGGAGTTTAAACTTAGTAAATTCCTTAAGAGACCCAAAACAAGAATCCCACATCAGTGTCAATTGACCAAACCATTGCACAGAGGGAAGCATATTGAGAGATATCTATAATTAAAATCAAGAGATAGTTTATTGGCACACACTACTAAAGGGTTTGATAAAACCTGAAGAAACTTGTGCATCTTTTTCTTTGATCTTCTGAACAATGATGTCCGCCAATGTGCGTTGAGGACCCGCATTCTTTGATGTAAAGGCATCCAGTAGCGCCTCATCCTCCTCGTTTATCTCTTCCTATGATAAAAATTTTCAAAAGTAATCAAAAATAAATAAATAAAAATGACTCCTTTACCACAAACACACAAAATGAACAGTTTTAAATTTTAGATTTTTTTGAACAATTTGGCTTAATAGCATTAATTCCATCAACATTTACAAATCAATTCGACAATACATAATCTGAAGTTCGTTTCTCTTCTATAATTCTGAAATTCTAAAACTTTGAGAGATCAAACTCACATCGAAACCGCCAAATTGGCTTTGAGTCTCTGAAAAGCCGCCAAAGTTGTCGATTTCCTCATCGTCCGACGCAGCATCATTGGCCGGTTCTTCGGCAAAAACCAGCTTATTAGGGTTTTGCTCTTCGGCCTCCTCTTGTACTTCCTTTTGCTGAATTAGAGCTTCTTTCAAAATCTTTGAACTCATACCAGACGATATAAGCTGCACAAACAGCGAGAGAAGATAAGTAAAGAGAAGAGAGAGAAAGCAAGAGAGAGAGAGAGGGTTTGGGGGAAGGAGTGCCTTCTCTTCATGCTGGTGGAGTTTGGGAGGTTTGTTTCGTTTCTTGGAGATTGAAGTGGCGGCTTCATCGGCAAGGAATGCCTCTGGATTCTGATGCCTGGTTCTCTTCTTCGCCATTGTTGAAGAGTCGCAAAGACGATAATCTCAAACCCTAGCAACTTACAGAGTGCTTATCCTTCTTAAGACCAAAAACAACACAAAAAAATCGAAGATGGGCCTGGTGTCTATAATTGGGCCATGACTTTGTTCGCTACTGAGGGGTATTGATTGTTAGTTCACCAGCACTGATTAATTATATCTGATTTTTTTATTTTTTTAACTAAAAAAAGTAAAAATTCATAAATCATTGTGAAAAACACACTAAAGTTTAATTAAACCTGTCTGTTTGTTTGTTTTTTTTTAAATGACACTGTTTTCAAAAAAAAAATTGATAATTTTTGTTAAAAACAACTAACTTTTTAAGAAATAACAAAAAGCCATTTTCAAATTTTCTAAAACTATTTTCACAAAAAACAAAAAAAAAAAACAAAAAAATTGATATGAAGAAAATGGATGCTTCAAATTTTTTATTATTTTTACTTTTAAAAGCTCAGGAAAATTAAAATGAAAATGAAAAAAATCACAATCACAATCCAATTTTCTCTTATATTTATGATTCATGGTCTTTTACATTTTTGGTTTATACTTACAAAATTTTTATAAATTGGTTTTTGTTTATTTTTAGAAAAATATAAATTACAAATGCGTTTAGTTTGAATAAAATGTTTAAAAAAAATTAAAAATATAAACTAAAAAATATATTTGTTCAAGCATAAAATATTATATTTATTTTTTATTATTTATGACAATGGAATCATACACATTATAATTGGAAAAAAAATTAATTAAAAATTTAATTAAAAAATTAATTGGGAAAAAAATAATTGAAAAAAAATAATTGGGAAAAAAATATTTGAAAAAAATTAATTGAAAACAAAAATTAATTGAAAACAAAAATTAATTGAAAAAAATTAATTGAAAAAAAATTTGTTAGTCAAATTTTTAATTTTCTGTTTAAAAACTAATGTAAACTCATTTTTTGAGTTTACGTTTTTTCCTCAAATTTATAAACTAAGACAACCATTTATAAACCAAAAAAATTATCAATCAAGTTTTTATGATAATTTTTAAAATTTTTGTAAATATAAATTAAAAACTGAAAACGAAATGATTACAGGTACCAGTTTATTTTTTTATTTTTTTATAAGAAAAAAGACAATACCTTCATTTATTTAAAATTCCTTTTTTTTAAAAAAATTTCGGCTTGAACTGGGATAAGTTTTGTTTAAGGCATAAGAGAGATAAACCTATAAGCCCATAGTTCAAACTGGTTTTGTCATGCAACCACTAACTTGGGCTGTTCATTACGGTTTGGGCCTTTTGGCAGCAAAATATGGTGTTGTCATTAACTGCCTTAATTAATATCAAATCCTATTAAAAATAAGTCATAATAAAAGTATTATTAAAAATAATTTTTTATAACAATTTTTACATATATTGCTAAAAATTGATAACTATTAATTTTTTTGGTCACAGTTTTTATAAATTGTCGTTAAAACTTACAATTAGTGAATTTTTTGTGACAAATTTTTGAAACTGTCACTGAAAATTAAAAATTAGTAATCTTTTTTTATGATATTTTTTTAAATTGCAGCTAAAATTTATAATTAGTGACATTTTTTTGACAAATTTCAAACAGTTGTTGAAAATTAACAATTAATGATATTTTTTAATTAGTGTTTAATGAAAAATACTACTTAGTGTGTTTAGTTTCAATTTTCTGAATTCAATTCTCTAAAAACTGAGTTTTTTATTTTTCGTATTTTTTTGTTTTTAGTGAATATTTTAAAAAATTTAAGCAATTTTTTTACTTTTTTATATGTACCTTACTTAGATGTATCTAAATAATAAAATATTTGTGAAAAAATATTTTTAAAAATTAATAAATACATAAAGATATGAAAAATGTATTGAATTTTCTTATTTTTTTGTATTTTTTGGTATTTAGTGTATTTTTTAAATATTTTTTTCACAAATATTATACTTTTTAAATGTATTTATATTAGGTGTGTTTAAAAATTTTTAAAATGATTAAAATATTTAAAAAAAATTCATTGAAAACATTAAAATATATAAAATAAAATTTTCTGAAAATTGTTTTCTAAAAATCAGAACCAAACAAGCTGATTAATACTCATAGGACTTATTAGACTATAAATCCATCTATTAAAATCTAAACGTAAGTTCTCCAAAAATTTAAAATCATTGCTTTAGAAGTTTAAAAAAAATTAAAATAAAAAAAGATTTTTGCTGTGGTTGCATTCTTTGAAATTAATGTACTAAATAGTTGTAATTGTGGTAAGTGGAGGTGGTAGCATTAGTGGTGCAATGATAATGGTGGTGATTGTGGCAGCAGTATTGGTGTGATGGTAGGGGTAATGGTAATAATGTGGAGTGGTGGCGATGACGCTAGTGTTGATGGTTGTCGTGCCTTTGGCCATGGCCTTGGTAGTGTGGTGGTGGAGTTGATGGTAATGTAATGACATTGATAAAATTTTAATTTGAAAAATATTTTAAACCTTTAACGGTGAAAAATATTTTCTACCAAAATAAACTTATTTTTTATTGATAATGATAAACATTTTTCATTAACTTTTATTTTTTTATTATACTGAACTCCAGTAAAATGTGAAAAATATTTTTCTAAAAGATATCATCTGTCCAAACAAAAGCATTATTGAAAATTGAAACAATTAGGGGTGGGTGCGGGTCGGTTGCGGCTACGGAACCTCCAATCCGCCATCCGTCTACCAGCTTGGCGGATTGGAGAAAATCAATCCGCATCCGTCCGCCAATCCAACGGATGTGGATTGAGCGGATTGGCGGATGGATGCGAATCGATTTGGCAGTTTAAAATTTTATAAATTTTCAACATAATTCAACTTGTGCACTTCCTCAAAAAAAGAAGAAGAAAGTATTACAGTTAATGACTAAAAAAAATATTACAATCACTCCATGCCTCATCCAAAGCAAGAAAGTTTGAAACTTTAGAATATTACAATCACTGTATGCCTCATCCACATACTACAATCACAGCATGCCTCATCCACATACTACAATCACAGCATGCCTCATCCACATAAAGTATTACGATCTATGGTTCTTAAAATATAAAAACAATTCAAATCACCAAAACCATGAATAGAGCAGTAGTAAAGATTGTATGTCTCTGCTTTGTTACATCTATATCTGTTTTTGAAAATAAAAACCAACCAACATATATCATATATCATATTTTCTATTTATTATTTTTAGAGATAGATTTTAAAACAAAAAATATAGATAAATAATACGTTTATTTTTTTCAATTCAAAAAAGATATTCAAGTTGAAATTTTTTTTCAACAGAATATTTAAACTCTTTTTTTAATTGAAAACACAAACACAATATTTAAACAAACTGAAAACACAAAATTTTATAAATTACTAGGGGTGTTCGCAGTTTGGTGGTTCGGTTGCGGCCAAAAAAATCTCAAATCCGTCGTCCGTCTACCAGATTGACGGATTGGAGAAAGTCAATCCACAATTGTCCGCTCGTCATTACACATCCGTCCAAAATGCGGCGGATCGGTTCAATTCGGTTGATTTTTAACGGATCGATATATCCATTGCTCACCCCTAAAAACAACCAGAAAGGAACGGATCGATATATCCATTGCTCACCCCTAAAAACAACCAGAAAGGAACGGTTATTGGTGGAATGGAAAAGCACCTAATCTTTAAAATTGTGTTTAAATCTTAAATGTGGTAAGAATTTGAAAAAATAAATATAAAAAGTCGAGAAAAATGAATAAATGATTAAAATTAGAAATTTAATTAGTTCATAATTTTAACTACGCGAGAGTCTATAATATCAAGGTGTGAATTACATGATACTTAACAGGACTCTAAGATGTCCTTTGTTATAAGCTGATCACATGTGGGTTGAAGTCGCCAACAAAAATTGTAAAATATTTATAATCAAAATGAAAGCTTTTTTTGAAATGTTAATGTGTTTGGTTTCAGTTTTTTAAAAAATTAATTTTTTTATATTTTTTTATTTTATAAATATTTTTGAAAATTTTAAGTAATTTTATTACTTTTCTGATGCATATTATTTAGATGTATCTAAATAGTAAAATATTTGTGAAAAAATATTTTTAAAAAATTAATAAATACATAAAAATACAAAAATGTATTAAATTTTTGTATTTCTTTTTATATTTTTGATATTTAATGAATTTTTTAAAGATTTTTTTTCACTAATATTATACTTTTTAAGCATATTTATGTTAGGTGTGTCTAAAAATTAAAAATTTTAAAAAATTCATTGAAAACAAAAAATGAAAGATAAAAAAAATAGAATTTTTTAAAAAGTGTTTTTTGAAAACTAAAATCAAACAAACTGTAGGTTTTTTTTTTTTTTTTTTTTTGAAGAAGAAAAAGTACATCAAAGGCTTTAAGTTTTGTCTAAGGAAAATATTTGGTGGCCTGAATTTTTGTGGGTTGAATGACTTGAATGTTTCAAAACGACGTCGTTTTACACCTAAAACGACGTCGTTTTGGATGTTTTGAGCCACTCGAGCCATGATTTTTCAAGTCACCTAGCATTGTTGTTGGTCTAATTTGAGTTAATTACATTTAGTTAAAAGAGACGAGTGAATTTAAAAACAAAAAATTGTGGATCAAAGAAAATTGCCTGTGGGTTTTAGGGAAATGCTTGCTCCACGTTCCTAAGTCAACGGTCTTAATTTCGGTGCTCTAATTACACCCACTTCAACATGAATTATAAATATTATCTTATAAAAAAAAATACTTGTACATATGAATATAAATCCAAAAAAAATTGATGTATTTAAAGGTTTCAAAATATAATATCAAATTGAAAAATGCATGGTAGCTCGAAAATGTTGGGGCTCGAAGACACCTTTGCAACTTTTTTTTTTTTTTCCCTTCCCCCTCTGTTTTCTCTCTTAAACAAACAGAAAAATGAGAAAATGAGAGGAGGAAGAATAGAGGGGGAACAAAGAGAGAGAGAGAGAGAGAGAGAGAGATCTATACACAGATCTATGTATATAGACATAGATCTGTGTATACACACAGAGGAGGTCGCGATGGATTTGCGACGGTGATGGCGGCGCCGATGAGTGGAAGGATTTCTCTCTCTCTCTCTGTCTCTCTACTCTTCCATTTCTCTTCTTTCTTTTTTCTCTCTTCCTCCATTTTTTTTTATTTCGCCTCTTTGTTTCTGAGAGAAAAAAGATGGGAAAAATGGCCAAAATGACATCATTTTGGCATTCGAGCCAATTGGGCTAGCTCACTTTCGAGCTGTCCAGCAGCGTTGTATCAAATTCTATGTTTGAATTGTGACAGACCCTATCCTACTACTCAAAATCATCTCCCAATTAAATAATTTGAAGGAACAAGCCATAGCCCTCCAAAACAATGTATCAACACACATGGATCGGCCAAAGATAATCCTGAAAATGCTAGTGGATTCCTAAAAACTAAAAAAATTGTAGATAAATTATAAAATATTATTAGACTGGGACATAGTTACATTCAACAAGTTAGTCAATCTCCAATCCTTCATCAAATCAGATTTCAAATTTAAATTTGATGAAAAAATTGAGAGAATCCAATTCTAATCGTTTTATTAAATAGATATCAAATGAAGGAAGAGTTACTTCTTTTTTTTTTTTTTATCAAATCAAGGGAGCTTTATCATTTCATCAAATTCATAGGTGGCCGTTGGGCTAAATATCCTCCTGGACAACCAGATTTTGGGATGAATTAGGTAATTTTACTCTTCAACGGAGGACCAACCGAATTAATGAAAATCGTTATAATACGTGATATCAAATGAAAGTTTTCATCAAATTTTTACTTAATTTTGATGAAATGTTGGAAATACTCTTACAAACATTTACTTAGACCATCTCTAACGTTATATTTTTTTTTCACCAAATTTTTTTAAAAAAATCCATCTGATATCTCATGCTCCAATGAAGGATTTTGAACTTTTATCAAAACACCGGTCGACTGGAGTTGCCCAACAACATTGTATCAAATTCTATGTTTGAATTGTGACAAACCCTATCCTACTACTCAAAATCATCTCCCAATTAAATAATTTGAAGGAACAAGTCATAGCCCTCCAAAACAATGTATCAACACACACCAATTAGCCAAAGATAATCCTAAAAGTGCTAGTGGATTCCTAAAAAACTAAAAAAATTGTAGATAAATTATAAAATATTATTAGACTGGGACATAGTTACGTAGTGTTTCAGACTTATGTGATAATTTCAACAAGTTAGTCAATCTCCAATCCTTCATCAAATCAGATTTCAAATTTAAATTTGATGAAAAAATGGAGAGAATCCAATTCTAATCGTTTCATCAAATAGATATCAAATGAAGAGAGAGTTACTTTTTTTTTTTATCAAATCAAGGGAGCTTTATCATTTCATCAAATTCATAGGTGGCCGTTGGGCTAGATATCCTCACGGGCAACCGAATTTTGGGATGAATTAGGTATTTTTACTCTTCAGCGGAGGACCAACTGCATTAATGAAAATCGTTATAATACATGATATCAAATGAAAGTTTTCATCAAATTTTTATTCAATTTTGATGAAATGTTGGAAATACTCTTACAAACATTTACTTAGATCATCTCTAACGTTATATTTTTTTCACCAAATTTGAGTAAAAACTCCATCTGATATCACGCGCTCCAATGAAAGATTTTGAACTTTTATCAAAATATCGGTCGACTGGATGGATCAATCGGTCAATGTAATTTTTTTATAAATTTTTGCAAGGAGGTGGTCATCTGGGGGGACAAGCCGATCGTCCGGTGGTGAAAATGACATGTAACTCCAACAGTTATAAACAGTGATTTGATAAAAAGTATATTCATTCCCAATTTAATAAAAATTTTAAGAAATTTTAGATTTGATACTTATTTGGTAATAGAGGGCTATTTTAGGAAGATGGTTATAATCAGTTTTTTAGTGAAAAACTATTTATAAGCAGCTTATAAGCAGTTTTTTTGTGAGAGAGGAAGTGGGTTATAATCTGGGAAGCGGATTATAATCCACTTCTCAAAATAGGCCAGAATTGGAATGGTAAAAAGTACTATTTTTATTAAATTTAAATTTAATGAAAGTGTTTGGAAAGTTTTGGACTTGGGGTTTTTTTTTTATTTTTTTCACAAAAAGACAAACTTTTTGCAAAACTAAAAAAACCACATCCAAATAAAATATCACATCCAACCTCATAATCATTTCACTTTTTCTTTCACAAACATCACATCCAATCACAAAAAAACACAACTATCTTCCAAAACATAAAAAAAAATTTCTCCAATAATATCTTATAACTAAAAAAATTTACATAAAAACTCACTTCCCAAACACCCACAATGATGTTAGGTTGAAGCAGGGCCGGCCCTGGCCTAAGGCCAATAAAGCTTGTGCCTTAGGTCCCATGATTTTGGCCAAAAAAAAGGGCCTCCAAATTTAATAAATTGTTATAGGCCCAACTTTTTTTTTTTTTTTTTTTAGGATCAATTTAAAGGGCCCAAAATGTTTTATTGGCCCATGTTTGGTTTAGTCCATATTTATGTGGTTTGACCCATATTTATTAAAATAAAAATATATAAAAAACAAAAAAAAAACAAATAAAGTGTTTGGGCCCAACCCAAACCATACATACAATATACAACATTGTTCACTTAATATATGAAAGTAAATTTTAATTTATAATTTTAATAATTATATGTGCAAGTATACTTAAATAAAAAAATTTGTAAATACTTATCATTTTAATCATAAATTTTTATTAAAAAATATATATTAAAGGGACCCATTTTCATAATCCGTCTTACGCCCTACAAAACTCAGGGCCCGCCCTGGGTTGGAGATGATTTTATGTATTGAAGGTAGTACTGGATCTAGATCTAACTAATCTAGAAGTGGAGACGGATGCCCAGTCGGATCAACAATTAATTATGGGAGACATCAATAGTCAAACACCTACTCTAATTTGAGATTGTAGACTGGGAGTCTTAAGAATTAACCACGCCAGAAAAGTAAACAATGATGTTTTAAGGAGGTAGTTAAAGGTTAATTTTTTTAAATTTTTTTTATTTTTTTTAAAAAAATAAAAAATATAAGAGATGATATAATTAAAAATAGGTTAAAAGTTAAAAAATGACTTTTAACTATCTCTCTAAAATAATCTTAAATGTAATGACATCTTAACAAATCAAAAAGATTGTACGAATGAATTGCAAATTTTTCATTAAATTTCTCATTATATTACAAATCAATTGTATAATACCTCCAAACTTTTTTGTTTTTAATCTAAATTCCAGTTAACCAAAAAAGAGAAATAAAAAAGAAAAAGGACACAAGTTACAAAAGATGGTGTCACAATCACAAAATTGGGAAAGTCTCTTTTGTTGCTTCCCTGTAATGCACCCCTTTTTGTTTTTAATATATGGAGAGAATTATCCTTTAGGATATGCTGCTTGGTCTGTTTTTGTGACTTTGTGGTGTTGCTGTGACAACCCAAAACAAAGCACCATCACCATCATCTTCATCCTCCTCCTTATCCTCCAGTCTCAATCACCAAACCCTCCACAGCTCAGCCATGAAAAAGCAAGAAAAAACCAACCACTCATCAGCTAGTGGGCCCTGGCTATTGGGCCTATATTTCATCAAATGTCAACATTTGGAAAACCACCTTCTGTCTACATTTAAAATTCATATAAAAAATGTCGTTTGATAACATTTGCCATTTGTGTATAGTTTTTGTATCAAACCAAAAATTTATTTGGTACATATATATATTTCAAAAACTAGTTCAAAAACTAGTTAATGGCAAGAGATGATTAGTGACAACGGGAGGTGATTGTCAATGAGAGTTGATGGCTAAAAAGGTTATCGGTAACAGTGATCGAAAGGGATTGCTAACAGGCAGGAGGTGGAGTGGCCAACAATGGTTGTGAGGGGTGGGAGAAGGAAAAAGAATGACAATTTTTTTGAAAACAAGTGGAAAAAAATTTTCCATTATAAGAATTTAATAAAAATTTTAAACCGTTTACTATTTTTTTAAACAAAAATGAATTTACAATTTTATGAATTTTTGTAAACTTAAATAAAAATAAAAATAAAAATATTATCAACCAGACCTTAATGTTTATGATTTAGTTTTTTTTTTCCTGTCAAAAAAATTGAAAACTTGAAACAAAAATAAAACTATTTTGGTTTTTTCTTTTTAAAAAGACGATAATTTCAAAATATCAAGAATTTAAAAAATATATATTTTCACTGATTTTTAAAAATAAATTTTTTTTTTGAGCACCTAAAAATAAATTTTCATTCTCTTCTCCTGATCATTACCTCCTGCCGCCTCACTCTACGGCCATGCTGTAACAACTTATGTATTATATATATAGTGCCGTTTTGAGGACAAAATAAAAAGTCACATTTTTGAACAAAATGTCTAAAAATGCAAGTATCAAAAACGTAATAAATGTGATTTGGGAAATGCCAAAAACACAAGTATAAAATTACAAATTAGGGCTAATGAAAAAAAAATTAAAAAAAAATTTCTTATGTTAGGTAAGGGTATTTTGGTCATTTTAATTTGATTTGACACCATAAATAAATATTAAACCAAAAAACACAAAGCCAGTTTTTTATCAACTTCCCAAATCACTTTCCAAAAAACTAAAAAACTTGGTAAAAAGTCGAAAGTTAACTTTTTACCAACTTCCTAAAACACCCCATATACACTAGTTAACAAAGCATGGGAAAGGCGCAGACAATTATTACGATATAATTATGTATTTTGATAATTTTTAAAAAATAATAATATTATTTTACAAAATTAAATAGAATAAATCATTATATAGGATAGGATTATATAAATTTTATTATAAATAATAAAAAAAAATATATATATATATATATATATATAAAATAAGTCTTACAATTTTAATATAATTATACTTTAATACTCAAATGTTCATTTATGACCACTTGTGCTATTATCTAAATTTATATCAACTTCAAATAGTCACCATACTAATTATTCAATAAATTTTTTTGTTTTATATAAGTGTCTTTTGGATTAGTTCATTTTTTTATTCAATGTGATGAGTTTCTTTAGTAGTGTTCAGTTTACTGAAATAAAAGTGGAATAGAATGATCAATTAGGGTCTGTTTGGTAACGTTTACGTTTTCAGTTTATATTTACAAAAATTTTATAAACTGGTTTTTGTTTATTTTTAGAAAAATATAAACTACAAACACGTTTGGTAATTGACAAAATATTAAAAAAAATTTAAAATATAAAAAAGAGTAAGAAATGGCAAGTGGCGGCGGAAGACGGTAGTGGAAAGTGGTGACGATGGGTGGTGGGTAGCGGGTGGTAGCAGGTGGTGTGTGGGTGGTGGTGGTGGTGGTGTGGTGGGTGGGTGACGGTGGCGGGTGGTGGTGGTGCGGGGGTGTGGTGGTTGTGTGGCAGAGGGGTGGCGGGTGAGGTGGTGGCGAGTAGGTGGCGTGGTGGTGGTCAATGGTGTGGGTGACGGTGGCGGGTGGTAGCGAGTGGGTGGTGGTGGTGGCGGCGGGTGGTGGGTAGTAGTGGTGGCAGGTGGGTGGCGGGATAGCGGGTGGTAGTGGTGGGTGGGTAAGGTGACAGGTGGCGGGTGCTAGGTGGTGGTGGTGGTGGTGGCAAGTGGTGGGTGGGGTGGCAGGTGAGTGGCGGATGACGGGTGGTGGTGGTGGGTGGTGGCGAGTGGGTTGTGGTGGCGGGGTGGTGGGTGGGTACCGAGTGGGTGTGGTCGGGTGTGGTGGTTGGTGGTGGTGGTGGCAAGTGGGGTGGCAGATGGCGGGTAGTTGTGGGTATGGCGGGTTGTGTGGTGGTGGGTGGTGGTGGGTGACGGTGACGGGTGTATCGATGGTGGTGTGGTAGGTAGGTAGCTGGTGGTGGCGGGTAGTGGATGGTAGTGGATGGTAGTGACAGGTAAGTGGTGAGTGGTGGTGGCGGGTAGGTGGTAGGTTGTAATAACCCCGACCCGCAATTAGCCATTAGTCAGTAATCAAGGATGTTAATTAAGCGGATAAAATAAATTATGGGATTATTATGGAATTTTACATGATTTTGGCCTCCTATCTGTTACGTGTAGAAATATTTGTTTGGATTCCGCTTTAAGATGTAATTGAAAGCCTTATCGGCATCCAAAATCGAAATTGATTACATCAACATGTTATTTGGAAATTTTAGAACACCATGGCAAATTTTATTAAGAATTGATTCGGTACGGTAAAAATCGCATGTGATTAAATTGAACCTTGATGGGAACTAATTTGGATTAATTGAATTTCGCGCTAACCTGAATAAATTAAGGTTACTTATGTTTGATTTAAATAATGCATGATTGGTACCTAATCTAATCCTATTAATGATCCAAGACGTGATTGAGTGTATAATGTATTGAGACATTTTGTGGTGTTGAGTGTAGGGAATTAAAACCCATGTGTGTGTGTTGGAAGTGTGCATATGTGTGCACGTGTATGGTGCTCAAAGTGAGGTGTGTGTTGTGTATATTCAGCTGAGTGAGGGGGTGTGGTAGGTTGCCTCTTTGGTCTCTTGTGTGAGAGAGAGAGTGTAACTAGAAAGTGAGAGAGTGAGCTCTTGAGGTTGAAGAAGAAGAAGGAAATTACGAGGACCATCTCCTATTGTTCGAAATCAAGAAGCTAGGTAAGAGTCTAGAGCCTATTCTTTTGTAGACAGCCTTCCATGCATCTTGTACTAAGAAATTGGTGAATCAATTACTGGAATTTGAAGTGAAGTTGGGTTTTTGAGCAAGAAAATGGCTTGTGTGCATGTTTATGGAGGATTATACCTTGTTCATTCATGTCTTGGGTTTTGCTCTTGAAATCTTTGCATGCATGTAAGCTTTACTCATCATCTTCAAAAAATTATCATGTTTCATGTTTCAAAATTTCATGAGCTTATGGTTTTCATTGCATGTTTTGTAGAACAAAAGAAAGGAGTTTGAAAATCTTCCATGCATGAGCTTTGGAGTTCAAATTTGCTAAATCTATGAGTTTTGAGCTAAATATTTGAGAGTGATCATGTAATTGTGTTTTAGAAAGGCCTTCCAAGTGTTTTGATCAAGCTTTGCATGAGTATAGCCATTAAAATCACATTTTGAAGCTCAAACCCTGTTTTGAAAAAAAAAAACCCAGAATTTTACAGTCCGCTCGAGCGAGGAAACCTGTGCTCGAGCGGAGCATACGAGCTCTCAGTATTTTTTTCCAGACATGAGCTCTCCGCTCGAGCGACCACTTGGACGCTCGAGCGAACCCTTTGCATGTTGTCGATACGCTCGAGCGTAGGAGTTGTAGCTTGAGCGTGGATTTCGACCAACCAGTACCTTTTCCAAGTTTGCAGGTCGCTCGAGCGGCCCCTCTCATTTTGCATGTCCGCTCGAGCGAGGAAGTCTACGCTCGAGCGGGGACCTTATTTTCAGAAAATTTTACCAAGTGTTCCAAGGCATGTTTTGGCATCCTCATTGCATCTTAGGCATTCCTAAGCCTTAATTAAGCCATATTAAGGAGGTTATGGATTAGAAACACACTAAAGAATGAATGTACTAAGTTATGAGACTGCAAGTGTGTGTGTTTTAGGCAATGTGGTAAAAAAGAATAAGAACCAATGTAATGAAAGCTAAGCCTTAATGGCCACTTGAATGTGTAATGATAAGACATGCTTGTGTTATGTATTTTGTGATTGTAGGTCAAGACTCGAGGATTGATTGACCGCTTACTGGAACCACTGTGAGTAACGTTATCGTAAAGATACGTTCATATGAATTATGTTCCAAATGAAATATGATAAGCTATGATTTCTGAAATGTTATCTGTTTACGTGAACGAAACAAAGTTTGAAATCTATTATGGCATCCATAGATAGTCCCAAGTCATGGGGGACGGCATGAAAATGCGGGTCCATGACATACAAGTAATTACGAGATCTCGTTAGCCACTTCATTGTGGTGATATGTGTTTAATCGGTATCCGGAACCGATTACTCTAGTCGGAAGACGTTCTGTGATGTGTTCTATGGGATGTACCATTATTATGTTCTGATATGAGAATGATTATGCTATGATCTGTTTCCGCTTATGATATGTTCGGATTTCGTTCACTAACCCCTTTACCTTAATGTTATTCACTGGGTTTAACTCACTGTTTGTATATATATGTATATAGGTGAGCATTCTGGAGTTCAAGCCCGAAAGCTTTTGTCTGGAACTGTGTTTCTGTTGTCAGCCAACCATTGCGCCTCACGTAGAGGTTCCCGAAGTGTCCTGTGTTCAGTCCTTTTGGTTCTGTATATGTATGAGACTGGATGTGATTAAGTTGGCTGTACTTAAGATACTGTAATGTGTGTGGGTATAATGTATGGTTGACTATCGGATATGTATATAAACTTTTAAATATTCTGTTTCATATAAGTCAGCACAGCTCATTGGACAATTATATTTATGTATTTGCTCCCGTTAGCCCCTTTATTTTTGTTAATCTGTTCAGAGGCCTTCGGTAATTCAAGGATTACTGGCCGGTTACGATGCTAAACCTATAGGGGCGGGTTTGGGTCGTGACAGGGGGTGTGGCGGGCGGGGATTGTAGTGGCAGGTGGTGGGTGGTCGGGGTGATGGCAGGTGGGTGGTGGTGGTGGTGGTGTGGTGGTGCGCGGAGGGGTGGGTGTGGTGGCGAAAGACGGTGGTGGAAAATGGTGGCGAGTGGCGTTAGTGTTGGGTGGTAAAAAAAAAAACAAACTCAAAACTCAAACGGAAACACATTTTTTGAGTTTACATTTTTTGGCCAAATTTTATAAACTGAGACCACTGATTTATAAATCAAAAATTTACCAAACAAGTTTTTTATTTGAGTTTTTAATATTTTTGTAAATATAAACAGAAAACTGAAAACGTAAGTGTTACCAAACGGCAACTTAAAATGTTCATTCTCATATATGATGAAAAAAGTATTGAAAATGGATTCTTCACTATTATTAGAAAATGGTCATTCTATAAATAAATTTTTAAAAATCTCTCATTTTGAGCTATTAGACTAATAATAATGAACCAAAATTTCTTACATAATTTTCAAAAGCCCACCACCTCAATTACTTCACATGCGATTATTGGGTAGTCTCGGAATACGGTCACGTGGTGTTTTATAGTATTGTGATTGGTGAAGAAGATGAAATATTATGATTTTAGAGTGTTTTGGAAAGTTGGTAAAAAGCTAATTTTTTTTGACTTTTTTGCTTTTTTGGCAAAAAGTTGGGTTTTTTTGGATAAAAAAAACTAGCTTTTTTTTTGCTAAAAAAGCTAAAAAGTCAAAAAATTGACTTTTTTAGCTTGTTGCCAAAATGCTCCTTTATGTTGGATGATTAAGAAATATAAGCGGACATGATAAATGATGATTGATATGGAAGTATAGACACGTAGTACTCCGGGAGTACCTAATAATTTTCCTTATTTCACCAACCAAGTTAAAAGATAAAATATGAAATTAAAAAACAAGCTAAGGGCAAAATAGACAACCCAAGACAAACATTCCCAATCAAAGCAACCAAAATTTCTTACATAATTTTCAAATGGCCACCACTCAAATTGTTTCACCAACCAAACTAAAGGGTAAAATAGCAAATTTCAAAACAAACTAAGGGCAAAATAGGAATAAAAAAATAAACCACAAAGCAGGAAAGAGATTCTTATATATATATATATATATAGATATACTAAGTTCACACAGGCCTATTTAAGGGACGGGTTATTATTACAATATGTTTAAGTTTTGTATTTTGATAATTTGTAAAAAATTCAAGTATTGTTTTCAAAAATTCAAATATTATTTTATGAAATTGGATAAAACAAATCATTAGATATATGATAGAATTATGTGGTATAATATGTATCATTTTTTGATTTGTTATACATCCAATGATATCGATTACAATTCTATTATCATATCATTTTAGGTAAATTTATGAATCTTTAACATTTTTTTCGAATTTTAAAAAAAATAAAATTATGGTGCGTAACTTTTCTCAACAAATAAATATAAAACAAATATTAAGATAATTTTCACATCTAAAAAAAACTACTAAGGTAAGTCACTGAACTAATCAAGAAGAAGAAGAAATTATATATATATATATATAATATATATATATAAATGACTAATTTTATTAATACATAAATTATACTCGCATAACAAATGATCAATTTTATTCATAAGTAAATCATTAAGTAAATTAATAGTTTTTAATGATATGATAAATATTTTTCAATTAACTATTTTGCTAATGAATAAATTATGAAGACAATTAATAATTTTTTATGATATGAGAAATATTTTTCAATAAATAATTTTCATCATAATCTAAATAACTCTCATAATTGAAAAATAAATTATGAATCAAATAAATACATTCTTTCTTGGGCCCTTAATAAAGTAAAAAAAAATATGGTGAAGTGTTAAAAAGTACACCAATGACAGATGAAAGGCTGCCCCCGCCCCGCGGCGGCCCCGGGGGGTGTTGGGTAGGGATGGCAATTTGAAACCGACCCGACGGGGATCCCCGATTCCGACCCCGATTTAAGCGGTTTTTTCCCGAAAAATACTCCCGACGGGGAGGGGACGGTATTTGAAAATCAATCCCCGATCTGTTCCGGGCCGGGGACGGTGATCAGTGTTCAAGCCCCAGCCCGGCCCGACACCGGCCCCGATCCCCGCCTCGGTTCCCCGACATGAAATTACTAATATACCCCCGTTTATATATATAATATATGTGTATTGTGTTAGGGCTTCGCTCCCTCACTCACGTCTCTCATCTCCCGTCTCTCATCTCCCTCTCCCTAACTCACTGTCTGTCTCAGATCTCTCTGAGTCTCACCACCAGTTCGCTCATCTCTCTCTCCCTCACGCACTCATGTCTCTCATTTCTTATCAGCATCAACATCATCTAGATCCACCGATCTGAACAGATCGATGAAGCCACAGATCTGAAGCCATTACCGCCACGGATCTGAAGCCATTACCACCACCGATCCCTCCGTTGCCACCGATCTTAAGCGACGACCGTGACCAGGACCCTGAAGCCACCGATCGATGTCTTGATGCAGAGAAGAAGCCACCGACCGTGAAGCCACCGATCGTGAAGCCCCCTTCTCTATATATATATATATATATCTGTCGTTTGTTGATTGATGAAACAAATTTTTTTTTTCCAATTCTTATCTATATTATTATATATGTTGTCTGTTGTTGTTGATGAACCATATTACATCTGTTCTTGTGTGGGTGTTGAACAGATCTGTATATATACAGATTAATTTTATTATTATTTTTTCTTTGTTCTTGTGTTTGTATGTGTGTTAAACTTGAACAAATTTGTCGGGGATTCTTCGGGATCGGGGAAACCCGATCCCCGTTAGGGGATGGGGACGGGGGAGGTGAAGGGTTTCCCGTCGGGGATCGGGGGCGGGGGCAGGGATTTTGTTACTGTCAGGGATCGGGGACGGGGAGGGTCATCCCCAGCCCCGCCCCGCCCCGTTGCCATTCCTAGTGCTGGGGGTTTTAAATAGAAAGTATTTTTAATAGAATAAATTTGAATAGCGTTCAAAAATTTTGAATATTTTTCTATTTTCTATAATTTTAATAGAATAAATTTGAATAGCGTTCAAAAAATTTGAATATTTTTCTATTTTCTATAATAGTGAGATAATTAACTTTATTTAATGTATTCTTAATAAATACTTTAACAAAAACTTTAAATATTTTCTAATGTTAATAACAATTTTATGGGTTGCGCATCACATCATATATATAAGTTTTGAAGAATTCTATTATACCCTTTTATACGATATGTACTTTTAATTACGTTATTTTTTAAATTATGATGAATTTTTTTCTTTAGTTATAATATTATTTTGAGATTTTGATTATAATTTTTTTGTATTTGGTTATGACTTTTTTATTTTTTTAATTACAATTCAAAAAATATGAAATTATATCATTTTTTTTTATAATTATAAGGTATATATGATATCCACCTTTTGAATGGTGTGTACTACAGTTTTTCTCATAAGTTTTATGTCATAAGATTTATGCACGTGGTAATTTTCAAAAATTACAATTTACATGTAAAGAAACTATTAAATTGTAATTTTAAAAAATATATCCTAGATTGTGTTTGACTATATTAATACCTGAGAGGGTAATTTATATATATAAATTGGGCGAGCTGGGTGTTGGGCCGAAATAGGTCCAAGTACGAAAGACAGTGGGTACACCGGTCAAAAGGAGTACTACGGTTAGTTCGGTTCAAAGGAAGTACTATGGTTAGTTCGGTTGTCAGATAGGCACGAGGTAGCTCAGTTGCGGCGTATTACGGATTAGCCCGGTCATCTCTTCTAACCGGAGCATGAGAGAACCTTCTTCAGGACTGTTTGAGTTAGTTCGGCTTGACACTTCTATGGATAGCTCGGTCTTAGCATTCGCAGCCGAGATAGAAGCGAGGAAGGGAAGAGCCGAACTAGTAGTTAGATCGGCCATACCTGCCTGTATAGTATGGCAGTGTTATTTTGGTCGTATTGTAGTTCGGCCATGGTAAAACCATGTCACTTGGTTTAAGCAGTGATAGGGGTGTTGGGGGGTAAGCATTATCCTTCAGGAGTATGAATCCTAGGAGGACTCTACATGGAGGAGTAAAAGTCCTACTAGGATTGTGCCACTCGAAACCTATAAAAGCTCACAAGCATCACCTATGGAGAGGTAACACAACTTTGTTTTCTGAATACACAGAGCTTTTGTCTATTTGTCAAGCTTACTGACTTAGGCATCGGAGAGGTTTCCGGCACCCACCCGCCGGCTAGCTCACGTTTGTATTTTCAGGTGATAAAGCGACGTCGTAGAGAGGAACGCAGACTTGATCAACAGGATTATACGAGAAGGTGTATTTTTTTCCCGTACAATTGGCGCCGTCTGTGGGAATTTCAGACAAGAACAAACCTCTTGATCAAGCTTTTCCTCTTAAGAATCAATGGCGCACAACGAAGAATTACCACAGTCCGCCATTGACGGACTAACCCCAGAAGGGGGTGCGAGGCGCGAAGGTCTACCTCTTATCCCTCCAATGGGGGATTTGGAGCCACAGAGACAGAATCCCAGGAGGGATACAAGAGGGAGAAGGCGGACTAACAGCCCTCGTCACTCTCGTTCGCAGAGCCCAGAAAGAAAAAGGCGCAGAATTGATCCCCAAGCTTTGGAGGATCGCATCAGGGAACAAGATGAATTGATACGTCGGATGGCGGCGGACATGGAATCTCTTAAGCGCCAGGTGAAAGGAAAAGGAGTGGCGACAGGAGAGGGGCGCACAAACAAGACGCCCCCTCGCCACTCGAAAAGTCGTAGTCGGAATACTACACCTTCTCAAGCAGAGAGCAGAAGCCTCAGGACGGGCGATACGCAATCCAGATCCTCCAGAACTCGTCACTCCAGGTCGAACACTGAGAGAAGCACATATTGGCCGTCGCATACACACCAAACGAGATCCAGACAGACAGAGTTGCCCAGATCGTCCGACCTACGAACCGTGCTAAAAGAGAAGGCACGGTGGAAGAAGGACGCCAGGGCGCGCGATCCACACAGAGTTTCTACCTTACAGCGGTTGGCTCCTCGGACGCATGGAAGCGTCGAGGTTGGAATGCCAATATCGCGCCCCGCCTACGAACCAACGGACAAGGCGTTGGCGAGGCTGCAGACCTCACCATTCGTTCCAGCAATTGAGAACGCGCCCCTACCTTCAGGCTTCCTACAGCCCAAATTCACCACGTACGAGGGGAAGACGGACCCTTACTCGCACTTAAGCCACTTCCGCCCGGTTATGGCGGTATATCGGCACAATGAGGCCTTGATGTGCATCCTATTCCCTTCGAGCCTTGGTGACCTAGGCTTGACTTGGTTTGAGAAACTTTCAGAAGGCAGCATAGCCTCCTGGGCACAGTTGGCGGAAGCATTTGTAACAAGGTTCCGAACAAACACCAAAACACTAGTGGAGATCGACTAATTACTCTCCATCGACATGGGCGACAAGGAGACCCTAAGATCCTACAACAGTCGCTACTGGGAGACCTTCAACCAGATTGGGGACTGTCCAACCAATCTCGCCATTGCGCAGTACAAAAGAGGCCTCCCAGTCGGGAACAGACTAAGGGACTTTATCACCATGACACCACCCCTCACCATGGAGGCCCTGATGGAGAGAGTGCATCAGCACATCAGGGTGGAAGAGGATGGCGTACATGCCAAAACAAAATCTGGCGCGACCGCAGTACCAGAGAAAAAGGCCTCAGCAAAGGTCAATGCGGTAGATCATCCGAATAGGAATGGACGAGGCAGGCGAGACAACGGAGAAGACCAGGACAAAAGATGGTTGAGAGTCCGCACTGCCATAACCACGGTTCAAGAAACCGATCTACCGAATACTTAGTGAGATTCGACGAGCCTTTCGTCAAGTGGCCAGCTAAGCTAGGCGAGCTCAGAAGGACTACGACGACAGATCACGGTGCACATTCCATAAAGAAAAGGGGCACCGCACTGAAAATTGCACGCCCTTGAGACAGCACTTGGAGGAGTTGGTGGCAGCGGGCCACCTGGATAAATACATAGAGGGAGGGGCACAGCCAGCCCCCCAGGACCATAATAACCCCAACTGGATGCCGATCGACGCCCCACCTCAAGGCATTATCAACGTGATACATGGAGTCTTTGAACCTGAGCGTGTATGCGAGCTCAGAGGATCAATCAAAAAGGCTGAGCACTTAAGAGAGGTGCTAAGTGCCCAACCAGCCGTCAAGAAGGGGAAGACAGAGGCCACAAATGTCATGTCTTTTTCGGATAAAGACTTGGCAAGGATATATTGCCCTCACAATGATGCCCTGGTCGTCACTCACCGAGTCAAAGATTTTGACGTCAAGCGGATTCTGATTGATCAGGGTAGTTCATGTGAAATCATATACTATGAAACCTTCAAACAACTAAAGTTGCAAGATAAAGACTTGGCGCCTGCCGTATCTCCCCTAATTGGATTCAACTCCATGCCAGAATGGCCCATCGGCAAAATATCCTCCCAGTCAAGCAGGGAGTGTGACGAAACAAGTGGAGTTCTGGGTGTTGAAGGTCCCCTCCACTTACAACATTATCTTGGGCAGGACATGGCTGCATGCCATGCGCTCGGTGGCGTCCTCCTACCACCAAGTGATGCGGTTCCCCAACGACGCCGGAGTAATTGAGGAGGTCTATGGCGACCAGATCATGTCAAAACAATGCTTTGTCACAGTGAATGGCAGCCGCGCTGCCAAAGGATACGTTCATTCGGTGGAGGAACCTGAGAGTAATGAACTGTTCGCAGATGTTGGCAAAGCGGCCAGTCAGAAAGCGGTGGAAGACTTGGTGGAGGTCAGAATAGATGAAAAGAACCCGGATAAGTTCTTTTTACTTGGTTCGTCGTTGTCCAGCACTGAGAGATAGAGGTCTTGGAATTCTTGACCTCTAACATCGAAGTGTTCGCCTGGACTCCATACGACATGCCAGGCATTGATCCAAGTTTCATCTGCCATCAACTCAATGTCCACCCATCCGTCAGACCAATCATTCAGCGCACCCGCAGATCGGCACTCCACTATGCCGAGATAGTGGCGGAAGAAGTGGGAAACCTGTTGGAGGCTGGGGCAATCAGAAAGGTGCACTACCCCAGATGGATCTCCAACACAGTCGTAGTGCCAAAGAAGAATGGCAAGTGGCGCGTCTGCGTCGACTACAAGACGGTCAACAAGGCATGCCCAAAAGACAGCTTTTCTCTACCACGGATAGATCAACTGGTAGACCTGACGGCGGGGCACAACTGACTTAGCTTTCTGGATGCATACAGAGGCTACCACCAAATCGCCATGCATGAACCAGACCAGGAGGTCACATCCTTCACAACTCCGAGAGGACTCTACTGTTACAAGGTCATGCCCTTTGGCCTAAAGAACGCAGGGGCGACGTTCCAGAGGATGGTCACCAAGATGTTTGAGCCATTATTAGGCAGAACAATGGAGGCTTACATCGACGATATGGTGGTCAAGAGCAAAGATGAGAATGACCATCTCAAGGACCTAAGTGAGATGTTTGAGATCCTGAAGAAGCACAAGTTACGCCTCAACGCGTCGAAGTGTGCATTCGGAGTAGGATCTGGCAAATTCCTGGGCTTCTTGGTGACCAACCGGGGTATTGAGGCGGACCCATCTCAAATCAAGGCCATTCAGGACCTGGAGAGACCAAACTCAGTAAAAGAAGTGCAGCATCTCACCGGCATGGCCGCTGCGCTCAATCGGTTCATAAGCAGGTCGTCAGACAGACTACGACCATTCTTTAAAGCATTGAAAGCCAAGTTCGAGTGGGACGAAGAATGCGACCAGGCTCTGGAAAGCCTGAAGAAATATATGTCTTCCCCACCGCTGCTGGTTACCCCAATACCTGGAGAAGAACTTTTTTTGTACCTAGCAGTCTCTCAGCACGCAATTAGCGCAGTGTTGGTCTGAGCAGAAGGAGTCCAACACCTGCCCATCTTTTATGTCAGCAAGACATTACTGGGAGCCGAAACAAGGTACTTACCATTGGAAAAACTGGCATTGGCCCTAATGATGGCCTTCAGGAAATTGGCGCACTACTTTCACGCCCACACCATAGTCGTCCTCACAGCTTTCCCACTAAAAGCTTTGTTTGAGAGGGCAAACTTTTCTGGGCGAATCTTGAAGTGGGCAGTAGAATTGGGACAATTCGACGTCAAGTTCCAACCCAAAACCGCAGTAAAAGCCCAATCTTTGGCAGACTTCGTCGCAGAGTTCACTCCTGGAAGTCATCATATCTGCCCAGTCGACCTGACCGATACAACCGAACTAGGGATGGAAGTTGACGCCGGAATAACGCAACCCCTAGTACTGGTTACTCAGTCAAGCCCTAAGGCAGACCAGAGTAAAGCAAGGAAGGAAGAAGCAAGCCAAACTACACCAAGTCAAGACTCACCAACAAAACAAGACTTGGTACAACCAGATGGCGAGGAGCAGGCAGCAAGCGTAGACCTTGAAGAAGACATCAGCAACATGGAAGACCCCAAGGCATCATCTGATCCCTCCACTTGTTGGAAGTTGTTCGTCGGAGAGATATGGAAGCTCTTCGTGGATGGAGCATCCAATAGACATGGAGCAGGACTTGGCATAGTCCTCATTTCTCCAGACGGCCTAGTAGTAGAGCAGGCAATCAACCTTGACTTCCCAGCATCAAAAAACGAAGCGGAGTATGAAGCGCTTCTTGCAGGTCTCAATCAGCACTCTACATAAAGTCCACCGAACTAATGGTCTACAGCGACTCACAGCTGGTGTTGAACCCAATTTCAGGCGACTATGAAGCAAAGGATGACAGAATGGCTAAGTACCAAGAGCTGGTCAGGATCAGAGATCAAGAAATTTGAAATGGTGAGGATAGAACAGATCGGCAGGGAGGAAAAACAGCAGAGCAGACGAACTAGCAGGCTTTGCCTCAATGGCAGACACCTTCATCCCTCATCCATTATTGATCGACTACCTACCTAGACCAAGCATTGAAGACCCTGAAGCAGAAGAGGTATGTTGCGCAGAGTTAGGCCCTTCTTGGATGGATCCCATCGTACTGTTCCTGAAAGACGGCACCTTACCAGAAGAGAAGAAAGAAGCCAACAGAATAAGAGCAAAGTCGCAGCGATTCTGGCTCTCCTCATCCTTGGCATTGTACAAAAAGTCGTTCTCAGGACCTTACCTAAAATGTGTTCATCCCAGCAAAGTTGAAGCATTCTTGTTTGAAATACATGAGGGTGTATGTGACAGCCATTAAGGAGGAAGATCATTGGCATACCGAGCAATTTCACAAGGATATTGGTGGCCATACATGCAGGCAGATTCAGAGAAATATGTCGAAAAGTGCGAAAAATGCCAGAAATTTGCATATCAAATACACCAACCTGCCAGAGAACTTCTACCTCTAACTAGCCCATGGCCCTTCGCAATGTGGGGGTTAGACATAGTAGGGCCACTTCCAACAGCACCCGGCAACAGGAAGTTCTTCCTTGCAGCAGCCGATTACTTCACAAAATGGGTGGAAGCAGAAGCCTTGGCGTCAATCAAGGAAAAAGACGTGAAGAAGTTTGTTTGGCAGAACATCATCACTCGATTTGGCATACCAAAGGCACTGATATCAGACAACGGCACTCAATTCGACGGCAGAATTTTCAAGGGCTTTTGTGAAGAGTACAAGATAGAATTCTACAATTCTACACCGGCATATCCCCAAGCAAATGGTCAGGCAGAGGCATCAAATAAAGTAGTCTTGGATAGATTGAAGAAAAGATTAGAGAGAGCAAAAGGCAAGTGGGGTAGAAGAGCTCCTTCATGTTTATGGGCTTACCGCACCCCGCGCCTCGGCGATCAACAGGAGACACACCATTCTCCTAGCTTATGGCATGGAAGCAGTCATCCCTTAGAAGTTGGCCTCCCCACAATTCGAAGCGAGAATTTTGATCCAGACTTGAACAGCGAGGCCATAGCACTAGAACTCGACCTTGTAGGGAAAGAAGACAAAGCATTGGTTCACATCGCCTCCTACCAACAAGAATTGTCTAGAAAGTTAACAAAACCGTGCATCCAATGCAATTCAAGATTGGAGATTGGGTACTGCGCAAAGTAATGGAAATACCTTTGGTACCGACTGAACATGAGACAAGCTAGGGCCTAACTGGGAAGGACCTTACAAGTGGTCGAATTAGCGGCAAAGGGGCATACCACTTAGAAGATGAGGACGGCAAAGCAATTCCCCAGGCCATGGAACACTGCCAATCTCAGTTGTTTTATTTTTAGTTTTTTTTTCCCTTTAAGTATGTGTAATTTTTACTTTCTCAATAAAACATGTCGATTCTTTTTCAGTATAATTGTTTTCAGTAGAAGGTAACTTTAGTATGTTAGGAGCATTGTAAACATAGTTGGCCGGAATAACCAACTATGACCCTTCCTAAGCCCAGGATAAGGATCCAGGCTGCAGGACGTTTGGTCGAATAACCAACCACCGTATTCTAAGTTGGCTGGAAAAACCAACTTAGAGGTTGGCTGGATTAAACTAACACTTAGTACTCTTCAGCCGAAGTAAGTTTATTGCTAAGAGTGGTTTGGCTGGATTAAACCAACACTTAGTACTCTCAGCCGAAGTTAGTTTATGGCTGAAGAGTGGTTGGCTGGATTAAACCAACACTTAGTACTCTTCAGCCGAAGTAAATTTATGGCTGAAGAGTGGTTGGCTAGATTAAACCAACACTTAGTACTCTTCAGCCAAGTAAGTTTATGGCTGAAGAGTGGTTGGCGAGATTAAACCAACACTTGTTACTCTTTCAGCCGAAGTAATTTATGACTGAAGAGTGGATTAGACGGATTAAAACCAACTCTTGTACTCTTTAAGCCGAGATAGTTATATCGGCTGAAGAGTGGTTGGCTAGTAGGATTGAATAGCTAGAACCTGAAAACTCTATCTCGGTCAAAAATGTGGCAAGAAAGCATGCTCAAACAGGAAAGCAAACCGAAATAGCAGTTGAACATTGAAAATTCATTACAGGCACAAGCACACAGAACAAAACCGGAATAAGAGATGAGCATAAAAGCGTATTTTCATTCATTAAAGTGGAGAGCAAGTACAACGGGAGGGCCGTAGCCCGGTTACAAGTTCAAAAACAAAAGAAAAGCACAAAAGACAAATCAGGGGAAAAGATCTTCAATTTCAGCATCAAACTCAGCATCGACATCAACACAAAGACCGGTTTCCGGCAGAAGCTCGGTCTCCGTTACGAGAGTGGTTTCGGCCGGCAGCAGGGTTTCACCTGGTTGCTCAATAATCTGGTCTTCAACCCGTGGGCTCCGACCGAACTGATTGGTCCGCGTTGACAACCGGAGTATCCTCAGAATCAGAATCTGTTTCCGAGCCTGAACCCTCTTCAAGAAATTGCTTTTGAAGATCAGCAGCGTATTCCGCCAGTGAGGCGGAATGAAGTACTGCGGAGCATTATATACCTCGGTCTCGGACCCGCAACCGAGCTGCTCCACCGCACTCCTCCAGGCGCACTTGAAGAACAGATCTTTGGCGGCTTCGCACTGCTGGGTATAGGCATCCTCTGCCTTCTTGAAGCCTTGCTTTTCGGCTCCTTTTATGCTCTCCTTCAGCTGGGTTATTTCGGTATTTGTCTTCTTTTCCATCTTCGCCAGCTCACGAAGGTACTTATCCTTCAGCTCGATAGCGGCCTTCTGCTTCTCTGCTTCGGCCGAACTAACCAATTCAGTCAGTCGGCCGTTTCTCAGATCGCAGCTCGGCTATTCACCTTCTGGCCTCTTCTAGCTCGGCCGTCTTTGCTTCGGCCTCTACCATGGCCCCCTTGTGTTTCTTCTGAGCTCCATCACTCTCCTGTGTGTAACGTTGTTTTTTCTGAATGGCCTGCAAAGGAGTTGTAACTTTTCCTTTAGCCGGACGGAAAGTTGGAAAATTACAAGGAAAAAGAGAGCTATTTACCAGGATCAATTGACTTTGTTGATGACCGGATGGATTTTATCTCGGTGTTTAGCTGCTTGTAGTGGTGCTTCATGTCCTTTGGAAGGCACACACTCTTGGCTAGGTTGAAAGCCATCAGTGGTCCTTTTCGGATACCACCGAATCTTATTGCAGTATGTCTCGGTTCTGGAAGGTAAGGTTTGGAACCCATTTGGAGGAGGCAGCTCGGTCAGACTGCTCCGGTTGAGAACTTCGTTGAGGGCTTGGAGGAGGGCTTGGTGGCAGAATCGTCTCATCCTCATCAGCAAGTCGTTGCTCGGTTTGGCTAGTCCGGGCACGCTTGCTTGGGCGAGATGAGGACGACCGTTGAGATGGGAGGGCTACCACGGTCTCAATGGTCTGGCCGGTTTGTGGTACCTCGGCTGGGTTTGTTGCGGTCAGCAAGGCCTTCAGTCTGCTCCTTTTTGCCATCTCTTGTTCGGCTGAAAGAGGGATTAGGTTTATCTGGGGCAAGGATGGGTCCGGTTCTGGTGCGTCTTCAAGAAGGAAGTCGGTCACTCACGCTTTTCGACGACCGCTGTATCTATATGTCGGTTCAAAATCTAACAGCTTGGTCCAACTTCTCTCATTATGTCGTAGTGCGGCGCGGAGCGTATCCAAGTTCGGATAACCGTATACTACTGATCGAAGATGGGCTTATCTGCAAAAGAAGACAACTGTTAGTTCGGTTCAGAAGGAGAAAGCCGAATAAAAAAAGAAACAAAAAAAATGAAATATCTATACCGGGCTTTGCCTTTTTTGTTCCAATTTATTCTTCGGCCAGGAATCTGGGCTTGATGATCTTCAAAGTTCCCAGTTACCCAGAAAAAATCGTCGTCGTTCAAATCTTTATCCGGTGTATCCTTAATTATTTTCTCTCGGCCACGACGTATTCTTAAGTAATATACCCACCCATTCTCTTTGGATCCTATGGAGTATTGGTGAAATATTTCAGCTAAACCAAGGTTGAGACCGGCTTGGCGGTTTAGTTCGGCTATTCCCATTATGATTCGGTAAGAGTTGGTGGAGAGCTGGGTGGGGCATAGTCTGGTTTGCCTAAGAAACTCACAAATTAATGGTTGGACTGGAAATCTTAGTCCGGTCTCGATTATTGAAAGAAGGGTAAAAGGGATAAAGCCCTCATTCCCCCATGGTGTAATGTCTTTTTTTTGCTAAGACAAGTTGTACGTCGTCAAGGATGTTATAATCCTTACGAATTCGGCCAAACCCCCTGGTGTTTCTCCAAGAACCTATATTTCCCCATTTATTTTAAGTTATAAATAAATTAGCTCGGTTTGAAAATTGTGCTCAGTAGCTCGGTTGAGCGCGCAGTGCCTGGGCAACCTAAGTCTACAAAGTGGAAAACAAAGAGGTTAAGCACAGATCATTGGACCGTGTTACAAAATAAGCAAGAAAAAAGAAGTCTTACTTCGGCTACACAGGATACTACAGGTTCTACCTCGGTTTCAACGAGGTGGTTGTTAGCTCGGATTGAGCAAGGGGTTGATTATCTCGGTTTGAACTATGGATTTGTTACTTCGGTTGAGACTCTAGGGGCAGCCTATCAGTTCGGTTCAAAACTGGAGAAGCTGGCTTAGCCCGAAAAGTTAGCTCGGTCGAAGACCAAGGTTTCCAGTATGCTAAGTTCAAACTTAGTTCGGTTCGTTTATTTCGGCTAAAATAAGTTAGAAGATGGGGGCTTGTTGAAACTGTTACTATATTAACAAATCCTAGTTCGGTTATGATCTGGCTAAATTCCCACTTAAACGCAAACAGTATTCTAGTTCGGTTGCTTCGTGATTATGGATCAAAATCAATGTTCTACAGGATATTTATATGCATTCGACTGTTCTATGGTTAAGTTTTTTCCAAGAAAAACACAAATGAAAGCAGAAAGGTGTTTTTCAAAACAAACACCAAACAAACTACATACAATGGATAAACGAAAGCAGAAAGAAGAAAAACAGAACAGATTCCAGCTGCTTACCAGATGAAGAAGTAGAAGCACTGAAGATGCAAGAAATGGTAGCAAAATCACACAGTTTCTTTTCAGGAGCAACGTGAAGAACAGCAAGAGTTCGAAGAAAGAGAAGAAGATGAGCAGTGTGAGGATGATTCAGAAATGAGAGGGTTGTTTTGTGTAAAAAGCAAAAAAAATGCAGGACTGTTCAAAAATTGCGAAATATGAAGACGGCGTTGACAGCTGCCTTCAGCCAATGAGAGCGTGCCACGTGTATACAGAATAGGAAGCGATTCAGTTTTGGTGATTGAAAAGACGTTATGACCGGATAAGAACGGCTCAGCTTAAGTTTAGCTCGGCTGGATAAGCTAAATGGTTGTAGCTCGGCTGGAAAGGCTTAGGGACTCTAGCTCGGCTGATGAACAGATAATCCCTATCATGCTATGCAGATGGAATTAAGGGGCAATTGAGAGGGTAATTTATATATATAAATTGGGCCGAGCTGGGTGTTGGGCCGAAATAGGTCCAAGTACGAAAGACAGTGGGTACACCGGTCAAAAGGAGTACTACGGTTAGTTCGGTTCAAAGGAGTACTATGGTTAGTTCGGTTGTCAGATGGGCACGAGGTAGCTCGGTTACGGCGTATTACGGATTAGCCCGGTCATCTCTTCTAACCGGAGTATGAGAGAACCTTCTTCAGGACTGTTTGAGTTAGTTTGGCTTGACACTTCTATGGATAGCTCGGTCTTAGCATTCGCAGCCGGGATAGAAGCGAGGAAGGGAAGAGCCGAACTAGTAGTTAGATCGGCCATACCTGCCTGTATAGTATGGCAGTGTTATTTCGGTCGTATTGTAGTTCGGCCATGGTAAAACCATGTCACTTGGTTTAAGCAGTGAGGGAGGTGTTGGTGGGTAAGCATTATCCTTCAGGAGTATGAATCCTAGGAGGACTCTACATGGAGGAGTAAAAGTCCTACTAGGATTGTGCCACTCGAAACCTATAAAAGCTCACAAAGCATCACCTATGGAGAGGTAACACAACTTTGTTTTCTCTGAATACACAGAGCTTTTGTCTATTTGTCAAGCTTACTGACTTAGGCATCGGAGAGGTTTCCGGCACCCACCCGCCGGCTAGCTCACGTTTGTATTTTCAGGTGATAAAGCGACGTCGTACAGAGGAACGCAGACTTGATCAACAGGATTATACGAGAAGGTGTATTTCTTTCCCGTACAATACCTTTCCTCAAATTAGACATTCTATAAACTATATTATTTCAACTAATTCAACTTACAAATCACTAATCGATGGTTATAATAAGAGTAAAAAAAAATGTGACATAATTTCAAGTTTGTAAACTATTTTAAACAGAAAATAGAATTAGAGAAAATTGATTTAACATTCCTTTCTAACTTTTAATAATAGGAGAGGTTTACAATATATTTTTTTCTTGTAACCTAAGATCCTTTATCCACACCCATATATCACACCCACTTCTCATTCTCTCTCTCCTCTCTCCCGTCGTAGCCTTATCTTTCGTCTTTCATACCGCCACCGCCACCGTGACTCTCTCTCTCTCTCTCTCTCTCTCTCTCTCTCTCATTGGGAACGACAACAAAATTGAAACAAACAACAATGGCTTCTTCAATCTCAAGATTTTCCTCCCTGAATTCGATTTGCTCATCCAAATCTCACATCTCTTCTTCTTTTTCTCCAAGCTTTCCACTTTGGTCCCTTCATCTTCAAAGCCAGCTCTGTCAATAATATTCAGCGAAGCTAGGGTTTCATCTCCGCAAATATCTTTGAGATTTCTTTTAGAAATTTCTCCGACACATTTTACTTTCATCCTTGAGTCTGTTCATCTTCAACTCAGTTAATCTCCGTTTGTAATTAGGGTTTCATCATCAACTAGTTTTCCTTTGTATTAGTTCATTGCATTTTATAATATTCTTCAATTGATTAGGGTTTCTATTTTGTAATAATATCCAAATTAATCAGGGTTTTGATTGTACTTTGTATTTTCTTAAAGCTTGTTATGTGATTATGTCTATAATTTTCTCTGAACACATTGAATTTACTTTACTTTATGTGCTTGCTTGATCTTGTTGAAACTGGTAGTTTGGCTGAGATGAATTTCTCTACAATTTTTTTGCCATTAGTTTGGTTGAGATGAATTTTCTCTGACATTTTAATTTATATTATTTGTTTGATTTTCACTGGTTAGTTTCCTCCATGTGATGAATTTTCTCTAGAATCTGAATTTTCTCTGACCACAATTATAATCACATTAACTTACATACCTTGATTGATTTTCTCTAGCATCGGAATTTTTCATGACCCACCAAATTATGTTGCTTGTTTGATTTTCATTGGTTAGTTATCTCATTGTGTGTAATTTTTCGCTTGAGATGGATTTTCTCTGAAATCACAATTTTCTCTGAACACATAGGATTCATTTTACTTTATGTGCTTGCTTGATCTTGTTGAAACTAGTAGTTTGGTTGAAATGGATTTCTCTACAATTTCTTTGCTATTAGTGCCTTGATTGATTTTATTTTACATCTGAATTTTTCCTGACCCATCAAATTATGTTGCTTGTTTGATTTTCACTAGTTAGTTGTCACGACCCAAACCTGCCCCTATGGGTTTAGCACCGTAACCGGCCAGTAATCCGTGATTACTGTAATAACCCCGATCCTCAATTAGCCACTAATCAGTAGTTAAGGATGTTAATTAAGTGAATAAAATAAATTATGGTTTATTATGTGATTTGCATGATATTTGGCTTACTATCTGTTACTTGTAGGAATATCTGTTTGGAATTCCACTTTAATATGTAAATTGAAAGCCTTATTGGCATCCGAAACCGAAATTGATTACATCAATACGTTATTTGGAATTTTTAGAACACTATGGCAATTTTATTAAAAATTGATTCAGTCTGATTCGTTAAGTTATGTTTGGTTGGTCTAATGTTCCAATTAATGTATTATAGCATCATAAATATAAATATGAGCCCCTTAAGCTCATTTGAGCTCATCCTTGCCCATTTTGAGTGCAAAAAATATGAGGAATTATTTTAGAGAGAGAGAGAGAGTGCAATTCTAGAGAGAGAAATGAAGAGATTAAGGAGAAATTGAAGATTTTTCTTGAGTTCATCAATTTTGTGCAAGTACCTAGCTAATTGAAGACTTTAGGTAAGGATTTAAGACTTAATTATGACTTTTAACCATCAAGTAGATCATTTCAAGAACAATTTATGATTATGTACAAGAATTGGACCAAAGATGTTGAATTTAGAGTTAATTCATGCATGCATGTGCATTTTCTTACCAATTGAGCATGATTTCCATGATCCTCTCTTGCATGTTTGAAATTCATCTTCATTTAGGGAAATCATCAAGTTTCAAGTTGTTTTGTGGTGTTTGATCATGTTTTGAGAAGTTTGATACAAGAAAAATCCATGCATGTTGTGTTCATGAACATTCATCATGTTTTAAGTTGAAATTGTGAGTTTTTAACAAACTCTTGGGCCATGATTTTATGAAATAATCCTTAATCCATCATGTTTTACAAGTTTACTAAGTTATCTCAAGTTTTGGGGCCCAAGAGATGTGTTTTGAGGGGTTGAATTCGAGTTTTGAGCTTGGTGATCAAATCTGGAAATTCCAAAAATTTGATCCATGCTCGAGCGTGGAACTCACGCTCGAGCGTGCACTCTGAATTCATGCACCACGCTCGAGCGTAGGTCGAGCGCCCGTCGAGCGTGAAAATCTTGCATCTAGTACTTTTAGAGTTTACAGTCTGCTCGAGCAGAGAAAGTTACGCTCAAGCGGCGATTCATTTTCTGCATGTCCGCTCGAGCAGGGACCTTATTTTCAGAAATTTTATCAAGTGTTACAACTTATGTTTTGGCATCCTCATGGCATCTTAGGCATTCCTAAGAGCACCTCCAATGGAGCTCTCAAAACACTTGCCAAAGTTATAATTTAGCAATAGTAATAAAAAGTGCGTCTCCAATGGCTTGCTATTTTACTTGCCAAAGATGGCATATGCCATATCTGTTCTCAAATTTGGCAAGTAAAATAGCAATTGCCAAACATGCCACATCAGCAAATATGAACATATTTGTGGCCCCAAATTCAGTTGAAACAACAGAATTGAAACAGTATAAAACCAAGTAATTTTTCAAAATTTAATTCTTCTATTTAATTTTTCAAATTGAATATATTTAACTAATTTTTCTAATTTTTCAGATTTTTTCATTTTTTGTATTTGTCTAGTCGGGAATAATATAAATATATAATTTTTTTTACAAATAGTTAAAAAAAGGTCATAAAAGACAAAAAATAAACAAAAATAAAATCACAAAAAAACCTATATCCAAACAACACATACAAACTTGGAGAGAAAGTTGGTTGAGAATTGCCAAAATAGTAAGGGACCATTGGAGCACCATTGCTATAATTCGACAAAATAGCACTATTCATTGTCAAATTATAGCAATAGCAATGGTATTATAGCAACAACCATTGGAGATGCTCTAAGCCTTAATTAAGCCATAGTAATGAGGTTATGAATTAGAAACACACTAAGGAATGAATTTACTAAGTTATGAGATTCAAGAGTGTGTTTTGAGCAATGTGTTAAGAAAGAACAAGAATCAATAAGATGTAAGCTAAGCCGTGTTGGCCACATGAATGTGTAATGATAAGACATGCTTGTGTTATGTATTTTGTGATTGTAGGTCAAGACTCGAGGATTGATTGACCACTTACTGGAACCACTGTGAGTAACGTTATCGTAAAGATACGTTCATATGAATTATGTTCCAAATGAAATATGATAAGTTCTGATTTCTGAAATGATATCTGTTTTCGTGAACGAATATTCCAAGTTTGAAATCTATTATGGCATCCATAGATAGTCCCAAGTCATGGGGGACGGCATGAAAATGCGGGTCCATGACATACAAGTTTACGAGATCTCGTTAGCCACTTCATTGTGGTGATATGTGTTTAATCGATATCCGGAACCGATTACTTTAGTCGAAAGACGTTCTGTGATGTGTTCTATGGGATGTACCATTATTATGTTCTGATATGAGAACGATTATGATTATGCTCTGTTCTGTTTTTTGCTTATGATACATTCGGCTTTTGTTCATTAAACCCTTTACCTTAATGTTTCATTGGTCTTTAGCTCATTGTGTGTATATATATGTATAGGTGAGCATTCTGGAGCCCGAGCCTGAAGGCTTTTGTCTGGATCTGTGTTCTGTTGCCAGCCAACCATTGTGCGTCACGTGGAGGTTCTCGAAGCGTCCTGTGTTTAAGTTCTGTGGTTTCTGTTTATTTAAGACTTGATTTGTTGTCGTTGGCTGTACTTAAAATACTGTAATGTGTGTGGGTATAATGTATGACTACCAGTTATGTATATAAAGTTTTAAATATTCTGTTTCACATAAGTCAGCACAGCTCATTGGACAACTATAATTATGTATTTGCTTCCGCTAGCCCCTTAATTTTGTTAATCTGTTCAGAGGCCTTCGGTAGTCCAAGGATTACTGGCCGGTTACGATACTAAACCTATAGGAGCGGGTTTGGGTCGTGACAGAGTGGTATCAAAGCACGAGTTATGCCGCACACACGTGTCCATATGAGCTATAGGATGTATTAGAAATGAAGTAAGGATATTGCATTACCATGTTTAAGTGTATGAACTATTATGAACACGTCCTTATTGAAAATGAATTGAAATGAAACCTTTGTGCTTGATCAAAGAAGTTAAGTGGAATAACATGTAATGTTAATTTCAATACCGAATGTGGAATCTATGTGAATATGAACGTATGAGAGTAAAGGATCATGTGACTGTATCTGAATTGAAATGAAATGTGAGAACAGTGAGAACTTTCCTTATATTAATAAGCACCCTGTTTGTGTGTAGCCGATGGAAAGGACAAGGAATGTAGACGAATCTGAATCTTCTGACGCTAGAATTAGCCGAATAGAAAGAATGGTTGAAGCCTTAACCGAAAATCTGAAACAACAGCAACAAGGGCAAATACATGTACCTGAACCAGCTAATTATGATATGGTAACAATGACATAGAAATGTTGTGAAATGTCTAATGTTATAAGGGAATCAAGAGTTTGACTAAAGCATTGGTGAGAATAGGCATGTTGATTTGTGGAAACATAGTATTATGCAAAATTAGAGTCTTCAATGAAGGTCATGGAAGCTATATGCACTATATGTTAAACTGGACTATGAGAATCCTTGGAAAATTGAGGAATTTGATGATCAACGAGATACGTGGAACTATGGTGATTGAGGACGAGAAAAGTCATTTGATATGTAAGATAGTACATTTTAGTGGGAACCTATTATGTGGAATAGTAAACCATAGAGTCTCATGCCTTTGTAGAATGACCTTGAAAGTCTGATTGGAATCACGTTTGGCCAGCGTGCTTCGAGTCAGAAATTCTTGGTAAATTCCTTGGAAATGAATAGGTCACCCTACCAGCGTCCTTATATGTCTATGTGTGTATGTCTACTTGTATATGATATGTGCTTTGTAATATGATTTAAGTCAATGAATCAACCCAAGTATTGTTAACCATTTTCTTGTGCTTAACCCTTCCCTTCTGTCAATAGGAGGAGGTGGTGAAAAAATATGAATGAAGTGGAAATTGAGTCTTTATCAGAATGATGAGGTTAAGTAGAAGAAGTACTAGAGAACGTAGTGAAAGCTGTGAATCCTACCGCACATAGCAAGATCAAAAGGGAGAATTAAGTGTGGAAGTGAAAAGTGAACCAAGGGAGGAAACTAAGAATTTTTGGCAGGAGAGACGAGCAATTCCAAGTAAAGTTGTAAGAAAAGTAAGTTATCCTAGTATGTTATATGTCATTAGATCTATCGGGGACTGTGTCATCAAATTACTAGAAATGTGAGAAGCTGGGGCATTAAATAAAAGACTATCCCAAAACCTAAGAGAAAGCTTAAATAATTTAATTGGTTAAGGATAGTACTTATGTACAAGTATGACTGCTTGAAGTTAACAATTTATGTGTGGGTGTTTGTTTTTAAATAAAGTTGTGTTATAATGTTTTGATAAAGTTTTGCTTTGCTTTGTTTTGAAAGAGTATTTAATCTAGCATGAATGATTATCCATTAGTTTCTGTATCAAGCGTTAGCTTGTTTTGATAACATTCTTGAAAGATCTTTTCATGCTAGGGGACGTTAAGCTTATGTAGCACCTTTTTTGAGATATCTCTTTGCCATCGACGGTCATGTACGTATGGTACCACCGACGGTCTTCTATGGGTGGGTTATGTTCTGCCACCGACGGTCTTGTACAGGTGGGTTGTCTAACCGATTCCGGGTCGACCACCGACGGTCATGAACGGGTGTGCTTCGATTCCGGGGCGGTTATTCCTCTGTTCTATCAAGAACGTCATCCTTTGTGTTATGTATATGGTAGTAACAGCCCTAGAGGCTTTGAAAGATTTTGATTGATGAACTCAATTTATCCCATGTTTTGTTACCAGTTATGTTATGTGTTATTTGATTCAGACGGAACCCATTTGTTGGAATCATTTAGAACTCAACCGAGGTTGCCAAAAAGGAAATTATTATTAGAGTATCACTAAGATTTGAACTAACTTAAAGACTAAACGATTTGAGCCAATGAAAATTTTCCTACTTGATATCTGAAAAAGTAAGACTTCATTTACTGAAATTATATTATTATGGAACTAGTGAAAACATTGATAGTGACTAATTTGAATTATAAACCTGGAAGAATTAGCGGGGCTGGACTGTGATTAATGAACGCTTTGAAACCCACTTCTTGATATGAACAATTACATACCTATGCACCCACATGTGAACTTACTTAGAGAATGTAACATTGTATTTGACCTGAACTCTTCGATATGAACTATTGTGGTACATAACTCTGATGTGATTTGAGAACCGGGGAACTTGGAACAACTGTAGAACTACTGACTATGCACCTAAGCGAATGAAGTATGAACTATAGAATTAATATACCTCGTTTGGAAATAATAAGGCTAGAACCTTTACCTGATCTAATGTGATAGAACTATGGTTTGATGAGACCTTTGTTTACCTGAGAGAACTTCTGTTTGATGACTCACGCTTGAACTTTGACTTGATATGACTGGGTAGAACTTGCATCTGCTATGACCTGGTTGAACTTTCATTGATTTGATCTGAGAAGACCCTTATAGAGAGCCATTATCTGATTGATTACATTATAGGGGATTGTGAATTGCTTATGATTGAATAACATGGCCGTGTTGCTAAGGGAACTAACCGAATGAGAATTAGAATCAATCTTGAACCCTTAGGAAGAATATGAACCATCAACGGCAGACTATGTGATTACGAATAGCTTCTTACTATATGCTTGTAACCGATTGGGAAAACACGTGAATGAGATTATGAAATTTGGTAACTTGTGCTTGGGGAATATGGGAATACTGTATATGTGACATGTGATTAATTACCCGGTATTTCCGTTTCGATCTTGAACTTGTTTGACTAGAGAATGATTGCTTTGGTATTACTGTACTTCAAAACTGATGGGATTTGTGACAACAGACTGGTTTGATTATAAACTCTGACTACCTGGGAGGATACGCAATCAGTATGACTGCTTCTGTATTGACACATAGTACGATCGAATTTGTGGAAACTGAGGCTGATGAATAGTATGTGAATGATTACTTCGGAATTTCGTTTACTGCTATGAGGTTAATGTACGAAATTACCTTGTATTTCTGTTATACTTGGATGACCTGGACTAACTGTAATGGATTACTGAATTGAAAACCAAGTTGAACAAAAACCGGATGACTGACTCGGAAATGAATAAATAACGGGGGAAATTACTTATGAAAATGGAAACAATGTGAATCTATGACCCCGATAAGTACTTGATATTAGTAAGGTGAGTAATAACTTAGTAAAGTTATGTTCAACTGTATTTATTTTCTGTGTGATAAAATGAGATCTGTTTTCTAAAGTGCTATGTTCTGTATAATGAATGACTGTCCAATTTCTGATATGTACTCGTGATATCCTTAGCATTATGTGATATCTGTTGGCTGTTACCCGGTATCGGAGGTTCCTTTATGGAACTTATATTTGTCTACACTCTATTACCCGTACCGGAGGCCCCGTCATGGGGGCTCAGCTTCTGTTCTGTTACCTGGATCCGGAGGTTCCTTTATGGAACTGGTTATTCGTAACCTCACGTGTATACATTCTGTTCTGTTCTGTTCTGTTCTGTTAATGCTAATGGATGTATCACGTAAACTTAATCATGACTTATGATTTCTGTCTCTATATAATTTGGGCAAGAATGTGAATATGAACATGTATATGAATTTGTTTCTGATTAAAATCTGAATGCGTATAAGACTCTGTTTTGATACGAAACCTAATCTCTGTATATGATTTATGATTCTATTTCTGTACGAAGCTAAGGTCGAGATTGGGTTATGAGCATATTTATGAATATGGTTATACTTCTGTTTTGTAAAGAATTACAGTTATATTCTCGATGAATGTCATTTCTTTTGATATAAGATAACTTGAGTTTAGAGGACCAAACTTTTTAAGGTGGGGAGACTGTAATAACCTCGATCCTCAATTAGCCACTAATCGGTAGTTAAGGACGTTAATTAAGTGAATAAAATAAATTATGGTTTATCATGTGATTTGCATGATATTTGGCTTACTATCTGTTACTTGTAGGAATATCTGTTTGGAATTCCACTTTAATATGTAAATTGAAAGCCTTATCGGCATCCGAAACCGAAATTGATTACATCAATACGTTATTTGGTATTTTTAGAACACTATGGCAAATTTTATTAAAAATTGATTCAGTCTGATTTGTTAAGTTGTGTTTGGTTGGTCTAATGTTCCAATTAATATATTATAGCATCATAAATATAAAATATGAGCCCCTTAAGCTCATTTGAGCTCATCCTTGCCCATTTTGAGTGCAAAAATTTGAGGATTTATTTTAGAGAGAGAGAGTGCAATTCTAGAGAGAGAAAGGAAGAGATTAAGGAGAAATTGAAGATTTTGCTTGAGTTCATCAATTTTTTGCAAGTACCTAGCTAATTGAAGACTCTAGGTAAGGATTTAAGACTTAATTATGACTTTTAACCATCAAGTAGATCATTTCAAGAAGAATTTGTGATTATATACAAGAATTGGACCAAAAATGTTGAATTTAGAGTTAATTCATGCATGCATGTGCCTTTTCTTATCAATTGAGCATGATTTCCATGAATCCTCTCTTGCATGTTTGAAATTCATCTTCATTTAGGGAAATCATCAAGTTTCAAGTTGTTTTGTGGTGTTTGATCATGTTTTGAGAAGTTTGATACAAGAAAAATCCATGCATGTTGTGTTCATGAACATTCATCATGTTTTAAGTTGAAATTGTGAGTTTTTAACAAACTCTTGGGCCATGATTTTATGAAATAATCCTAATCCATCATGTTTCACAAGTTTACTAAGTTATCTCAAGTTTTGGGGCCCAAGAGATGTGTTTTGAGGGGTTGAATTCGAGTTTTGAGCTTGGTGATCAAATCTGGAAATTCCAAAAATTTGATCCACGCTCGAGCGTGGAACTCACGCTTGAGCGTGCACTCTGAATTCATGCACCACGCTCGAGCGTAGGTCGAGTGCCTGTCGAGCGTGAAAATCTTGCATCCAGTATCTTTATAGTTTACAGTCCGCTCGAACGAAGAAAGTCACGCTCGAGCGAAGATTCATTTTCTGCATATCCGCTCGAGTGGGGAAAGCCACGCTCGAGCGGGGACCTTATTTTCAGAAATTTTACCAAGTGTTACAACTTAGGTTTTGGCATCCTCATGGCATCTTAGGCATTCCTAAGCCTTAATTAAGCCATAGTAATGAGGTTATGAATTAGAAACACACTAAGGAATGAATGTACTAAGTTATGAGATTCAAAAGTGTGTTTTTGAGCAATGTGTTAAGAAAGAACAAGAATCAATAATATGTAAGCTAAGTCGTGTTGGCCACATGAATGTGTAATGATAAGACATGCTTATGTTATGTATTTTGTGATTGTAGGTCAAGACTCGAGGATTGATTGATGATTAAGGTTGAATTATACATCATTGAGGCCGTTAAACAGAATCTCTTAACTTCATTTGCTGGTCAAACTGTATACTTTATGTGTGTTGAATGTCAATCAGGTTGTACATCGTCGGAGCATAAAATGGGCAAAAAGACAGAATTTGGACAGAGTTGACTTTTCCGCACGTGCGTTGACTTTTTCTGGGAAAGTCAAATCGACGTTTTAAACCTGTTTGGAAGTGAGTAGAAGTATAAAAAGAAAATGAAAAGGCTTTTCTAGGGTTCTGAACTTGTTTTGACCTAAAGAGAGAGGCTAGGGTTTGGAAGGGAAGAGAAACTAAAAAGCTTGAAGGATGTCTCCCATGGTAGTTTCTTCTCCATCTACCTCCTTCCACTCCTCCATGAGTGGCTAGTCTCATTTTCTAGGGTTTTGATGAAACCCTAGTGTTATCCCAGATAGGCAACCCAAGAGGGGGGTGAATTGGGTTATTAAAAATTTCACAATATTAAAATTAACACAATATTCAAAATTTTAATAAAAAAAAAAACAAAATAATAATTATCAATATAAAAGTAGGAGAGATAGGGAGAGAAAATCAAACACTGCGATTTATAGTGGTTTGGCACGCCAGGCCTACGTCCACTCTCCAAGGAACCTCCTTGAGAATTTCTTTACTATCAATTGAATAAATACACCACCAAGCTTGTGGATTTGGTACAAGACTTACTCTTATCTATTAAGCTTCACTCAACAATAAATGCCTTACCCTTACAAAATCTCTCACAAAAATAAGAAATAAGAATAAGTGGTACTTGAACCCACTTTTACAATAATTCTCTCACAAAGAGTAGATATGAAAGTGTAAGAACAAAGGCTAGACTTAGATCTGAAAGTGAAAGAGCAGAATACAATATACTCAGAATTTTGGAGTTTAAGAAAATTTTCTCTTCAAGTTCTTGATTTTTTCTCCACACACAACACTTCTATTTATACACAAAAAATATATCCGTTGGACGCTCCTTGCTGACGTCATGGCTTACATAAGCACGCTCCTTAATTTTAAATATTCAGCACATGTTAATAAAGAAAAAGATGAAAATAATTAGTAAGAGTAACTTTTTATTTTCCCTTTTGTTTAGTCAAAAATGCAGCCATCGTTTTAGAAAATTTTGATATAAAACACAACTTTCAACCAAGCAAATAATTTGCTTCAACTTTTTCTTCTTGTTTCATTAGTATATGTGTGTGTGTGTGTGTATGTATATGTGTGACATGATACAAAATTCAAATATGAGCCACCGATTTGTAGACAATTTGAATCACATCTTTGAATTCAAATAGGGAATTGATTTTGCTCCATCATTATGGACTCCTTGAAGTCAAGAACTACATTTCTTATGCAAGCAAATTCAAAGCATTTTGCAACTTTTCTTTTTAATTCTGTAGGCAAAACATCTTCAAAGATTGATTTACAATTACATAAGTCTTCTCTTGTAATCATGGCACCTTTTCTTTTATATAAATTTTCTTTGTTCACTTTTTCAAACTTTACAGACAAATCACCAAGGTTTGAATATATAATCTAATCAACACTTTTGAATATAATATCATGTATATATATGCATATATATAAGATGCAATAATTTTGTCAAACTTTTACACTTACCTTTTCTTATTTATTATAGTAATATATATATATATATATATATATCAATGATGCAAAACTCACCGTCAAAAGATTTGCTCATCTTTTTCTTTTACAATATAATATATATATATATATAAAGGTATGATTTGTTTTCAAACATCACTTAAGTAAGTTTCACTTTGCATGCAAAATATAAATCAAATAATTTTGCTATATACCATTCATCCTATGTGATCTTATCAAAAGAAACAAAATATCAATATCACATTTGTCAAAATAATACAACTAATCGATTTGTCAAAAGATGAATAGTAATTAACACTATTTTCAAAAAGTGAATAGTAAAGTTTTCAAAAATATTTTTATTTAAATAATATTTAACAAATATATATATTTTAAAAAGATAATATTTTGTGTCAAATAATATGTATATTAAATAATATTTTAGACATCATCAAAATTAAATAATATGATTAACAATCTCCCCCTTTTTGATGATGGCAATATTTGTATGGATTTGACACAAAATAAAATTAACAAAATATTTGATAACCTTGCAACATATTCAAAAGCATATAATTTTCTAAAGCAAAATCAAAATCATATTTTTTCTCCCCTTTTGACATAATCAAATAAAAGATGAAGAGATGAAACAAACATATTTGATGAAATAAGCTGAGCGGCCAAAAATAAAATAACAGGCCTTCTGTCTTGTCGGAATCATTGTGGGGATTTTGGAGCATCAAAGTCAAACCGACGTTTTAAACCTGTTTGGAAGTGAGTAGAAGTATAAAAAGAAAAGGAAAAGGCTTTTCTAGGTTCTGAACTTGTTTTGACCTAAAGAGAGAGGCTAGGGTTTGGAAGGGAAACTAAAAAGCTTGAAGGATGTCTCCCATGGTGGTTTCTTCTCCATCTACCTCCTTCCACTCCTCCATGAGTAGCTAGTCTCATTTTCTAGGGTTTTGATGAAACCCTAGCCATGTAATTATTTTGTTTTCTTTTTGATTTTTAATTATGTAAAAGTTTGAACATTTGTATGGTGATTTAGAAGTTTCTTTTATATATTTTTCATTATCTCTTTGAATATTTGACTTTCTGTGATTGTTGAATGTTATCCATACATGAGTTTTCTATTCTTTCACATTCAAGGTATGAGACGAACCATACTACGAGGAACGAGTCGTATCACTACCCTAGTTTAGAGTGAACGATTCGTACTACTTGAGATGGTTCGTGCTCGTACATTGAATGTGATGATTTTCTTGTTAAATGCTTTGAACTTGTAGTTGCAAAGCATTATTTCGTTCGAATCATAGCATAATTGATTTCAATTGAAAACCCTAATTACGTGACTAGTGGTGGACTCTTTGCCCTAGTTTTTCCCCCAATTCAGTAAACCCAATTTCATTTATTATTGATAATTTAATTCCTTAGTTTAATTTATTCGTTATTAAATTAGGTTATAAACAACCAATCTTTTTATCAAAATTAATTTAGGAATTTGACAATTAAATTAGTTTAATTTCACAATAGTCCCTGTGGATCGATACCTGGACTTGCCATTATTCTAATTGAATTTGGTATAATTTAGTATTTAATTTTGGTGTGTTACGACCCATCAATTGACCATTTACTGGAACCACTGTGAGTAACGTTATCGTAAAGATACGTTCATATGAATTATGTTCCAAATGAAATATGATAAGTTCTAATTTCTAAAATGATATTTGTTTTCGTGAACGAATATTCCAAGTTTGAAATCTATTATGGCATCCATAGATAGTCCCAAGTCATGGGGGACGACATGAAAATGTGGGTCCATGACATACAAGTTTACGAGATCTCGTTAGCCACTTCATTGTGGTGATATGTGTTTAATCGGTATCCGGAACCGATTACTCTAGTCGGAAGACGTTCTGTGATGTGTTCTATGGGATGTACCATTATTATGTTCTGATATGAGAACGATTATGATTATACTCTGTTCTGTTTTCTGCTTATGATACATTCAGATTTCGTTCACTAAACCCTTTACCTTAATATTATTCATTGGGTTTTAGCTCATTGTGTGTATATATATGTATTGGTGAGCGTTCTGGAGCCCGAGCCTGAAGGCTTTTGTCTGGATCTGTGTTTCTGTTGTCAGCCAACCATTGTGCCTCACGTAGAGGTTCCCGAAGCGTCCTGTGTTTTAAGTTCTGTGGTTTCTGTTTATTTAAGACTTGATTTGTTGTCGTTGGCTGTACTTAAAATACTGTAATGTGTGTGGTATAATGTATGACTACCGGTTATGTATATAAAGTTTTAAATATTCTGTTTCACATAAGTCAGCACAGGCTCATTGGACAACTATAATTATGTATTTGCTTCCGCTAGCCCCTTAATTTTGTTAATTTTGTTCAGAGGCCTTTGGTAGCAAGGATTACTGGCCGGTTACGATGCTAAAAACTGTCACGACCCAAACCCACCCTATAGGTTTAGCATCGTAACCGGCCAGTAATCCTGGGATTACCGAAGGCCTCTGAGACAGATTAACATAATATTAGGGCTAGCGGAAGCAAATAACAATATACAACGTCCATTAGCTGTACAGACTTATATGAGACAGAAAAATTAAACTTTTTATATATATTGTACGCATTATCTTTAAGTCATCATATATATACAGATTAGAAAAGGGACTTGACCGTGTTCACAAATAATACACAAGACTTGATCAACCAAACACGAAAACAAACTTAAACTTTAAGTCACAAAGCGATAACCACTTGACATATTTGGAACCTCCACGGGGGGCACATAGGTTGGCTGACAAGAACAGATTCTAGGAAGATGCCTCTAAGCCTGGTCACGCGCCTGATCATCTACATACATAAATAATACAGTGAGCTGGGGCCCAGTGAATAATAATAGAGTAAAGGGTCTTAATGAATGAGTCCGTACAGATTCAGAAATCATAATTCAGTTTCGTATCAAAATCATACTTTGCCCAAATCATATACAGAAATCATAAGTCATGTTCGATCATACATAGTCCATCCGTTAGCGCTAACAGATTAATTACAAAGCATCTTAGATCATACTTGTCAGTTCAATAGAGGAACCTCCGGCTGAGTGATAACTTGTCAGTTCCATAAGGAACCTCTGGACTGGGAATTTGTAAACTGTCAGTTCCAACTATGAACCTCCAGCCGGGCACAGATAGCTTGTCAGTCCATGAAGGAACCTCCGGATCCGGTAACAGAGAACAGATATCACATGTGAGGCTAAGGATGTCACGAATACATAACAAAAATTGGACAATCATTCATTGTACAGAACGTCTTATTTCAGAAAACAGATCTTATTTTATCACACAGAAAATAGCTACGGTTGAACATAACTTTACTAAGTTATTACTTACAGATGGCTGCAGAAGCAAGTCAGATGGACTGAACATATCAGATAAATCGGGCAGACAATGGCGCGTGACCTACATAAGCACATAACATATACACATTGAAATATAATATTACTCCCTTGATCAAACTTGACTTTCCTAGTCGTTTTCCGTCTAAACAGTCCGAAGTTCTACTACGCTTATTCTTTCTCATTCAAATAAATCGGGTTCTTACTTCACATATTCTTTTATTACGAAGCCCTTCTTTTCCAAATAGATTGATCTTTTACTTGACTTCTTAAACAATTACCACTAGATCAATGATTCATTCTTCAACTAACTAATCTATGTTGATTAGTAGCTTATTAATCTTTATTGAATCACAAATCATGTCTAGAGTGCTTTAGAAAGAGATGAGAATAAAAATGTGAACTAAATGCAACTTTCCAAAATATGCTGAAAAAGGGGTCTCCGCTCGAGCGCCACTTTGGCCACTCGAGCAGACTGTAAAATTGAAAAACTTCTGGGAGTTTGATTTTCACGCTCGAGCGAGACTTTCCTCGCTCGAGCGGACAGCGTAAATTATGAAAATTCCAGAATTGCAAATGAAATTCAAATTTGATATTCAAAGCCTCAAAACATGTATTTTTGGTACACAAAAATAGAGAACCATTGTATGATTTAGTAAACACTTTTAATTAGAAAACATTCATTCAAAATCATGTTCTAATTGCCCAATTTAGTTTTAATTCATCTTATCAATATCAACCCACAATTCTAAAATATAAATTAGGCTTTCCAATTCTTGAAATTACATGATGCATGTGTGATTAAAACTCAATTTCATATAAGACAAATAAATTTAAACCCAAAATGATTATTTTCAATTTAACTTCTATAATTTTGAATCTAATTCAACTCCTACACCATTTTACTAATTCCTTTTAATGTACATGAAATTGAAGTTATAAGACTCTTAGGAAATATTTGCATGTATGACATTAAGATAAACTAAAACTAATTAATTTTTATATTCAAAATTACATCAATGTTTAATTTTCCATAAACTTGATTTTTCTTATAAAATTTCTTCATTCTTCTCTTCAAAACATGAAATTGTTTACCTTAAATTCCTCAAAACATGAATTTGAATGGCTCAATTCCTTCAAAATCCAAGATACATGAAAATATGGACTCAATATTCATAGAATTCCTTCAAGCATGTAGCAATGGAATTTAATTTCATGCAAGATTATAAAAATCAAACTCAAAATAACTAATTTCCATAAACATGAACTTACCTTAATTTTGTTGGTAATTTCTTTCTAATTATATGAAGTTGAAGTATCAAACTCTTGGAAAATAATGATGCATGTAAAATTAGAGCTCAAATTCATTAAAGATAATTAAAATTATTCTCAAAGGATGAATTTCTAAATCAATTTCATTGCTCATAAACTTAATTCCATTTTCCTTTATATCTAACCCAAATTTAAACTTATCAATCTTTAACACATGATTTAAATCTACAACCTTGAAATTCCAACATGCATGCAAGGATGAGTTTCAATTTGTGAAGAATAATAGAAATCAAACTCTAACTAATTAATTTCTAAATTTATTTTCCATAATCAAGAATCTAATTTAATTTCATCATCTTTTTGCTAATTTCCTTTTAATTATATGAAATTGAATCCATTTAGCTCTTAATTTCAGCATGTAGGTAATTTATTTACAAGATTGAGCTTTAATTTCTTACCCAAAACTTTCAATTTGATGAATTCCTTCACAACCTTTTTGAGCTTCCTCACTTTTCCTCACTTAATTGTCTTGGGTTCACATCTCCAAGGCTTCTCCAGCATAACCATGACTTCAGCTCCCTTTCCCCTTTATCTCATTTCTCTCTCTCGGTTTTGCACCAGCAGATTAATTACATTGCATGCAAAAACAATGAAGCTCTCTCTCTCTTTGGTTCTCTCTTTTCTCTATTCATATGTTTGAGCCTAACTTCCCAGCACATGTATTACACACACACACAACTTCTTTTGAGGCACCACACTACACACGTGCACAGATCCAATGCTGCCAGCACAACAACAATATACACATATCTGGTTTCTCTGCACACCCACACAGGTTTCTCTGCACACCTACAAAATTCTAGTTTGTTTCAATTTTACTTTATGTCTAGGATTAATTTAGTTAAGCATCATTTAATCTTAACAAATTTTGATTAGCATAAAATTAGTTAATTAACTAACCTCAAATCCCATATAATTTAATTAGTCAAATTGACTTCCATTAAGATATATTAAATTTATCAATCTGAATCAGATTTTTAATCGAACTCCTAAAAGGTTCCAAATATTAAATTAAACTTATTTTCATCTTCAATTTTGATTTCTTAAATCATTTGGTCTTCAATTTCTGATCAGACTCCAGGTTTCCGTCAATTAAATTACATATTCAAATAGGACACCCCATAAATAAATTAAATTTATAATAACCACAATTCTTAATCCTCATGACTTAATCAACTCTAATTAGGACCTAATTAATCAAATCCCAATTTTACTAAACTGAATCAAATATTTCATTAAACTCCCAAATGGGTCCGTAATTAAGATTAAATTGACTCAACTTCATAACTTCACTTCCTTAAGCCATTTGGACCCTTAATTCCAAATTCCAAAATAAATCTTTAATAGAATCATATACGAGTCATATCCCACAATTCTCATAAATCCCAAATTAAATTATAATAGTCAGTAATTAAATTTCAAATCCTCTTAATTAATCAAGTACTAATCATTATACGTGATGGGTTGTTACATAAACCTATAGGGGCGGGTTTGGGTCGTGACAATTACCGAAGGCTTGCTTGACAATAAAGACAGTAATACAGAGTATAGGGGCTGGCGGAAGCCAAAACAGTAATAAACGATGTCCAATGAGTTGTGACAGTCTATATGCAAAAAGACTTTTCTGTAACAAATACACATTCATAAGCAAAACATATATACACCATATGTACAACATTCAGGTCAATGACCAAATCCCTAATTAGCACAGTACAACACTAGTCTCATGCAGTCTATACAAAACAGAAACAGAAAGGGTGAATCTAAACACCCCAAAGCAGCCCTAGCTTGAACAGGCATGGAACCTCGAGGTGAGGCACGAAGGTTGGCTTGACAAAAGGGAGCTAACCCGACGCTCCTAACTCCGATCCAGTGCTTGAACACCTACATATAAATATAAACAGTGAGTTGAAGCCCAGTGAATAACAGTTGTGTAAAGAGGTTAAGACTGAATGTCCTTTCAGTTATTACACAGTCATATCAGTCATTTAGAAACCATAGCAGTTATGTGTGGTACATCCAATAGCAAAACAGTACAGTAGGTCTTAACAGACCGAACAGTCAGTTGATGGCCATCATAACAGTAAACAGTAGTGGTTCCAAACATGGGAATCGACAGAGATCTCTGTGACAGTAGCAGTAACAGTACAGTAACAGTAAATTGCTATGGATGCCACGAATACAGTTTACAAATAGGACAAACATTCATTCATTAAACAATAACGTTTCAGTAAACAGAACAGTTGATCATTCAGAAAATATTCACAATTGAACATATCTTTACAACATTGTTACTCACAAAGCACTGGGCTACAAGCAGCTAATGAGCGTCCTCAGATGCCAACCCTACACAGTTACAGAACGAACACACACTAAGTTATACACTTGGGAATCAATGACTTAGTCCCTATCTGGACTCGGTATGGTTCTATATCAATATCCTCATTAAGATGCCTTAAACTAGGCCTAGGAATGCCTAGGATGAAATGAGGATGCAAAGATGTACTTTAAAAAACTTTTCAAAATTTTTCGAAAACAACGGTCTCTCTCGAGCGTGGCTTTCTACGCTCGAGCGGACATGCAGACAAAGGATCTCCGCTCGAACGTGACTTCCTTCGCTCGAGCGGACTGTAAACTCAAGCAAAAGTACTGGATGCATGCAATTCATGCTCGATGGGCGCTCGACCTCCGCTCGAGTGTGAGGCACAAGTCCTTGCTCGAGCGTGCATTCCCTCGCTCGAACGGACTGTAAACATATGAAAAGTACTGGATACACGCATTTCACGCTCGAGCGTTACTTTCACCGCTCGAGCGGGATGCATGTACTCAGAGTGTACGCTCGAGCGTGAAGTCTTACGCTCGAGCGTGGGTCCAAAATCTGGAATTTTCAGATTGAACCTCCAAGCTCAAATTCAACATTTAAAGCATCAAATTCAATTCTTTTGGGCTAATTTTCTGGAAAACACTTTAAAACTCATAATATGACATGTTTCAAAGATCAATTTGCAAAATCAAAGCCCAAAGGTAGTTCAATTAAACACAAATCCAAACAAAACTTCATGAACATAATGCACATGTAACATGCAAGTGTTCAATTGAAACCAAAGCTTCAAATACTTGGTCAAATGAGTCAATACACTCAAAAACATGATGAATTCATGGACCATAGCTAGAATATAGACATGCATGTGAAGATTTCTATGAAATCAACCTCAAAACTTCAATATAAGGACATGCATGCATGAATTAAGCCTCAATTCAACTCTTACAAATTAATTCTTGACTTTAAACTCTAATTGACCATAAACCATGCAAGATACAACTTAAATTCACAAACTAGAGGATAAATATCCTACCTTAGATCCTCAATATCAAGTCTAGAAGCTCAAATATGCAATTCTTCTACAATTCTTCCAATTTCCAAACAAACTCTTGTTGAAACTAAGTTTTTCCCTATCTCCTACTCTCTCCCTGTAATAACCCCGACTTCAGATTAACGTTAATTCATGCTTAGTTAAGCCTAACAATAATTTAGGAAGGATTTGGAACTAATTTGCATGAGTATTGCATCACCTTTGTATTTTTATCTGTTAGGCATAGAAAGATCTGTTCATATTTTAATTTCGGTTCGCGAATTGGAAGCCTTATCGGCGTTCGAATAAAAAATTGACTTGTGTTATGTGTTAGTTAGGATTTATAGAATTTTATGGTAGGTTTAATTTAAATTCGGTTCGGAGCGATTAAATTAAATTAAAGTAATGCCCACTAATTAACTCTTTTAGGCACACTTTTGGTTTAAAGCCTTAGTGGCCTCATTATACTCCCACTCACCTCTTTTATTCATTTTGATCACACTTGAGTCTATTCTAAGGAAGAGAAACGTGAGAGAGAGTGAGAGTAGAGGAATTGGTTCAAGATTTGGAGTTTGAGTTCAAATCCAAGAGATGTTTCGAATTATTGACAATTGAGGAAGATTTGTAGGGCCTCAACCTTAATTTTGTTGATTGGAGCCTCTAGGTAAGAAACTAAACATTTCCTTGAGTAATTGAGTTAGATTCAACCAGATCATTAGTAAACTAGGTGAATTTATTTTGGAATTGTACTAGAATTGGGCCATACCATGCACGCATGTACATTTTCTTGCAATTTGAGCATGATTTCAAAGGTTTCTTCCATGCATGTGCTAACTTCACCTACATTATGGTTATTCAACTTGTTTTCCATCAAATTATCAAGTTTGATTATGTTTTGGAGAGTTTGAATTCAAAGAGGTTATTGCATGTTGAATTAATAGCTTAATCATAAAGTTCATGTTGATTTTGCACATATTGGGTTGCTCTTGGGCCATGATTTCTTGAAATGATTCTTCAAACATGTTGTTCTATGAGTTACTAAGCCTCTGTTTGGGAAGTGGGTTGGCTTTTTGGCTTTTTTGACTATTTTAGCCTGGGGCTAAAAAGCCTGGTTTGGGAAAGGTTTTTTGGCTTTTTTGGCTTTTTGATTTTTTGGTGATGTGTCTTCCTGTTCATTTACCAAAGTGCCCTTGTTGTTATTGTTGTTGTTGTTGTTGTTGTTTTTTTTTTTTTTTTTTTTTTTTCCGGTTTGGATTTGGCTTTTTTTGCTAACTTTTTTTTTTTTTTTTTTTGGTCTGGATTTGGCGTATTTTGCTTAAATTTTTTTATTTTTTTATTTTGGGTTTTATTTTGGCGTATTTTGGTAAAATATTTATTTTTTTATTTTGGGTTTGGATTTGCCGTATTTTTCTTTATTTTATTTTATTTTTTTTAAATTTATGTTTTCGTCATTTTTATTTTTTTATACATTAATTAGTTCTTGTTTTTAATTTACGTTTTTTGCCTTATTTATTTTTATTGGTATACAATAACATTTTTTTTATTTATGTGTTTCATTTATTTGTAAATTACGTGGCGAATGGTAATTTATGTTTTTATGTTTTTTTTTTATATATATTTTTGATGTGTTTGATTTCAAAAATGAGTTTTCATGTGTTTTATTTATTTATAAATTACATGGCAAATGGTAATTTCTATTTTTTTTTCTTTTTGGATGAGGCTTATTTTTGTCGTTCTTTTTTTTTTTTGAATTTACGGTTTTGTAATTTTTTAAATATTTTTGAATGAGCCGTATTTTTTTTTAAATAATTTATGTATTTTAAGTTTTTTTTTTTTTTTTTTTGCAAATGGTTTTTTCATGTGTTTTTATTTTATTGTTATTTTAATTTTTTGGAAAATTTACCCATAAGTCCTAGTTTCTGAAAAGTTCAACCATTTAGTCCTAAAAGTTTTCTTATACTCCATTTAATCCCATTTGCACATCAATCTAATGTTCGAAACATTAACCTGATGTTCGAAACATTAATTTGATGTTTGAAACATTGTAATGGGACATTTCAGTCTATAAGAAAACTTTTAGGACTAAACAGTGTATAAGTTATTAATTTGGGATTTATTGGTGCATCCCCCTAATTTTTTTTCATTTTCTGCGAAATGATAAAAAGTGAGGTTTTATTTTATTGTCCTGCCTATTTTAAATAATTTAATTTTAAATATTTAATTTAATTTTAATTTTACTTTTAATTTTATTTTAATTATTTAAATAATGTAAATAATCTAACAAATTTAATAAGAAAAAAATTAAAATAAATAGTCAAAAAATTTAAATCGTAAAAATTTAAATAATTTAAATATTTAAAAATTTTAAATAATTTAAAATGTTAATATTTTAAATTTAAAAACAACTCTATACTCAAATCGTAACCAAACATATAAAATAAAACTCAGGTGGTGTTTGGGAAGGGCTTTGGGGCTAAATTAGCCATGTAAGGACAAAAAAGTTGATTTTAGCCACATGGGGACAAAAACGGTGGCAATCACTTGGCACCAACCATTGTGAAGGTAAATTTACAAAGTTACCCTCACATGAGAGAGGGGCATCACCTCAGCGTTTCCCAGACAAAAGCTTCACATCACTTCCCAAAAAACACCTATTCCCAGAAAAATATACAGGACGTTGAAAAAAAAAAAATTTAAAAACACTTTTTTGGTTTTTGTTAAAATATTTTATAAAAATAAATTCAAACTCTATTTATAAAAATATTTTTAAATATTTTAATTTTTTTATTATGTATTTGATTATGATTTGAGTGTAGAGTTGTGAAAGTAGTATAAGTTTCGAGTTATGTGTTTGGTAATGAGTTTTAAAAATAATTTACTAATTGAGCCTCCGTTTGGAAAGTGGGTTGGCTTTTTGGCTTTTTTGGCTATTTTAGCTTAAGGCTAAAAAGCCTGGTTTGGGAACGGCTTTTTGGCTTTTTTGGCTTTTTGGTGAGGTGTCTTCCTGTTCATTTACCAAAGTGCCCTTGTTGTTGTTGTTGTTGTTGTTTTTTTTTTTTTTTTTTTTTTTTCTTATTTTCGGTTTGGATTTGGCTTTTTTTGCTAACTTTTTTATTTTATTTTATTTTATTTTGGGTTTGGATTTGGCGTATTTTGCTTAAATTTTTTATTTTTTTATTTTGGATTTTATTTTGGCGTATTTTGGTAAAATATTTATTTTTTTATTTTTTTATTTTGGGTTTGGGTTTGGATTTGCCGTATTTTGCTTTATTTTTTTATTTTTTTTAAATTTATGTTTTTGTCATTTTTATTTTTTTATACATTAATTAGTTCTTGTTTTTTAATTTACGTTTTTTGCCTTATTTATTTTTATTGGTACACAATAACATTTTTTTTATTTATGTGTTTCATTTATTTGTAAATTACGTGGCGAATGGTAATTTATGTTTTTATGTTTTTTTTTCTTATATATTTTTGATGTGTTTTATTTCAAAAATGAGTTTTCATGTGTTTTATTTATTTATAAATTACATGGCAAATGGTAATTTCTATTTTTTTTCTTTTTGGATGAGGCTTATTTTTGTCGTTCGTTTTTTTTTTTAAATTTACGTTTTTGTAATTTTTTAAATATTTTTGAATGAGCCGTATTTTTTTAAAAATAATTTATGTATTTTAAGTTTTTTTTTTTTTTTTTTTTTTTTTGCAAATGGTTTTTTCATGTGTTTTTTGTTTTATTGTTATTTTAATTTTTTTTCATTTTCTGTGAAATGATAAAAAGTGACGTTTTATTTTATTGTCCTGCCTATTTTAAATAATTTAATTTAAATTTAATTTTAAATATTTAATTTAATTTTAATTTTATTTTAAATATTTAAATAATGTAAATAATCTAACAAATTTAATAAGAAAAAAATTAAAATAAATATTCAAAAAATTTAAATCGTAAAAATTTAAATAATTTAAATATTCAAAAAATTATTTTAACAAAAAAATTTAAATAATTTAAATATTTAAAAATTTTAAATAATTTAAAATGTTAATATTTTAAATTTAAAAACAACTCTATACTCAAATCGTAACCAAACACATAAAATAAAACTCAATTAGTAAATTATTTTTAAAACTCATAACCAAACACATAACTCAGAACTCATACTACTTTCACAACTGTACACTCAAATCATAATCAAATACATAATAAAAAAATTAAAATATTTAAAAATATTTTTATAAATAGAGTTTGAATTTATTTTTATAAAATATTTTAACAAAAACCAAAAAAATGTTTTTAATTTTTTTTTTTTTCAACGTCCTGTGTATTTTTCTGGGAATAGGTGTTTTTTGGGAAGTGATGTGAAGCTTTTGTCTAAGAAACGCTGAGGTGATGCCCCTCTCTCATGTGGGGGTAATTTTGTAAATTTACCTTCACAATGGTTTTTGCCAAGTGATTGCCTCCGTTTTTGTCCCCATGTGGCTAAAATCAACTTTTTTGTCCTTACATGGCTAATTTAGCCCCAAAAGCCCTTTCCAAACACCACCTAAGTGTTTTCCAAAGATTTGGCCCAGAAAAATGAGTTTTAGATGGTTGAGGGTCGAGTTTCATGTTTAGAGGTCAATCTGGATTTTTCCAGAAATTTGACCCACACTCGAGCGGGCTTTCACGCTTGAGCGTGAAGCCTGAGTACATGCACTTTCGCTCGAGCGGCGAGAGTCACGCTCGAGCGTGAAATGTGTATACCTAGAAGTTTGTGTGTTTTGCAATCCGCTCGATCGGAGAAAGCTACGCTCGAGCGAGGGTCTGTGTCACACGCTCGAGCGGGGGTCGAGCGCCCGTCGAGTGTGGATTTCATGCATCAAGCACTTTTTCATAAGTTTACAGTACGCTCGAGCGGGGAAGTCCACGCTCGAGCATAGCTTCATTTGTCTGCATGTCCGCTTGAGCGGGGAAATCCACGCTCGGGTGTGGACCTTATTTTCAGCAAATTTTGAGAAATGATTTTCAATGCATTTTTGCATCCTCATTCCATCCTAGGCATTCCTAGGCCATGTTTAAGACCCCATAATGAGGATAAGAGATTAGAAACACACTAAGAGCCAACGAAATAAGTTTTGTACAATTAGAACGTGTGTTTCAAGTGTGCATCTGTTATGTGTTGTGTAGGTCGCGTGTCACGTACCGTTTGACCAAGTTTACTCCGTCTGTCTGTTTCAAGGCCCACTTTGAGTAATAACTCTGTAAAGTTATGTTTAACTTAAGTATTTTCTGACTGATATGGTATAATCTGTTTTCTGAAATGCTATCTAACGAATTATGAATGAATGTCTAATTTTCTGAAAAGTATTTGTGGCACCCTTAGTTCACGTGGCCCTCGCCCGGGGATAACAATACCGCGGCCAATCTGCACGTGGCCCTCGCCCGGGGGTAACAATACCGCGGCCAATCTGCATGTGGCCCTTGCCTGGGGGTAACAATACCATGGCTACTTGCGCGCAAGATATGGACCTTTATGATCGTTGGTACCAACTATGTATATGGGTCTCTGGACCAAACTGATCTGATAGCTAATGGGTGTACCACGTATGATCTTATGCAAAATCTGAATATGAACATAAGTGCGTATCTAAATCTATTTCTGTTCTGAAGTCTGAAAATGTTTTGATTTAAATACTGGATTCTAACTTGCACTGGACATCATTCATACAACCCCTTTACTCCGTTATTATTCACTGGGCTTTCGCTCACAATTTATATTATGTATGTAGGTGAGCCGGCACATGATCAGGGCCAGAGTTGACGGCCTTTTGTTCTGTTTTGTCAGCCAACTGTTGCGCCTCCTGAGGAGGTTCCGGTCGAAGTCTAATGCTATGGCTGTTTTTGTATTCATGCTAGTCTCTGTATGTGTTTTGTAAAGACAGGTATTGGGATGTAAATACTTTGTAAATATTGGTGTCTTTTGACTGGCATGCTTATATATATATATATATATATATAAGTTTTGAAATATTCTGTCCCATGTACGTTACCACAGCTCATTGGACCTTGTCTATTTTGTATTATTGCTTCCGCAGCCTCTTGTTATTTGCTAATCTGTTTAGAGGCCTTTGGTAATCCACGGATTACTGGCCGGTTACGGTGCTAAACCTACGGGGGCAGGTTTGGGTCGTGACACTCCCACAGTTTGGTCTCTCAAAGATCAGCAAATGAGGTAGAAATAAGCTCCAAGCAAGGTTTAACAAAGTGGCCCACTAGTAGCAATTTGGTAGTTAATCAAACTAAAGCAATTTAACATTATTTAATCCGATTTAATCATTCCAAATCAAATTTAAATTAAACCTACCATAAAATCATATAAATTCTAATTAGCATGAAATACCAATCAATTTCTGATTCGGCCGCCGATAAGGCCTTCAATTTGCAGTTCAAAACTTAAAACATGAACAGATGAATTTATGACAAATAGATAGAAAATGCAATCAAACAACATACTCATGCAATCCATTTAGGATTTCATCCTAATCAGTTACTTATCATGTTCAATCACAGTTTAGCAGTAATCAGAAGTGAGGGTTGTCACATTAGTTGTCTCATTGTGTGTAATTTTCCCCTTGAGATGAATTTTCTTTGGCATCACATTTTTTCGAAACACATTAAATTCACTCTACTCTATATACCTTACTTGAGTTTATATGGGTAGTTGTCTTTTTCTTTTTCTCTCAATTTTCCTCTAATGTTTTAATTTTCCCTTACTACATTAAACTCTCACTAATTTGTGTTGTTTGTTTAATTTTCACTAGTTAGTTGTTCCTTGAGCTGAATTTTCTCTGACATTTGAATTTTTCCTAAAAACATTAACCTCTCACTAATTTAGGTTACTTATTTGATTTTCACTTATTAATTGTCTCTCCTTGTGTGTAATTTTTCCTTTGAAATGACTTTTCTCTGCCACTAAGATATTCCCTTTAGATTAATTTTCATTGAACACATTGGACTCATTTTCTGTCCGCGCCTTGCTTGATTTTCTTTGACTAGTTGTTTCTTTGATTTTCTCTGTCCACATTAAACTTCTACTAATTTATGTTATTTATTTGATTTGCACTGAATTTTTAACTTTAAATTTTATTTTTGATATTTTGGGATGTGTTAGTGTTTGCTATCTTTTAAACTGTAATTAAATTTTATATTTTAAGTTATTTGATGAACTTAACATGATGTTTTCTTGTAAAAATTATAGAAACATTGGTTTGTAAGTAGCTCAATTTTTTTTGATTTATTCAAAATACGGAGAAAATTATGAGCAAATTAGATAAAATTAGTCAGAACATATATAAATTTGTGAAAAACTAGAAAAATTTAAAAATACGTAGAAAATTTGAAAACACAAAGAAATTGAGCAAATCAGAAAAATTTTAAAACATAAAACTTTTTATTTTTTATAAAAATTTGGGAGATCCCAACTGTTATAAAAATATTTTATATTATAAAATCTTAATATGTGAGATTTAAAAAAAAATTAGACTAAAATTTATTCATTAAATTATAGAGAATGAAAAAAAAAAAGGACCAAAGTGCTGGAACCACGCACCTTGAAGAGTGTGACTAGTAAACTAAAGTTTGCTGATTAAAAAACGGAATCAAGATCCTCTCATTCACTTTTCTCTTTAATTTTTTTTTTTTGGTTAGGTTATTGGACTTATTTTTTGATTTAATTTTGATGATCTGAACTATTTACCTTTTAAAAATTTTTGAGTATATTATACTTGTAAAAAATTAAGTTGAGTATATCATACTAATAAACTAAATTTAAAACTATTTATTAAATATTTTTAAAAAATAGTTTGTAGTTTGATAATTCGAACACGTAATTTTTGATATCTAATTAATTTAATTTTTTTACATGTATGATATACTTAATACATCTTAAAATATAAACGATTTAGATTATCAAAATTAAAATCAAAAGTGGATCCAATAGCCTAACAAAGTGGATGTTTGGGAAGTGAATTTTTTTGTAAGTTTTTTTAGTTGTAGGATATTATTAGGGAAATTTTTTTTTGTGTTTAGGAAGATAATTGAATTTTTTTGTGGTTAAATGTAATGTTTATGAGAGAAAAAGTGAAATAAGTATGAGATTTGATGTGATATTTTGTTTCGATTTATTTTTTTTTGATTTTGTAACTAATTTGTCTTTTAATAAAAAAAAAAAAACCAAAAAAACTCATTCCCAAACACTTCCAAAGAGAGATTTAGGAGAGAGATGAAGAAGTTGATTCGAGAAAGAGCAATATTATAAATCACTAATTTGTCATCATTAATTCCACCACTAGTAAGGTGACAATTGAAAAAAAAGAAGGCATAAACACACTGTGACACCCATTGTCACATTATTAGAGCCACCACTAATTAGTGCCCCTCACGTGTTTGTCAGAAGTCTGTGTCTGACGTGGAGATGTGACACCACGATTTTCCGCTATTCAACAACTTCTTTTTTTATTATTTTTATTTTATTAATAATAATTATTATTTTTTCAATCCAACAACAAATATAATTTTAAAATTTTAAAACAATTAGTAATTTTTTTTAAAATAATGACAATTATAATTTAAAAGATTATATTGTTTTGAGTAAATTATAAATATATGTTTTGAGATTTATTTAAAATATAAATTATATCGTCTGATTATAAAAATTATAGATATTAATTTTTTATTTAACAGAATTAACAAAAAATAAAATTTATAATTACTTTCCTATACAACAATAAAATTGCATAAATTGTTAATTGAAATATATTTATAATTTTGTTAGAAATAGTTAATTACTTGATAATTTATTAATGAAATAAGTTAATTGTTATGCGATTAGAAAGTTGAATGAGCGAAATATAATTTCTAAAATTATAAGAAAAAAAATTATATTTTAAACAAATCTTACAAGGTGTATTCGTAATTTACTTTATAAATTTAATTAATTGGTTATTTATCCACCTATTTGTTTATTTGTTCATGTGTCCACATATATGTTTATCTATCAGTCTACTTGTTCACCTATTTATTTTATTGGCTGTCAGCAGCGGTGGGTGAGATTTGTAGTTAGTGTATCAATATATGTTATGACATTGGCATTTTAAAATTATGAACCCCACCTATTATACAAATTACAATGACTAAAAGCCTCAAAAATTATGTTACATTATCCGTTAATACACTAATTAGTATACCAATTAGTAAGTATAATTTTCCTCTTATAAAAAATGTACTTAAAAATGATGAATTAATTTGAATTTGGAAAACAATTTCAAATAGGTTGTATGTTTTTGATGAACACGATTTTGTAAAAAAATATTAGACAAATAAATTTTATTTATAAAGTGATGTGCTGTAGAGTAATAAAATCTTAACATTTCACCCGAGTTATTTTGGCTAAACCAGGCTAATTTAATTAATAAGTTAAAATATCATATTTAAATTATAATTATTTTATTTTTCCTCTTATAATCATCAAATCAACTAGTAACAAAAAAGCCAAACTTTATCCAAAAATACAAATTTTTTAGCTAGATTAAAATAATTAAAAAGTCAAAAAGTCAAACTAAATTGATTTATCCCAAACGAGGACAAAATTGAACTTATCAAAATCAAACTATAAGTTATTAAATTGAAATTGGACTTATTAAAATCAAACTTTAAAAATAACTTAGCCTTCATTTGGGATGTAGGTTGAATTTTTGACTTTTTAATTTTTTGACTATTTTAGTCTGGGACTAAAAAGTCTCATTTGGGATAGATTTTTTGATTTTTTTGACTTTTATGAAAGAAAAAATAAAATGATTATGGTTTGGATGTGATGTTTTGTTTCATTGACTTTTTAACCAATTTTATTTTTTTGTGGCTATTTTAGCCCAGGCTTTTTATGCCAAACAAAACCTTAATTACCAATCGGAGTGGGACTGTGGTAGTTATGTCATACCATTTTGAATTTGTGTAATAATTATGTTAGCGATCGAGTGAAAAATTATTGGTTGGTTTTGAGGTATTACGCAGTCATGTACTAGGCCAATCACAAATTTCCATATTCTTTCATATTCTTCAATTACCAAATACAAAATCATGAACCCTACCTCTTCTACTAATCACAATATATATGAAGCGCCACGTGACGCTAGCCTTGAACCAACCAACAACTTCTCTAAGTGAATAAGCTAGATTAAAGTGATGTGTTATTTTAGATTTGTGTTCCATTCATGTTATGTTATAAAATTTAATCTTTAATTAAAAATATTAAATATATGAAACATTATTTTTAGTTCTTCTATTTCTTTTTGTTTACCGAACACTAAAGAATAAAGGAATTGAACAACTTGCTATCAATTCGAATTGTATTGCGTCTATTGCGTATTTTGAAGCCAAAAACACGATATTTCCTCAAGTCTAATCCTTTTGAACGAACTCTTATCAGTGGAAAGGGTCTGTAGTGCAACGTCTGTGCAAAAATAACAATTCTGTACAAATCAACTCCACCTGTAGTCACATCGCTATAGAAACATAATCGGCTTAGTATTCTCTTTTCAAAACAAGGCGCACCTATCAGAATCTAAACAGACCAATTATCAGATCCATCTATCATCGCCGACATAATCATAAAAAAGATCATTAAAAAAGCGTGAACAATTATTAAGACATTATAAAGTTGATGTTTCTCACAAAGAATTTGATCTTGGGTCGTGCTAATTCCATATAAACAGATTGAAGTTGAAATGTTGAATGAGGTTATAAAACTAAATAATATTAGAATGTGTAACTAATTGTCTATTAAACAAGCGATTCTTATTAATTTTATCCAATGCAAATTCGAGATTAACGCGGCACATTTTTTTTATCATGCTATCACATGCTGTGTCTTAATTGAATTTGTAATCAACTTATATAGTTTTTGTTATATTAAAAATTTTCACATAAAAAAAATTATTTGTATATTTTGTTAACAAGTCACCTCTCTTCCTTCCTAAACCCAACAACGACCCATAAAGTCTATTTTGATAATATGATTAAAAGTTAATTTTTTAATTTTTTTAAATTACATCACTCTTTTATTTTTTTTAACCACCTTCTAAAACTATCTGATTATACATGTGCCCCTCTCACTCCCGCACACGTGCGATCACCTAATACCTCCTCACTTTTCACTCACAATTTTTTTGATAATTTTAGGGTCCTTAGGCCTCGTTTGGGAACAGGCTAATTTAGTAACTTTTTGGTTATTTGATTAAAATGTGATGTAAAAAAAACTAATATATTTAGGATGACTTTTTGGCTTTTTACGAAAAGATATCCAAAAAGTAGAGAGAAAAGGGAATCTTTGACTTTTTGGTGTGGGTTGTTGGTTTTTTGGCTTTTTTAATAATTTTTTGACTTTTTAACTAAAAAGGAGGGTTCCCAAACGAGGCCTTCGTATTTGTGCTGATAAATCACTCGTAGCAGGTGACCACTGACCCTACACCCAGAGTCAGAAAAATAGTTTTAAAAAGGTTCTTGTTAATTAAAATTTTGATTTTTTTTTTCTCATCAATAATAATAGATAATAATTTTTAAATTAATATTACATATAAAATCTTAAATATTTAATATAAATTTTTAAAAATTTTTGTTTTTACAATTGACCTTGTGAAAAATCAGAATTGAAAATATATAGTGTTACTTATAACTAGTGTATTATAGATAATGCAAAAAAAGTTTATATGTCTTATAATAAAGTATATAATAATATATAAATAATAGTGATATCATATTATCATTGATATCACTAATCAATAGTAAAATAACGCATAGAAAGTCAATCACACTTGTTAAATATAATTAACAATTCAATAATTTCTTATTTTCGTAGTAAGATTAATTATGTTTACATGTAAATAATGATTTGATATCACTGTTGCACTAAATTTTTTTAATAATATAATTTGTTGTAATTTTTCTTATTTTTAATCAAAACAATTATAATTATTTTCGTAATTTAAAAAATATCATTAAAAAATCATTCTAAATGTTATTTCTATATAAAATTTTTATTAATTAATTATTCTCCTTATATGCCCCCAAAAAAAAAAAAAAATACAAAACTTGAGAGGGGGCACGTGCACCCCTTAACCCCTTTATAGCTCCGCCACCGTCTACATCCCCATTGTTTTCACAATTCACCAAATACCCTAACAAAACCAAATATTCACAACTGCTCTTTCTAATATGAAAAAACAATTCTAATGGGCACAATTGTCCAAACAAAATGCTTATAAAATGACACTAAAGCCATAAATCAATTTCTTAATTTTTTTTTTTGCCATTACGCTCGAGTTCTAAAAAAAGACACAATTTATTTCAAAAGATAACTTTTTGTTATAATTAAACTATTTGTCAATCTTTTGAAATCATTTTATCTCTAAAAATAATCTAATTTATATATCCGTTAAAATTCATTTAGCCTATTTTTCTATTTATCAAAATTTACCAAATTACTTATCTGTTGAAATGTGACACATGTTACTTATACATCTAGCTTATTTTCTTATTTGTCGAAATTTACCAAACTATTTATTTGTCGAATATCATACATTTTTTTATCTCACTACGATCACTTGCTGTCGCTCGCTGCCGTTGAAAGTTTTTGATGACATTTCCAACATATTTTCATTATTAAATAAAATTTTACCTTAGATTTAATATATTATACCTTACTTAAATTAAATTTTTCATCAATTTTTTATTTTATTTTTGTATAAAATATTCTCTTATCCCGTAAATTTAAATAATAAAAAAATGTTCTAAAAATTGGTTTCTTCTTCGCCTGCCCATCCATTTATTCAGTGACTGGTTTTGGTCATACGTCTCTCTCTCTCTCTCTCTCTCTCTCTCATCAGCTCTTCCTTTCCATAGACTCTCTCTCTCTCTGGATGTTGTTATCTGCCCTTGTTCTTGATACTCTCTGTATCCCTCAATTTGCTTCTGATCTTCATTTGATCATCTCTGTACGTATTTATATATATTGACACATATATCTAATCCTAGTTTGATTTAGTTCACCATTGTTGGGGTTTCTTCATAGTTCCCTAATTCTCGTCGACAACAATCAGCTAATTGGATTCGTTAGCCGCACCCTTCTGGTTCAAGATCGGTCCGATCAATCAATACCCAGTAAAATCAACGCATTTCTAATAAGATCAACGTTTCGATAAAACGGTAGTTCTGTGTAGTGTTTTTATAGAATCTTGAGTTTTAGGGTTTTTGGTGGAGTGTGGAGATGTTGGGAGCTGGATTACAGTTCGGTCGAAGTCGTGGAGGAGACCGGTTTTACGATCCAGCGAAGGCTCGTAGGAACTTTCAGAATCAGCAGAGTCAAGATCATCTTCGGAGAGCTCAGAGTGATGATGTGACTGTGCAGAGTCAATCTCCTTCGAAAGAGGACAAGTCTGTAGTTTCAAAGGAGAGTCCGAAGCCAGTAGTCACGCCGGCATTGGAGCCAGTGGTGTCGCCTTTGTGTAATCTTGAAAGATTTTTGGAATCGATTACACCTTCTGTTCCTGCTCAGTATCTCTCTAAGGTTAATTAAGTTTGATTGAATTTGGTTTATTGCTTGAATAAATTTTAGTGTTAATTTCACTTATTTATTTATTTATTAAATTTCATTCCTAAACGATCATTTTTGTATATTTTTCTAAAATTTCTGATTTTCGTTCATTTGGTTCAATTGGAATTGGAGATGATTGTACAAATTATTGTGGTTGAAGCTTAATTTGATGGGTAAAAAGGGTAATTTTATAATTTGAATAACTTAAATTATACTACCAAACACTCTTTAAATTGGTTATGGAGTGTAATTTGTTTAAAACAGTAAGAAAAATGAGTGTTTTGCTGTATGGTGTAAGTTGGTCAAATTTTGAAGTAACATTTTATCCATCAAGTTAGGGTTTAATTGTTATTGGTTTGTATAATTGTCTCTAATTGGACTATGTGAACATAATTCAGAAACTTTAAGAACTAAATAGACAAAAATAATAGTATAGGGATGAAATAGAAAAAAAAATGATGATAGTTTAGGTGATAAAAGATTTTATACGGCCCCATTAATGATTTTGTTATGTGGGTATTATTGTTTTGTTAGATGTTGAATGATTTGTGATATGAATATGATTGCAGACAACTATGAGGGGTTGGAGGACTTGTGATGGGGAATTTCGACCATACTTTGTGCTTGGTGATTTGTGGGAGTCATTTAAGGAGTGGAGCGCTTATGGTGTTGGCGTGCCATTAATTTTGAATGATAGTGATAGCGTGGTTCAATACTATGTCCCATATTTATCTGCTATTCAAATATATGGTGATCGTTCGAAGTGTTCAGTGAAATCAAGGTACTCATAGTGCTGTAGTGAGTTCTGCTAATAATAGAACTCACATTCTTACTTGACATTGAAACATGAATATAGTGCCAACTGAATTCTTGCCTATTGTTGTAATTATAGTCAAGTGTGGTTATTATTAGATTCTTGTGGATTGCCTTTTCTACTTTCCAAAGCCATCCAAGATATTTATTCAGATTGTATCCGATGCCTTCTGTACTTGAAAAAGTTTATGATGCTTTCACTATAAACATCCATGGTGCTTAATTTATTTGGAATCCTTTATTTAGCTTGTTATAAAAGTGTACAATCCAGTCAGGATATTGGGCGCAATCCACAAACATTTTAGTAGCACAAGAAATGTTCATATTCTCCTGTAGTCCTGTTCCTTAAGAACCATTGATATGCATATAAAGGAAGTTAGCAATTAGGCATGAGAGAGTCAAAATTAATGATGTAGTTTATACAGTCTAGTATCTGGGATCTAATTCTTTACTTTACATGAAAATCTATACTATTGATGTATTACCCAAGAATGAAGAGAGAGTTCCTTATGCTCTCTGATATAGGACTAAAGCTGGCCAGTATTGGTAAATTTAAAATAATATTTCCTACAAATGTTGTTTTGGTGGATTAGGTCATAAAAACATTTAGGTTTAGCATTTTTAATAGCAGGAAGACAAGTTGAAGCCTGAAGGGTTTGTAGATAGAAAAGAGTTGGAATTGGCTGGAGTTTAAAAGTGTTTGGTTGTTGGAATTTCAGAATAATTGCTTGGTATTTTTTGAACAGCAACCAATTTAGGTTTTAGGGGTTAAATTAGTGCCAAGGGTTTGAAGAAAGGTCTAGGGTTATGAATCCCGGGTTTGGGATGAAAAGCTCAAGGACAACACATAACATAGTATAGGGTCTTGTTGCTTCACTGATGTGTATATGGGGAGGTTTGTCTCTTGGGATTATCAACTTACATTTTCTTTCCCCATAGTTCCTGTTCAAGTAGATACATCTTGCAACCACAATCAGAGGTAAAATCTTCCTACATGTGCAGAGACACACAAACACACACATAAATCTTACAAATTTAAGCCATGGGATGGTGGTAGCTGGAATTCCCTATTTTTAACTATTAAACTTTATTTTGAATGATGAAGGATATGTAAGGGTAAAACTGGCAACTGACTTATGAAATATAAAACTGTATATGAAGTGTGTTTGCTATTCTCCTTTATAAATGTGTTTTTGGCTTTCTCTCTCTCTCTCTCTCTCTCTCTCTCTCTCTCTCGCTCTCGCTCTCGCACACACACGTATAAGAAAAATCTGTCCTGCTCTTTCTTGTTCATTTATTTCCTTTTTGACTAGTCTTTACTACTGACCGTTATCACTCTATGTTCAGTTTGTTACTTATGCTGGATATCAAGAATAATTTAGATTTTGAAGTATTTTGTTTTTCCAAATTTGGAAGTATTGGATGATTGGTTGGTAGAGTGAAATTTTAGTTTAATAGGTTCATTTAATTTGTCAACATATTATCATACTGTTTTGATGTTGTCCTTGTGCCATAGGCAACCTGTTGAGGACAGTGACTATTTCAGGGATTCAGGTAGTGATGGTAGCAGTGATTCTGAACATGAGAAATGCTTGAATTACTCGAGAGAACAACGGAATCATCACCATCTAAGAAGCAAGATTCAGCATAATGCCCTTCAAGAAGGCTTCTCTAGTGATGAGGGTGAATCTGGGAACACCCAAAAATGCCTTCTGTTTGAGTATCTTGAACGGGACCAACCGTATGGTCGTGAACCTCTTGCTGACAAGGTTAGTCATCTCTTCCCTCGTTTAATTCATGCAAAGTCTGTATGTTGATCCTTTATTTTTCCTTAAGGTTTCTTGTCTTCTTATCATTTCAGATATCAGATCTTGCCCTCCGTTTCCCTGAGCTGAAAACACTAAGAAGTTGTGATTTACTATCTTCCAGTTGGATTTCTGTGGCCTGGTATAATTATCACACCTTGCATCTTTGTCTCTACACACACATACAAATGCAGATGTGACTTACTGGTTGTGATGGAATTTTTTAGGTATCCCATTTACAGAATACCAATGGGGCCAACATTAAAAGATTTGGATGCTTGCTTTCTGACTTACCACTCTCTTCATACGCCTTTGTCAGGTAACTAAATATTTTTGTTGTTGGTACATTCTACATATTGAAATTAATTATTTATGCACATGTCTATTTAGTATATTATTCTGTATAAATCTTTTGGTAGTGTGTTTCCTTGTTTATGTTTCTTTTAACTTTTTTGAAAACAACTATTTTACAGCTATGCCAATGTCTGTCTTCATTTTTTGAAGACTATTTTTGCAGTTAATGCTCTGAGTTAGGTGTAATAAATTTTGTGCTTTTATCTTTAGTAAAGTTTATTCACAAATATTTTGATGTAATGCTAGATTGACCCCTCCCTCTTCTCTCGTTTATCTGCTATATATATGGAAAATGCTAACAAGTGCCCCTAGGGCACTATTTAATATCGGAATTGGTGTAAAAAGTGTTTGAAAATATGTGAAAGTGATGAAATTATTGAAAAGTGTTTTGAAATAGGTGAAAATTATCTTGTGTTTTTCCAATTTTCTGTTCTTGTGCCCTAGGGGCACTTGTTAGCAAGACCCTATACATATGTATTTCATTTTCACTGGTCAACCCTACCTGATTCCTTTCCAAACTCGACACCTAACCCACATGGGAAGTCTTTCCTAATGTCTTTACCTTGGGCTTGCCTCTTTCCTAAAAAATTCTCACACAATATTCTTTCTCGTTGACTTTGTGGAGTGTAATAGTGGGACACTTTGTCAGTGTCTGAGTAGCTTCTGTATTTTTTAAATGGATTCCAACAGAGTGTTGTATTTATAAGTGATAATTTTTTGTTTGCATTTTCGTGATTATGGCAGGCACTCAAAGTGCTCAGGCCCCAGTTGTGACTAATCCCAGTGAGATTGATGGCGTCCCCAGGATTTCATTACCGGTATTTGCTCTTGCTTCATACAAGTTCAAGGAATCCATTTGGATGCCAAATGGGGGATGTGAGAGACAATTGTTGAACCTTCTCTTGCAGGCTGCTGACAAATGGCTAACTCTGCTTAAGGTCAATCACCCGGATTTTCTTTTCTTCCACCGTAGATAAAATTAGGTGCAGACTTCCCTTATGTTTTCCATGGCACGATTCTAGGGAAGAAGCCCAACTCATTCCGTTATAAAGGCACGGTTCTCTTCTGAGTAAAATATCCGACGTTGGTTTTTGTGGGGATCAAGATAGAAACGTTGAGTTCATGTTTCTGGTTTGGTTTGCTGCTATTGTTATATTTTTAAAAGAAAAAAAAAAAAAAAAAAGAAGAAAAATACTTACCCCAAAAAAAGAAAAAAAAAAAGCAAGAAAAGAATAGAGAAAATATAGTGTTAGATGCAGGGCTGAGCTATGCCTGTTACATGAGAGAACAGGCTTTTTTTTCCTTGGTCAGTACTTAGATTGTAATATTTTATGTAACATTTTGAGGGGATTTTGATAGAGAGGATGTACAATAGTATGAAGTTGTAGCTGCCCCATGATCATGACCTGTATCACTCATCCTTGTATTGTTTGACTAGAAATGGCCGTTTAAAAGAGTACTGATGTTTAGGGAATGTTGGTGTACAATATTTTTGAATATTTTCGGCTATATTAATTGCTTCTGTAGTAAATTTTAAAGTGTGTTTTATTTACTCTGTCCATGCATAGCGGTTTAGAGGCTTACATGGGTTGCAATTTTTTTAGTTTGGGCCTAATTTCTTCCCGATTGATTTAAAATCCTTGCTTGTCATCAACTTTCATTTGCGCATACATGCTGTTGTGCTACTATATTTTGGTTGCTTGCACTGCATCGCATTGAACTTGGAAGTAGTTTTAATCTGTCTGATTCGTTCCAGGATTTGAGGCGTCAAATTAGGAAATTGTATGATAGGTTTCATTTCCCTCGTTATGGTTATCTTTTGGGTTTATGGTGAGTGACCAGTGAGTTCTGAATTTCAACCCATGATGGTCTGGGATGGAAGCATTTAGTGGTAGGTCTGTAAATGAGTTGAGTTGAGTCGAATCAAAGAATAGATTGTTCAAGATTGACTTGAAAATTTAGTGAGTTTTAAAATGTGTGAAAATTTGAATTGTTTAGTTTTTTGTGTCGATTTTAAACGAGCCAAGGATGAATTGAGTTCGAATAGCTTGATTTTTTTATAGTACATGGAAGCTTGTCGAGTTAAATATTAAGTTGTTCAAGTTTTGATTGAAAAATTTAATGAAAGGGAAGTATAGCTGAAATTGCGTCAATCCTTCTGATGGTTTGGTTTCTATACAACGAAAGGGAAGACCCTTATACATTGTATCCGAATACATAAGTTTTTGGTTAAACAACAAAAGTCCATATTTACGGAATTATGGAGTAGTTTATCTGTATATTTATTTTTTTGCTTAAAAAAAGGATAAATTGCACTCACCTCCCTTTAATGTTTGAGAAAAATTCAATTAGCCATGGGCAAATAAAAAAATGGATAGAAAATTCAAACATTAATACACAGATTATTGGGGAAGAAGGAAATAAGAATTTGAGAGACAACCAATATATATCCTAGCGAAGGGCTAATGCAGAGCCCAATCAAGCCTTATTAATAAAGCAATTTCATTCACATGGTAGGTAGGTTTAATTATAATTATAGTAGTACTACAAATATTCTTACTTAATTATTCAGAATTATTATCTTGTGATTCAGATTTATTCTATACGTGAATCTCATACTATACAAATTTAATATCAACCACACAATCTCATTCAGGATAAATTTAGGATAAATAAGGTGCGGTACATAGAATTATTCATTTAACAAAAATGCTGGAGACCCCAAAAATTCTACCAAAAGTTTTACCAAATGTCATGTCGGACCCACATGGGACCCACACTACACCCATGTGAGACATTTCGTAAAAACTTTAGTAGAATTTTTGAGATATTTAACATTACTATTCATATAATTAAGGTGGTCTACTTCATTCATTGATGATAAGACCATTAAGCTTCCTATCTAATGCATCTGAACAAATCTGAGACATCAAGTGGTAAAAGGAGCTGAGATCAGATAACTGATCTATAGACATTTTGCCCATAACAGTCCTAGCAACTCTCTCCCTCTCTTCATTCACCATCCTCATCATCCTCAATCTGTCCATGTACACTGATGCATTCCTCACTGTTGCTCCCATCTGCTTCAGCCTTTTCTCCTGCTGCCTACTCAATGCCGTGTTTGCCTGCAATTCAAATTAAGATGTACCGAATGTAGTCAACTTCAAAGACTGTGACACTGCTCGATTGATAATGTTTATTTTACAGTTTGACGATTGAACGTCATTTTGCTTTCAATGTGATTCGTGAACAATGCATTTATTGCTCGGTTCTCGTTGTAAAGATTTTGATTTACTTGTGTGAAATGTATGCGAAAAAAGTATTATGTTTATGTTTGGATTTTGAATATTTTAAGATTGGTAGCAGATTTAGGTGAGTGATAAACCCATCAAGATTAGCAGTTATCATGAACCATTTTACAGATTTGGTTTTTATTTAGTTATTTATTTAATACTAATTCAAGCAAATAAAATCATAATATTTTTATTACCTCAAGAAATTGAGCTCCAGGTTCGAGTTCAGACTCTTGGGCAGAAACTATCCCACGTCCGGTGCTGTACAAGTCTTTTGCAATGGAGAAACTTCTCACAATTATGTTTCTCTTCTTCTCCAATTCCTCCATATCAAGCTTTGGAGCCTTTCGTGTGCGATCCAAACCATTCAGTTTCTTCTCATAAGCTATTACAGCTTTCACAAATTCCTACACAAACCACCCATAGATTACTATCTAAATTCAACACCACCTTTTTTTTAGTTATTTAATAAAATTTATTTCAAAATTATTCGTATTTTAAAATTTCTTTAGGGTCATCTAGTTTAAACAAATTAAAAAGTAGAAGTTTTTTACTCAAAATTTAACAAAAAATGAAAAAAGAACTACTAAAGACAAAATAAATCGAAGAAAAATAAAAGAAAGACAACTCCCACATGAAGCATTGTGCAATTTTTTATTTTTTATTTTTGAATATTGTACACAACAGCTCTACATACCTATAAAAAAGATCAGAAAATTATTCAAAATTTACAATTTAAAACCAAGATTTATTCATGGAGTGACTCTACAATAAGAAAATTTTGAAATTCTTAATAATTTTCGGAGTTCATAGATTTTTCCTTGTGTATTATACCAATCACCCCTCTTAGAAGCCAATTGAAAGGAAAATGATATAGGACTCAAATTTTCTGCCAAATGAATGACTAAATGTCTTACATAGTATGGGGTCTATAAAAGTGTGGATCTCACACCAATGTGAGACATTTGGTTATTTATTTGGTAAAAAATTTGATATCTCTAGCATTACCTCAATTGAAATGACATACTTTTGTTAGCATGAATGCATGCAAAAATTACAAAAAAAAAAAAAAAAAAGCATTTGGTTAAGTTTTAGGATCGTGATTCCAATATAAATTTAAAATTCTTTTCAAAACTTATAATCAAACACTCAATTCAAAACTTTTTCTAAAAACTCTTTAAAAAAAAAAAATTCAAGATTTTTTTTCTTTTGTTCTTTAAAATTATTATTTTTATTTTTTTTGAAAAATAAAATATTTTTTATTTTTTATTTTTGAAGAAAATATATTTTTTTATTTTTTAAATTTTTTCAAAAAAATTATTTTATTATTATTTTTAAGTATTAACCAAATAATTTGTTATAATTTACATATATATGGGCGATCCAAAATTTTTTAAAATTAAAAAAATTAAATATTTAAAATAAAACAATAAATTTTTAAATATTTTTAAAAAAATAATTAAAATATTTTTAAAAATACAATGATGTAGTAAATGCAGTGCACATTAAAAAAATAAATAAAAATTTACAATAAAAAATATTTACCCTAAAAAAATAAATAAAATTTTAAAATATTTTTAAAAAATAAACCCAAAATAATTTCAAAATACAACTCAAAACTTTTTTTAAAACTTATAACCAAATAAATATTCTTTTTTTAAAACTCATTTTAAAAACTTATCTTTCAAAACACTACTCCATCCTCAAATTATGATTCTAAAACACAGAGTCAGATTTTGTTTGTTTTTTTTTCTGTTTCCATTTTACATGACAACTTACATTTATTTTGTTACGTGTCCAGCTTATATAAAACAGTGAAAAAAATTAGAAAAAATTAGAAAAATTATTACCCGATAAGCAGAAGGGCATCCAGGATAATCAAACTCATCAGAACCTTGTCTCCTCATTCTCTCAGGATGAAACTGAAGACCCATAATAAACTTACCCTCTTCAGGATCATAACAATCTGGATCATAAAACCCTTCAACCAACCCATCCTCAGCAAAAGCCATTGGCACAAACCTCTCAGCCAATCTCTTCACACCTTGATGGTGATAACTGTTCACCCTAATCTCCATTTTCTCACCTTCCAAACACCCTCCAAACCATTTACGCAAAGGTGTGTCCTCCACCAACCTCACAACGTGCCTGTGCTGATCATAGTCATCATAGTTTATATGAACAACCCTACGATTATCAGGACACTTCTTCAAAATCTCTTTCTCTACATCTTGGTATAGGGTACCCCCAGAGGCAACATTGAGGATTTGTGAGCCTCTGCATATGCCTAAAAAGGGTATGTTTTTTTCCAAGCAGAGCTTTGCGAGTCTGAGCTCGATGGTGTCTTTTTCGCGGTCTATGGCTGTGTCGCTTGCGTGGAGTTGTTTGATTTGTTGAAGCTCTTCTGGGGAGAAGTCGGAGAGTTGGGAGTCGTAGAGGGATGGATCGATGTCTTCGCCTTCGCAGAGGAGGACACCATGAATGGGTTCGAAGCTGTCGAGGAGCATGTGGAGTCCATGGACTCTGGGGACTATGACTGGGACTGCTCCATAGCTTACTATGAGGTCTAGGTGATATTCTCCTGCTCAAATCATATGGAAATTGCTTCATTTTAAAATCAATTATCGTCGCTATTTTGAATTTGATATTTTTTAATGTAGATTTATATAAACATTAGTGGTAGGTCAATGCATTCAATGCATGTGTAAATATATAAAGAAAAGTTAGGTATCATGAAATTTTTTTCATGAAAGATTTATGATCCTTGGATTATCTTGATTAGTATGTGGTGTTTTATTCTAAGTATAATCCCAGGGTTACAAAGCTTTCATGATTATTTTCATGATACCTAATATTGTTGAAATATATATAGTTTTTTTTTTCAAAATTATAAGATGTTGATTTGTTAATAAAGTTAAATTATAATTAAAAGAGTTGTCGTTATTCTATTAACTCAAATCTTTAATATTTTCATCATCACACCTTAAGATATGATTACAAAACCACTGAATCAAGCCTAAAGTCTATATATAATTAAAGAATAAAGAAAATAAGTCTGAATATTTTTTTTCTCGCAAAAGCAGTTTCCAAATGGCCGTGGCCTGGCGTTGTCATAAAAGTAAAATATGTGGCAAATTTGCACCAAGTTAGATGTCGATTTTATATAATAGAATAAGATGTTAATTGTATAAGATGTTATTGTATAGATATGACAAATTTACATCAAATGGTTGGTATGGTGTTCAAAGTCTGGAGCTCCAAGATCTCAGGTTCGAAAGCATCCAAATAATTTCTCGAGGTCCCTTTATATTCATTGAAATATTGGACAAAAAAAATTAGAATGATGATTATATATATTTCTCTCATTTCAAAATATTAGTTTCTATCTTTTGAGAAATTGAATTTTTTTTAATAGTATAATTATTACACTTTTAAAAATATTGATTTTTTTAAAATTACTCTTTAATAGTACTCTTTTTTTGAGAATATCAATTGTCATAATTGTAATTTTTATATTGTTAATAAATTTAAAAGAATGATAAAATAAGAAATTAATGTCATTTTAGTTATTGATTTTTGAAAATGAGTTAATATTTTGGTACAATAGAAAATGAAATAATGGACTAATATTTTGGAATGGAAGGAATATTATTTTTAATCAGCAAAAAATGAGACTTTATTGATAAAAATAACAAACAATACATATGAAATTATACTAACAAAAAAGATTGAGCAAAATGTATCATAGTGAAGCTTCTTAACAAGAGAAAAAAATCAGAGTGAATGATTATATAGATATAGATATAGATATTTATATATATACATAATGCATGAAGGCATATATCTGTTGAAAAATATTCATATACAGTTTACATAAGATGGATTTTGATCTCAAACAAACAAGGACTCTAAGAAGTTGGAGAGAGAGAGAGAGAACGAACCCACAAAATCTACGAACTTGTTCTTGCGTACAGTTCGTCGAGAGACGATGAGAACCCTTGGAAGAATCATCGAGAGATCTGAATCCATTGCCATGATGACAAAAATATATATAACACCTTTTCAAGGGGAGAGAAAAAACAGAAAGAGATCGATAAAGAATTCAAGATCTTTGAAAATATTATTCGATCTTTAATTAGTTTCTATAATTGTTTGACATACATACAAAAACATCCACCAAGATCACACTTGAATTCTTAAGGACCCAATTGGTTTCTTTTTTCTTTCTCTCTTTTTCTGTGGATAAATGTGTATGTAATTGAGTCATATATATAGGCGGAGTCTAGGCGCCCCGTATGTATACATATGATTGGGTAATGTTGCATTTAGCGTTATCTTAGAAAAGTCAAATTTTGATTAGTTGCTGCTGATGTGGAAACCTCTCCCCATTAGGTAGAGAGTTAGGATTATCATTTCAACAATGTTAGAAATCTCAAAAATTTTATTAAAAATTTTATTTTTTTTATATAAGTGTGGAACCTACATAGGACCTGTGTAGATCCCACACCTATATAAAATATTTGATAAAAATTTTAATAGAATTTTTAAAGTTTCTACCATTACTCTTATCATTTTGCTCGAAAGTCTGTACCCACCTCGCTAGGTAAGTTTTTACCCAGTTAGAGCACGTACCTTGAACAGGCTGGTCCAACCCAAATGAGGTTTGGGTTGGGCCTAGGACTAGCATTTAAAGCTCGGCTTGGCCTTAGGGGTGGACATTGACTTGTCCAACTTAGCCCTATTTTTTAAGGATTTGGAAAGATTATTTTAGCCTATAGGACTGGGCTGAGTTAACATTTTTAACTTGATATATTAATAGACTGGGTTTGAGATTTATACTTTTAACCTAACCTGACCCGGCCTACTGTTAAATTAATTAATTAATTATAATATATTAAAAAATATATTGTTTGTTAGGATCTATTCTTTATCTTTGTTTTTTTATTTTATTATTGAAACTCATATTTGTGATGATGTGTGATTAAATTTATTTAATAAATATTTCAATTTATACATAAAATCTTTCAATTCATAATGAAGCTAGTATATTTATTTAATAAATATAACGTGTGATTGAATTTAATTACGAAATATATATATATATTTTTAGCATATAGCCCAATTGGTGGGATTGAAATTTATAATTATTTTTTGAGCTGTGCTTGGGAAAATGTAGAGACCCACTGTTAGGGTAGGGTTGGGCCGAATTTGGTTTGGGCAGACACAAAATCTTTTATTATGTAATGTCGGCCCGACTCAACAAATGCCCACCCCTACTTGATGTTAGGGCAGGACCGGACCGTATTTGGTTTAGATAGACACAAAATCTTTTATTATGTAATATCGGCCCGGCTTAACAAATGCTCACCCCTTACTTGGCGTGCAAGTGAGACAAAAAATATGAAGAAAAAAAATGAGGAGAAAAATTGAGACAAAAAATATGAAGAAAAAAAATGAGGAGAAAAATTCAAAAATATAGGCCTAACTCTCGACATGTTGGTACCTATGCCTATCAGCCTGACTCATGATTCTGTTTGACTTGAGCTTGTTGGCCAAGACTTGGGCACAAGGCTTTTGCTAACAGGTCGGGTCAATTTGTGTTCAAGTTCGTGATAGACTTGCTGTATAGTGTAAAAGTACAAATTATTTTGTTCATACACTTGATAAGGTGATAATAAAAACATTGTTTTGATTGGTTAAAATTGAGGGTTGGAATCAGGTTGAGCTGGGTTACTCTAACTTGTGAAAATGAATCCCAAGCCCGCTTCTAGGCTAAGGCCAACAATAGGCCTTTTACTAGCAGGCTCAAGCTAGCATGTCTCATGGGCTCAAATCTTAGGCCTAAGTTCTTCCCAACAAGCCAAGATTTAGGCTCCGTTTGGTAGAGCTTTGTAATTATGATTTGAGAATATGAGTTGTATTTTGAGTTTGTGTGTTTTAGAATTATGATTTGAGTGTAGAAAATTTGTTTGGTTATGATTTTTGAATAAAGTGTTGAATGAGTGTGGAATTGAGTTTTGAATTGAGTGTAGAATTGAGTTTTGAAAGTTTGATTTGACATGTGAAGTAAGAAAATTTGTTTGGTTATGAGTTTTGAAAAGAGTTTTCAAAACTTAATTCAAATTGTTATAACTCATAACAAAACACATTACTTTCACATTATTGAAAATTTTGATCAACACTCATAACCAAACTCTTTTTAAAATTCAATTAAAAAATTTATTATTAACAAAAAATAACATTAATTAATTTTTTAATTAAAAATACTACAAAGGAAATAATTTTTTTTCAAAATAAATATTCAAAAAATTTAAATCATAAATATTTAAATAATTTAAATAATCTAAAAAATTTAATAAGTAAAAAATTAATTTAAATATTCAAAAAATTAAAATAATTTAAAATTTTAATATTTTAATTTAAAAACAACTGTACACTCAAATCCTAACCAAACACATAAAACAAAACTCAATTAAAAAAATCGTAAATCTTAACAAAATTAAAATATTTAAAAATATTTTTATAAAATAGAGTTTGAATTTATTTTTATAAAATCTTTTAAAATTTAAAAAATTAAAATTGTAATATTTAAAATTAAAATATTGAAAAATATTCAAAAAATTAAAAAAATTAAAAAATTAAAAAAAATCATAAATCTTAACAAAATTAAAATATTTAAAAATATTTTTATAAAATAGAGTTTGAATTTATTTTTATAAAATCTTTTAAAATTTAAAAAATTAAAATTGTAATATTTAAAATTAAAATATTGAAAAATATTCAAAAAATTAAAAAAATTAAAAAATTAAAAAAAATCATAAATCTTAACAAAATTAAAATATTTAAAAATATTTTTATAAAATAGAGTTTGAATTTATTTTTATAAAATATTTTAAATTTAAAAAAAAAATTGTAATATTTAAAAATTAAAATATTTAAAAATATTCAAAAAATTAAAAAAATTAAAAAAATCGTAAATCTTAACAAAATTAAAATATTTTTAGAATATTGATTTGAATGGAATTTTGAAAAGAGTTTTGAATTATGTGTTTGATTATGAGTTTTGAAAAGTAATGATTATGTTTTGAAATGAGTTTTGAGAAATGAGTGTAGAATTGTGATTTGAAAACCCTAAACAAACACAACACTCAAAAGTGAGTGTTGAATTAGATTTTGAAAACTCTGCCAAACGGAGGCTTAAAGTCTTTTTTTTGTTGTTGAGTTTTTATTTTTTCAATAATTTTTAACGGACTCATAGGCCAATGGTCGGGTTTCAAATTTTAGGCCTAGCTTCATTTGGGTTGTCAAGCCCACTTGAGCTCGAGGTATTAGCTCAAGCGGAGATTAACAAGTCAAGCAAGTCTAAATTAAGTCGTAGTTGCAAACTTTCAAGCCGAACAATAACCCACTTTAATCATAAAAGGAACTATTTTGTTCACACTTTTTATCATTTGGTTGGAGTGTTGAACGAAAAAGAACTCCTTCAAAGCTTAGGTTATGGCTAAAGTGGTAAGGGCAGGGCAATAAATTAATTATTTTTATAAGGAAACTCTTTTAAGCTTCTAGGTAAAAATAGTAGTGTTTAAGAAATCAGATGAACTGACTTAACAGGTCAAACTAGATCAAGTTTTTGGTTATCTAAGAATCATAATCATTCTAATTATGACCCACATTTTACTTACTTCACATTTAGACCGTACGTCTCTTTTCAAGGTCAATTTTGAAGACAAAATTTCATAACCCATAGCATTTTCCATAATAGAAATAAACAAAGTAAGAAGACAATCATGCAATCTTGTTGAACATATGCATTGTTCACTTTAGGACTTTCTTCAACTACAATCCTTTGGTGTTTGTATCAAAATATTTAGTGCAACTTGGACTAAAAAGATATATACTTTTAATTTTTACTTTCTGCAACATATTACCTAACCAAAAAGTTGGGTTCAAACAAAAGCACCAAACAATTAAAAGATTTGCAATGTTTTGGTGGTGTGCATGACTGTGTAATAACATTAAAATAAGTAGATGATATTGGTCACCATATATTGAAGTACTTTGCATTTGCCCTCATTTCAATTCACAAAGTTTATTCTTCATGCCAAGACATATTCTCACTCATATTCTTCATTCTTTTCTGTTCACATATATTAAGATTGTTTTTACGTAATCTAAACATTATTATATATCTCTACACTGGACACTACAAGAAAATGCATTTTTGCCGACCACTTTTAGCTACCAAAAACAATTTAGTCGCCAAAAGTCACGGAATTGGCTACCAAAAATAATATTAGTCGGCAAAAGTCAACTTTTTAGCTACTAATTTTTTTTAGTAGGGGAATGTTGATTATTGGCTACGAAAATAAATTTAGTAGCTAAAAATATTACAATTGGCGACTAAAAAAATTTTTAGTAGCTAAACATATCACAATTGGCGACTAAAAGAAAATTTAGTAGCTGTAGAGGTACCTTTAGCTACTAAATTGTTTGTTAGCTGAATGAAAATAAAAAAATTAATTTTTAACCTTTGGCGACCAAAATTTTGGTCGCCAAAAATATATTTTCACCGACCAAATTCCTTTTTGTCGCTGTAGACCCACTTTTGGCTACTAAATCGTTTGGTAGCCGAATGAAAATAAAAAATTTAATTTTTAATCTTTGGCGACCAAAATTTTGGTCGCCAAAAATACATTTTCACCGACCAAATTCCTTTTAGTCGCTGTAGATCCACTTTTGGCTACTAAATCGTTTGGTAGCCGAATGAAAATAAAAAATTTAATTTTTAATCTTTGGCGACCAAATCATATTTTAGTCGCCAAAGATGACCTATATATATATATTTTGTACCAAACCAAACCCTAAAATAATCAGCACCTCTCCCCCTCTCTCTCTCTCTCTCTCTATTTTCAGCGTTGCTCCTCTCCCCTCCCTCTCTCACTGCCGCTCTTCCTCGCCTTCGCCGGAAACCGGAGCACCTCCTCCTCCTCCGCCATCGCCATCGTCATCGTGAGTACCGCCGCTCTTTTCACGCTGCCTCCTGCTCCGCCGATCTTCATAGATCCACCGCCACCGCCACGAGATCCAGAGGCTTCATCGCTGAGATGAACTCTGCTCCATTGATGCTCCGTCTCGCGTATGCTTCTCTCTCTCTCTCTCTCTCTCTCTCTCCCTATATATATATATATAGTAGAATTCCATGTGGGTTTTTGTTTCTTCATGTTCTGTTTTCTGGGCAACTACACCGAGGGTTGCGTAGGGTTTATTTGATGAGTTGGGTTGTCTCCTTCACTTGCATTTCTGGTGATTGCTTTGATGAAAAAATAAGTGAAGGGTTAGAGATGGTCTGAATTCATCAAATTAGTGAACCGACTTGATTATGTATATTTTTGTATGTTAAAGTGTAATTTTTTAAATTCTGGGTGCACTGGCTGATGCTGTAGCAGCCATTGATTGAATATTTACTGGGGTTTTCTCCAACCCATGGAGTGGAGCTTCTATGATTGGGGTTTTGTAGGCCTTGAATGATCTGGGTATAACTTTACATCAATTTATTCTGTTCTGTTCTTCTTTTTGTGTTTACTCTCTCTCTCTCTCTCTCTCTCTCTCTCTCTCTCATCAATGCCCCATATGTACTTAAATATGATACCCTCTGTTTTCATTTATTGTGATAACCTCTATAATTTTTGTGAAATTCGATTATTGTGATAACCTCTATAATTATTGTGATACCCTCTGTTCGAGTCACAGACCTTTCTAAAAATTGGTTAAACTTGGATATTAGCAGGAGCCTCATGCACTAATTCATTCTTTTTAGTAAAAAAGAGATCCCCAAAATGCAATTTACTAATTATTCCTCAAAAATTGGTCTCTCCTTCAATCTGTTTGACAAATTGTGACAACAAAACAAAATTCTTGATCACTGGGTTCTTTATGTTAGATGCATAACTCATGTTCTCATGTTATCAGCAATTGTATCCACCAATTACATACTTATATTATGAAAAAGAAAGTATTAATAAGGATTTCATCTATAGTTCTCATGCTTTCCCCCAATTCTTTCAATCTATATATACTTTCACCAATTTTTTTTTCTTTTTCTTTTTTTTTGAGAAAATGTAACAACTGACAAATGTTTTGTTTTTTTTGTCCTGTTTCTGTACAGTGGAGCTCGTTTTTCTGAGTTTTTGCTATTATAATTCTCACGTTTCCTCCAATTCTTTCAATCTATATATATGGCTCTATATACTTGTTTATTGGCTTCTTGAGAAACTGCAATAATTGACAAATGGGTTTTTCTGTTTCTTTCCAATGTAGCATGTTTTTCTAGTTTTATCCACTATTGTTTTCATGTTTTCCCCCAATTCTCTCAATCTGTGTATGGCTGCATTTTGTCAATGGTTTCTTGAGAAAATGCAACAACTAAAAGACAGGTTTTTCTGTTTCATCCCAATGGAGCTTGTTTTTTGAGTTCTTCACCATGTATCCAATTCACAAAAAGCTGAAAAATGTTGTGCACTGTGTGTATTGAAAATTGTCAAAAATCAGAAGTCATATAACAACAACAATAAAAAAAAGGAAAAAAAAGAAAAGAGAAATGGAGAACTGCGTGTTCAGGTTCAAGTAATTAAAACATTAACTCCCACATATGCAAACATGCACGTGGCATAAAGCAAGTTTGAAAAACCACGGGTATAAAGCTTTAGTTCAATTAACAACTAAGAAGTACCGACATGGACACACCGACACGACAATTTTTAAAAATTGTAGGACACAATACGTGGGAGACACACACATAATATATAATTTTATATATTTATTATATGTCCTATATATGAATATATCATTCTAAAACAATAAATAAATGTAATATAATATTAATTTCTATAAATTGATATTATTTTTGTTGTGGAACTTCATTCTAGCACATAAAATTGCGATTTTTTTTATGCTTGCTCATTATTGGGCTGCTTTACACTGCTTTAATCACAGTTGCAACAGGTACTCAAATTGTAGAAGAGGAGGAGTTGTAGAAGATCGCCAATCCCACTTCCTTTAGGCACTCTTGGATGGCCTTTTCTCGGCGAAACCATCTCCTTCATCTCCTGTGCTTACTCAGACCACCCTGAGACCTTCATGGACCGACGTCGTCACATGTATGTCTATGTTTGATAGAGTTTATCTGAGTTCTTTATTTTTTATTTTAAGAATCTATTTTAGATTGTTTAGAATTTTACTAATAGTCGAGTATAGATGAGGCTGCTACCATTTTGTTGCCGCAGACCCCTGACAAGATGAGGGAGTTGCTTTTGTGTAAGTGACCAAGATTTCCCAAAATTCTGTTCTCATAAATTGTTTACATTGTTATCCCTCAAGAATAAAAAACTGCAGGCATAGCAAAATATCAATTATATTGGGCAAATATTAATACACTCTTATCAATTGGATTTTGTTTCCAAACATTAAAGGGTCAACTAGTTAGCTTCAATTCCAAAATGGTATGTAAGACAGAGAGAGGGAGAATATATTAGAATTTAGAATTTTACCCTCTTTTCATTAGTGAACCAACAACATTTCTGTCATTTTTATGCTCCTTGTGCTCTGTCTAATCAGATATGTTTGTATAATAATTGAAGCCCCTGTATTGGTATCTATCCCCTGATTTGAACTTGCAGTCTAAGGTTTACAGCTACAGATGGTGCTAGTCACAGTTTGTTGGGATTTACCTTGTGTTTGGGGCACTGGTGGATTGTTTTTTGGATTACTTTGTAATCGGTGATGATGAAGCATTTATGTTCCTATGTATTCCCCTGTTCAATTATCATATATGGAGTCTCCAAATTTGTTCTGTTAGTTTAGTATTATGAATCTGAAAAATATATGCAAGTGGATGCTCTTGCTACCAAATTAAAACAGTAAGTTGCGCAATCTTTATTACAAACAGTGTTCACCATGCCCACTCTTCCAGGTTTTCATTTATTTTTTTACGGATTAGTAATGCCATTTGCTTAATTCATCTGGGTTTTAGTATTTTGTTGGGTTCATTATCTATGGTCTATTATTATTTAGAAAATTTAGATCATAAACTCTGAATTTGGATCATTGGTTTAGGTGATTGTTAAACTTTTTGCCCACCAAGTGTTTGATTCTATGCTCAAGTGACAAATTTATTAGAAACAATTGGAACATGGAGTGTTTGAATCTGTTTCAATCTGCTTTCACAATTGAACATGGTCACCAATATATGTACGCCATTGTAACTTTGTTTCATATTTTTTCTAGCTTCTTTTGGGTGTTTGTGTTATCTTATTTTTATTCTTTAGATTGTGTCCATGTTCTGACTTTGTTAATTTGCAGTGTTTTCCCCATAATCTAATTTGCTCTGTGAGACTTTTCTTCAACATTTTGGGTATTTAATTGTTATTCTGATCCCATCATTAGAAATTTGTTTCTTAAGGGATCTGCCATTAGCAGTTCACCTTTGTATTATGAGATTTGACATTGTGTTTGTGTGAATTTGTCTAACCCTTGCTGGGGTGAAGCATTCTTGTTCTTCTCTTTCTTGTTCTTTGCCCATATAAACAAGTTATTATCCTCGGGTCATTGTTCACAGCCATATAATAACACCCATTTCATTGCCGAAACCCTAGCCATTCAAGTTCGAATCATCCAAGAACTTGAACCTGAACCTAGTCAAACTATACATTAAGACTGGCATAAAAATCACACACATGCTTCTAATCAGCTAACTTACGAAACTTGGCAGCATCAGATGGGCAATTAGGGTGGAAATCCTGATAATAATCCAACTCCTGCTAAAGACTATCATGCTCTGCATAATATAGGGTTACTGTCATATCACGTTGGTTAGTTTTATGAACCTTCTTCCATAGTTTATAGAGTTGAGCATCATTACCCACTTAAGTCTGTGCAATAACATTTCAAATCTTGCTTCTCGTATTGAGAAGTTTAAAAAAAAAAAAAAAAAAAACACACACACACACACAAGCAAGAGATGGCTACATAGATGTATGTAGTCATGACATCACCAATAAATTCTCTTAACACCATTTGCCATGGTACGGATAAGTCCATCTGCTGGTTATAGATGTATGTAGTCATGGCTACATAGAGAACTTGTTAGCAGTTGGATTATGTGATAGAAACTGTTAATGTTTCTCCCATCCAGGTTATACAACCAGAGGTGATTCTGTCTTACCTTAGGAAGCAAACTGCAAATGCTAAATTGTTTGCCTTCTGAATAGAATATTTAGTGGATGTTGAACCTGTTTACTATTTTTATGCATAGACATAGGCTTTGTTAATTTCATTATCCTCTGCTGCAATCTAGGCTTTCAGAACAAAAGAGAAAGAACTCCAAGCAAAGGAGGCTGAATTGAGGAGGAGGGAGCAGGTACTTGTTTATACTAATTAAAATTGTAGCTTCCGAATATGTTTTACCTAGAATCGAATGGCTATTTTTTTAATTTTATTTTCATGGACACTTGGTATTAATCTTATTAGTTTTTCATTTTATTTATATTATGCAGGATGTTTAGATGTACTTCCGTGGCAGTGGCAATGCAGCAGAGATGAAGCGTGAGGCTGCAAAACGGACAATGATGGCTGCGCTGCCATGATTCAGAAATATTCTTTGGTTTGATAATGTTGAGAGAAATCGAAACCATTCACTATTTTTTTGCACTTGTGCGTAGTCTAGTATTTATAAGCCTTTATATAATCTTCTTAAAATATGTATGTAAAAGACAGATTCTGACAAACAAGTTTAAGTTAGGACATGTTGTGGTACATATGTCCTTTTTGGAAATTAATTTGGTTAGTCATGTATTATGTATGAAATGAAATTATTGATGTTGGATTAGACTTGGTTCGTATGGAATTTGTGTTATATATAGAATTGGACGTTTATTTTTAATGTTTTGGATGGTTGGAACTAGAATGTTTTGGATGGTTATATTGGGTTATATGGGTTATATTGAATCCTGTGTTATGTACGTAGAGGTTGTATTAAACATGGATGTAGGTTGTTTAGAATTTTTTTGGAAAAAAAAAAAAAAAAATTTATTTGGCCACCAAATATTTTAGTAGCCAAATACATAGTTGGAATTTTTTGGCTACTAATAATTTAGTAGCAAAAACATTTGGCGACTAAAACATTTGGTAGCAAAAAGTAATGAATAGTTGGTTAAAATTTTCATGTAGAACTTTTAGTGACTAAAAAATTAGTAGCCGAAATGTCACTATTGCCGACTAAGTATGGATTCGTAGCCAAATGTTAACTTTCGGTGACTAATTCTTTCGTAGTGAAAAGTAACACATTCGCCGACCAAACGAATGTTAGTAGCCAAAAGTCACATTCGGCGACTAATACTTTAGTGGCGGAAACATACCTTTTGCCGACTAAACTAAGATTAGTAGCCAAATGTGTACACTTTCGGCGACCAAATAAATTTTAGTCGCCAATACTATCGCCGACAGGGTAAAGGCGACGAGCTTAGCGACAAAAAATTTTGGTCGCTAAATGGTTTCGGCGACCAAATTTTGGACTTTTGGCGACCAATATTTTGGTAGCCAAAAGTGACATTTCTTATAATGGGTAGATGGATTGGATTAGGTTTGGCTTCAACTCCACCTAGCTTGCACTTATCAAATAGAAGAAATTATTAAATGTTTGAGAAGAGAAATTAAAAGATTTATTCAACTAGATTTAAAGTATATGGCTTGTCTAAGCGCATGGCGATAAGTAGTGATAAAACACCTATGATGTAGTGATCAAAGCATCGATAGAGTTAGCTCACTGACCTGGGCCAATTCTAGGGATTTCCTTTCCCGTTCCTCCCAACCCGGACCCAAAAAAATTGTCATAGATTGGAATATGCTTTCCATGGAAGCATAATATATTATGATAAGCTTGTGTTATTTTAGTCGAATTAATAACATGTGTCAAGAAATTCTACAAAAATTAAGAATAAATAGTCTATTTAAAAGGGTATGAACGATTTAAATTGGAAGTCAACCGTTCAATCATTTTGAAGATAGTGTATAAATTATTTTGCTTGTTAATTTCAACCTAATTTCTGAATAAGCGTTATCAATTAAATTAAATTACACTTGACTATGCTTTCCATGGAATCATAATAATATACCATGATAAGATTTCCCAAGAGAGATTAGCATATAGATAAAATCCTTCCCATCAAACTTGTCCAATTCAGATAAAGACCAAAATGGCATATCCTAATTAAAAAATTTCACTATCTAAGTTAATTAATTGACACTATGAAATGAAAAATAAGTTAATTAATTGGGAATGACCTTCCTACCATAACTCTATCCTTTTCAAAAGAATAGAATCATCCAAATTAGTCCTTGCAATTAGAGAAAGTACGCCATTTTCGAGAAGTAATAAAAGTATAATCTTTATTTTTGGCCCTTCCAGAAATAATTAAAGATTATGGTTTGGTTCATGTTCTTTTAGCTTGGGAAAAATTAGTTTATTATTGTCTTATTTGGACTTTTTTCAAAGGCCTATTTTGGGAAGTGGGTCACAAAAAAGCTGTTTATAAGCTGCTTATAAGTAACTTTTCACTAAAAAATTGATTATAACAATCTTCTCAAAATAGTTCAAAGTTTATCTGATTTATTTTGATTTTTAGAACTCCTAGTTGCTGGTTTTAGGTTCATCTAGATTGGAAAATCTAAAAAATCAAATTCAATCAAATTTGAAAAAATTCAAGATGAAATAAGCCAAAAGGACCCTAAAAATACAAAAAAATAAATTGAACTCAATTAAAATCAGTAGTTGTCAATATTTGGGTAGCAGTGCTCCTAATTAGGAGTAGCAATGATGTCGATGCTGGTGGTAAAGTGACAACGATGGTGGTGGAAGAGATGGTGTGATCAATAATGTTTTAGACCATTAAAAGTGGTGCTCTAAAAGTATCACTAGTGATGTGGTAATAGACGGGACTCACTGCTTGTATCTTGTTTTTTTTTATTTTTATTTAAAGTGCTTGCTAACTCATTAGTGGTGCTTTAGAGTACAACTTTTAGTGAGATACATCATTACCGGTGGTGTGATAGTGGAGGAGATATGACAGAGGTAGAGCTGGTGGTGGTGGTGTAGTGTTGTGGTGATATGACAGAGGTAGTGTAGAGTTGTGGTGGTAGGGAAATTTTAAATGATTATTTGTGTCTAGCTTATTTAGGGGTGTTTTGGGAAGTTGGTAAAAAATTGGCTTTTGATTTTTTACCAACCTTTTTAGTTTTTTAAAAAGTGATTTGGGAAGTTGATAAAAAGTTGACTTTTTGCTTTTTAGTTTAATATTTGTTTATGGTATCAAATCAAATTAAAATGATCAAAATACCCTTACCCAACATAAGAGAGTTATTTTTTTATTTTTTTGTCATAGACCCTAATTTATAATTTTACACTTGCGTTTTTGGCACTTCCCAAACCAAATTTGTTGCGTTTTTGGCACTTACGTTTTTGGACATTTTGTAAAAAAACGTGACTTTTTGCTATGTTCCCAAAATGGCACTTAAAAATTTAAATGAATTCAAATTAGTTTTAACTAATTATTATTGTGTTCAATTTCACCTCTAGTCATTTACTAAAATTGTGTTTGATTTATAAATTTGAAAAATAATTTAGAAAAGAAATTGAAAATGATGTGTGAAGTGTAGGTGAAATGTAATTATATTTTATTTATCTTTTATCTTTTTCTTTTAAATACCTTTTTAAATTATATAAATAATTTTTAGAACTAATTATACAATTATACAAGATTACATTTGGAAAAATAAAAGTTTACCAAATTACAAATTGTTTATTATGACATTAATATTAAAAATTTCAAATATTTTATTAACATTTTTATCAAATATCTCACGTAAATATTCATATAATATAAATCTCACGCACAAATAAGATATTTAATAAAAATATCAATAAAATATGGGAAAAACACCAATAAATCCCAAATTTTAATTTGTTAAATCATTTGGTCTTGCCTTTTATTTTGTAGACTAATAAGTCCTATTTGAATGTTAAAAGCTCACTATAGGTCTTTTTTAGATTTCCCTCCTTTTCGAACATCAGCAACATTAACTACATCAACTACATCATCAAACATCAATAACATAAAACATCATCATCAACTACATCATCACCATCAACAATATCAAACTACATCACCAGCATCACTAAAAAAACATCATCAAAAATCAGCAACATCATAAAAATATCATCAAACATCATCAACTACATCATCATCATCAAACCAACATCAAACATCACAACATTGCGAACATCAAACATCATCAACATCAACTACATCTTCAACATTAATCATCGACGTTGTGAACATCAAACATCATCGCCATCATCAACATCATCGCCATTATCAAACATCATCAAGCTTACTATATGATCAACACCGTGAACATCAACCATCATCAAACATCTTAAACATTAATCATCAATATCATCAAGCTTCATCGCCATCATCAAACATCAATATACATAACTAGGAATGCAATCAGGATCAGAACAGAAATCAGGATCAGAACAGAACTCATTGTGAACATTGAGTTAGAGCCACATGTTATTGCCCTTGCGATGAGCGACAACGATAGCCTTGCCGAGGAGAGAGGATTCGAAATCAGAACGCGAGACTCCATCGATGACCTTGGAATCGTCAGCGATCAAGGATCGCTTGATCTTCTTGACGATACAGTGGGCGGCGGCGGAGCCGTAGAGGCGGCGATTGGCTCTCGTGGCCGGACTTAACAAACGGTAAGAAGAGCGTCGTGAAGCTGTAGGATGGTCTAGGTTTAGGGTTTGAATTCGAAGAAGAAGACTCGTCGGAGAGCGTAGTGTCAATTTGGGATCTGAACAGAGATGTAAAAATCAACTCGTTTTGCGGGATGAGATGTCAAATTCCGACGGTGGCTATGTCTTCTCCGGCGGAGGTGATTTTGTCAGGATCGAATTACAAAGGCAATGTTTTGTTGGGTTGTATGACACGAGGGTGGTGGGTCAGATTTCGGCGATTTACTCGGAGTGGCGGCCACGGCGGGAGGGTTTTAGAGAAAGAGATGGGAAAAGACAGTAGGGATTGGGTATATATATACATTAACTACATCAGCAACATTAATTACACCAACATCATCAAACATCAATGTTCTGTTATATTGTATAAACATCAACGTTCTGTTACATTGAAATTGCTTAATGTTTATACAATATAATAAACAAAGATACCATACCAAATATAAAAAAACTAAATGATTTATAAAAAAATATTCAGGACTAGATAGAATAACATTTCTCAATATGAGATTTATGAGTAATTTTTTCATAAAAGATCTAAGGTGAATAGCATTTTCTTATTATAACCCATGTGTCCCCCACAAACCATGCGCACCCCCAAATTGATAAATCAAAATCAAAATGTCAAAAAAGAAGTGGGCGCCCCACCACACATACCTAATCCTCAATTGGTCCCATGATTAGATTATTTATCAATAATAGCATTCCCTCCAATTGCTCTCTACATTGAACTTCAAATTCTCCAATAAAAAATAATAACAATAAAATTTCAAATTCGTTTTGAAGCCAATTCACACTGATTTATTTATTTCCAATTTATATAACATACAATATGAATTTAAATATTTTAATACTTGTACTTCATAGAAGTACTGTATTTCATTTCACTTTTCAAGTTTTTAGTTTAAAATTTTCACAATCACAATGAGTTTTTAGTTTGAATATTTTTTGAATCTGAAATCAATTTTATTTAAGTCAAAACAAGCAAGGATATATATTTTTTTTGGAGAAATATCAAATTAGTAGTATTTTCAAAAAATAAATTACAAATCAGTGGTAAATTTTATAAATATTAATAATTAAAAGCTTAATTTTTTTTCATAAATCTATAATTATTTTCTTAAAGTACCATTGAATTGTATTTTTTCTTTCTTTTTTTTTGGAGGTAGACTAAGGTAGCCAACTCTGTTTGGCACTGGCTTTTAATTTGACTTATTTTTATATTTGATAATTTTTTTAAAAATAATTTTGAGATATATAAAGTAAAAAAAAAAATTGACTCAAAATTTTATTTAAAAAATCACTAGATATAAAAATAAGTCAAATTTTGCAAATATCCACATAAACCTAAGATTTTTTTGTGTTTAATAATACTTAAAAAAAAATTAAATTATTTTAATTTTTAAGATCATCCAATCTAGACAGACTTAAAATTTTTAAAAATATTTAATTTAAAATTTGGGAAAAGTTATTAAAAATGAAATTAAAATAAAATAAATGAACTTATAATAAGTTGCAACTAAAGAATCCTATGTATAATTGTCTTAATTATCCAGACTAATTAGTAGAAAAATGACAATAATATGAATCCCCATTGTTACCTCATCATTTTTTGTAAATTATATTTAGAGTTTGTTTATTCATTAACTTATTGAATATTAAATTAGCTTTTTTAATTTATAATAAATAAACAAAATAATAAATTATTAATTTCATACTTCCATTTCAAATCCCCAAAGTGAGACAAGCTTGGCTCTAATTAGTATTTGTCATGTCCATCTATCTTTTGACTTGTTACTTTTACTATTTTTCTCCCACAATACAAGCATCCAAAAAACATAATGATACCAATTTTTTTTAATTATTAATAAAATTTAACTAATATGCTATCTTTGTCAAAAGGTTGGACCCTTTTTTTTATAAAAAAAAATTAGCGAATATTTTTTTTAATCAAAGGGTTGGGGCTTTTCTCTTATCCAAGATTAGATTGAAAGGTATTTTTCATATTGAGGCTCATCACGTATTTTATTTTAATAATTTAAATTATTTATTTTATAAGACTTTTTGTGTATATTATTAACTCAAAAAATTAGATTAATTTCATAATCATAATCATAATCTATTCAATTTATTATATTTATTTTTGAAAAAATGAATGATAAATATATTTTTAAAATAAATCTTGAGAAGACGGTATAATTATGTTAAAAATGTGGATCTAATTGTATTTTTTTCTAAATTTTAAAAAAAGATGAGTGTAATTTATTTAAGAAGTAATTAATTTATATTACAATATTGTATTTTTTATCGAAATAATTGCATAACATCAACTTTAATTAAAATTTTAAAAATTTATCTCATGATAAATTAAAGGAGCCGTGCTAGATCCCGAATTTGGGCCCCCTAATCTCCCGAAAATTGCAAACAAGGCAAAAGAAAAAAAAAAAAAAACACAACAACATGCTTGAAACGACGTCGTTTTGAGCATTAGAGGGATTAGGGGGGCATTTTTAGAGGGACAAATCATTTTTCAAAGCGTAATACTAGAGATCTCAAATATTCTACTAAAAGTTTTACCAAATATCTCACATAGGTGTGGGACCCACACAATGTGAGTCCCATATGGATCCCACACCCATATGAGACATTTGATAAAATTTTTAGTAAAATTTTTGGGCCTCTAACACTTTTGTTTTCGAAATTAAAGCGCGAGCTCATAAAAAGTAGAGAGAGAGAGAGAGAGAGAGAGAGAGTAAAAAAGCCGGAAGACCCGTTTATCAAAAGCAGAGCGAGTGAGGGACAGACACTAGTAGAAGATATTTGAGAAAGTAGAGAGAGAAAGTGAAACGCACACACTGAGAGTGAGTGAGTGAGAGAGAGAGAGAGAGAGAGAGAGGAACGCAACGCAGCAATGGCGGTTTCAGTCTCAGTCTCCATCATAGCCGTTATCACTTCTCTTCACCTCATCGCCTTCGTTCTAGCCGTCGGCGCCGAGCGCCGCCGTAGCACGGTACCCTCCTTACCTACTTTCACTCTATATTCTTCAAAATTCCCACTCTCAGATCTTTTTCCGATTCCGATTCCGATTCCGATTCCGTGTGTCTCTTTCTCTTTCTTTCCTTCTGTGTTAGGCCAAAGTAGAACCAGACAAGTACGACGAGCAAACCTACTGCGTTTACGGCACCGACGCATCCACGGCGTACGGACTGGCGGCGTTCGGCCTGTTGCTTATAAGCCAGACGGTGGTTAACGGCGTCACCAAATGCTTCTGCTTCGGCAAAGGTCTCATGGTTGGTGGATCCACTGCTTGTGCCGTCTTCTTCTTCGTCTTCTCCTGGTATTTCACAAAATTACTCAACTCTCCTCGCTTCTCTTTCAATTTTACATCTCGATCTTACGGTTTAGATTGTTTGGTGACCACTGACATACGGTGGACATGCGCTCAGAGTGGTGGGCCTCTGTGATCAAGTGTGTCTTGCTGTGTGTGTGTTGGCTTTGGAGCTAATTATTAACCGCATGTGATATATATACCTACCTACCCCAGAGAATTATTTACTTTTGTCCATTTCACGCAATTAAATATTATTACTGATCTAGATCATAATGATTCTATTATCATAATTGTTTTTTTCTTTCTTTCATATACATGTTAGCTTTGTTTTTTCTGAAGTCTTGTCCTTTGTGGCTCAAGTGGTTTGGTGTATTTAAATTCATATTGTTTTGTGAAGTCAAATGTTTAGTTTAAACACTATTTCTTAAAGTTGAAACATGATTTCAACCTATATCAAAACATGACTTCAAAAATCAAGTGTGTTTTGCAGAATCAGTGGTCAAACCACTGGGAATTGGTAAATAACTCTTTGATTTTGATTGGGTAAGGGGCGAAGGGGTTTATTGGTGGAACCATCATTTTTTTGTAGTGGGTATCTTTTCTTTGATTATTCTGGTCATTTTGGTTGGAAGTGGATGTCTGGAATAAATTCAAGTGGTTTTTGGAGCTGAACCTTAAAGTCCTCAAGACATTTTCATAGCATTACACTAGGGAAAATGCTAATACATACTAATTACTCTTAGCATCTCCAACACAGCTGGCATTCCAATAACTATTTTGTTATTTATAGAGAAAAAAGGGGAAGAGAGAAAAAGATGGGAGAAAACATTACTTTTCTGTTTAGCTACTAAAAGCATCTTCAAGGGGATAGTTAAACAAGGTTTGTTAGGCATTTTAGCCAATGTAAGTCTAATTTTGAGCTCCAATGGGCTAGCTACTTTACCATTTTATTTTTTTGGTGGCTACAATTGAAGAGCCCTAGAGGTTCTCCAAACAATTATGTATACATATATTTTAGATTTTTATATATTTATGTCTTGGATTTGGGATTTTATATATATATATATGTGTGTGTGTGTGTGTATGTAGTAATTTTATATGTTCTTTCAATTCTGTTTGATGAATTACGGAATAATTTATTTTGTATTTTGTATTTTTTTTTCTCCTCATTCTACAGGTTTTGTATGTTTGTATGGGCAAATTTATTATTATTGCAAATTTATATTAGTAAAATATCAACAATTAATATTTTTTTATTTTAAAAATTAATTAAATTAGTTTAAATGATTAGCTAAATAAAGAGCGTGGTTGGAGAACACAATAGCTAAAGTAATTAAGTAAAATAAAAAGTGTACTTTTTTTGTACTTTAGCTAGTGAAAAGTAGAGAGTATGGTTGGAGTTGCTATAATGGCTAGCCCAATTTTGCTAGCAAAATTGGGGCTTCCTAAAATGGCCAGTCATTTAGCTAGCTTGTTGGAGCGATAAAATTAGGAAGAGGCTAAGTAAAATGGCTAGCTGCATTTGGAAAACCATTCTTTGCTAGCTAAAGAAAAAACCAACTAATTTATTCTCGGTATCCGTATTTCTTTCATCTCATTTTTCTTCTCTTCTCAAAAATACCCATTTAGCTAGCCTGTTGGATATACTTTCACACTAGCCATGGCATTGTTACCTTTTCATTGTACAAGGAAAATTATTCGGTGGCCCATATACACCATGTGGCATAGACCACGTGTTGCTTCATACTATTCATTATCTGATATATAACCCTGCTAGTAGGGTCTACCAAGTAGTGGGATCCACTGGCAAGTTGCTAATGTATTGGTTCACAAGTGGTGTGGAGCACCATATGACCTATGCCACGTGGTGCCTCAAGACCTTTGAATAATTTCTCCTTGGCACCCTGTAAGGTTTTTATTATTTTGATCCTATCTTTCAAAAGTTCCCTCCTTATCCAACTTTATCCCCCTAGAGCTCAAAAAAAGTCTTCCATGATATCAATTAGTTCATTGCGGAGTCAAAAAATTAAGAAAATTCAAGTAACAATTGCATTACTGATATTTTCATAATAGTGGTTGTGAAGAAGATTGTAGTCACCGCCCACCCCTTACGACCATAAAGTAAATGCCAAATGAGGGATAATTGCATATAAGTTTGTTACAGTAATACCAAGAATGTGTGTGTGTGAGAGAGAGAGAGCCCGAACTCAGGAGTTGAGCACTTTCCAAGAGTATTAGAATGATAAGAATTTTTTGAAGTGTTAGATTTATAAATTATTTTGTGAAAAAAAAAAAAAAAAAAAAAAAACCACTGTTTTTTGATAAACCCTGGTAAAATGTGGACTTTTTGACATGAGATAATTGATTTTGTTATTCATTAGCTTGCTAAAGACGATCTTTAAAAATGCCCAAATGCAATTTAAAGATAATGGCATTTAGGCACAAGTACTTCTTGCAGTTGTTAAGTGTTAAAGAGAGATTTGAAGTTTTATTACATGCCTATCAGTCACAATGTATTTGTAATTTTATTTTTTTAAGGATCCTTGTACCTCTTGTGCCCCATTGGTACTTTATCTATCAGAAAAGAATATATATTGAACTAACACCAAATATATGTATGGAATTGAACTACCACCAACCATATATGTATTGAACTACTTAATCTAGGCTTGATTGATGAGCCAAAGCAGTGTTGAATTTGACTTGGATTTCTTCTTCGTCCTTTTTTGTGGTTTCTTTTCAACAAGAAATGGAGGTGATGAGCCAAAGCAGCATTGCTGCTGTTGCAGATGGAGAGAGAAGAAGGAAGAGGAGAAGAGAAAAGATAGAAAAAAAGGGGGAGATTTTTTTTAGAAAACAAATTGAAGTGGGCAGTGGCTGCTCACACCCGCTGCTTCGCTGCTACTGCGGCACTGTCCGAAATCCTTCAACCATCAACCACCAATCCACCCCTCCTATATGGATCTGTAACACAAACAGAGCACTATATATATATATAGGGTGAACAAGAAGGGTGAGAAGAGGAGGAGAAAGGAAAGAAAGAAAGGAGCAAAAGAGGGAAAACAATAAAAAAGAAAAGGAAAGGGGTTGCTATCATGGCAAGAGAAATAGGACAAGAAAGAAATAGTAAAGAGAGAGGAAGAAAAATGGCATTTTTTTGTATGATGGATATTTTTGTCTTTAAAAAAATGTAACTCTCCACATAGGCATGTGACTTTTATGGCCTGTTACTTTGGATGAACATCTAATGGTGCACTTTGGTCCACAAACCATAGAGGGTGATGTGTTTATTTCCAAATGAGAGGGGGATCATTAGCACATGGGCCAAATCATAAATGGGTAAAGTGAAATTTGTTGTATTTACTTTTTCTTGAGCAGGAGCTAGTAGTATTTTAGATTTTCTATGCTCACCTGAATACAGATGATTAGGCAATTGAGAGCTCAAAACAAAATTGGTTGCTTGTTTGTCAAATTGTCACCATGGGCATGAGTGCTCGTTAACCAACTCTTTTTTAATTACTCTTGGAGACCTCTGGCAACAACTTAGATGCCTCAAAAAAGGCATATCAAGATCAGGTGCAACAACTGGTTGCTTCAATTCTTTAGCCAGTGCAACTTTTGTAGCCTCACTGTAGCCCCTTCTCGAGTAACATGTGAAGCTTGTTTTTCTGATTGTGTGGAATTTTGTGTATTGTCTTTTTGATCTTCTTGTTAATGGTCTACTACTTGCTCCTCTAGCTTTCCATCAAGTTGTTTTGATACCAACATCTTGTTCTGGCTTTTCAGCTTCCTTTTGTGGTACTTTGGCTCTTTCTTTTGGAGCTTCTATTGGTTGCTTTTGCTGGGCAGTATTGGTGATTCAGCATTATGTTTAGGATTGAAATTTTCAATGTCACCATTTAAAATCTTACAAACAACTCAAATTGAATAGTTATTTCAATAGCATCTTCGAGATATTCTACATATACATGGGACATCTTTTTTTCTTTTGAATTGAAGAATAGCCATCCGTTCACTTTTTAATGCTCGACTTAATTAATAAATCCTTGTATTTTTCTTGCATAATCAATCACATGCATATCACCTTGCTCAATAATATGCAATCCTGTTCAAGAAAATCATATTCAAAATCTCTTAGATGATTTTCTTCTTTAAGAAGCACATCGCCCTCTTCTCAAGTCGATCCACTTGTATAGGATCTCATATGATGTGAAAACATCATGATAGACCTTAAGCTCTCGTACCAAACTGATGCAGGATAGTGCTTTGAAGGGTTTTAAAGCTGGTATTTGTGGGTTTATGTCTGGATTTAAAGCTGATTTCAATGAAAAATCTAGGCTAGTGTTTGGAAGAGTTTTGAAAATATGATTTGAGAATAGAGTTGTATTTTGAGTTTGTGTGTTTTGGAATTATGATTTGAGTGTAGAAAATTTGTTTGGTTATGAGTTTGAAACAAGTTTTGAATTGCGTGGAGAATTTTTGATGTGATATATGATATTGATACAAAAACTTACAACTCCATAACCAAACATACAACTCAAAAATCTATTAAAAGCTCATAAAAAATCTTTAAAAATTCCGAAAATATGTTTTATTAAAAATATAAAAAAAAACAAGTGCCAATTGCCCAAAAAAAAAAAACTTGCCCTGTTCCGGTTGACCAGCCGATCAACCTGTCGGACGACCAGTTAAGCCAAATTTAAAAAAGAGAAAAAATCCCACCTGATACAGAATTTTCTGCAAAGTTTTCTTTTTGTTATGGAAATATAATTTAAAAGGTGTATCCAAACATGGCATTGGAATATAGGGGTGGAATTATAGTTTGAAAATCTATCCAAACACAGCCTAGGGTTTTCCAGTATGTATGGAATGATCTTCTACTGGCTGTTCATAGCGAACACTACTGAAAATTTTGTTTGATGTTTTTCTCAGTTTTGTTCAAGGCTTATGCTAATGTCATAAAAATAAATAAACAGGGTTAGCTTTTTGGGAGCAGAGGCATGCTTATTGGCAGGATCAGCAAGGAATGCGTACCACACCAAATACCGTGGGATCTTTCGTGGGCAGGACTTATCATGTGCCACTCTGCGCAAAGGCGTGTTCGCTGCCGGTGCAGCTCTTACATTATTGTCAATGTTGGGCTCCATCCTCTATTATTGGGCCCATTCCAAGGCTGATACTGGTGGATGGGAGAAGCACCAGAATGAGGGACTTGGTATGACTAGCTCTAATATTGCAGAGGATCGTCATCAACAAAGAACTAGTGAATTTGAGAAGGTCTAAACGTGGATCGATCAGGTTAGTCGACTCAGTTTTGGTGACTTTTATTGAGAAATGTGAGACAAAAACGATCGAACCATTGAGCTTTGTACTTGTATTATTGTATACATAATGTCATATAGCATGTGGGAAAGCAATTTGTGTTATTATGTTTGTCTATAGGAGAACCCGATTGTCTGGTGCTTGCAGTGAACTCCATATTCGTGAATGTTTAAACCCTGATTTTCCAACAACTTTACATGATGATAGTTTACCAACTTCCCAAATTTGAAACCTGCAAAACTAATCGTAGATTTGTGGAGGGATCGATGATGGAAAATGAAAAGAGAAGGGGAGAAAAATGTTTTTTTTTTTTTTTTTTCAACTTTTTTCCTGTACAAACCACTACATAATTGCAAAATCAAAAATTAAAATATGATCTTATGAGTCACTGGAGTGACTATAGCAAATTACCTTATATTTGAACTAGCATAATTCAAAAATCACTGAAAGCAATTTAAAAAATCCATTCACCACATTGACCACAGAATCCATACAGCGTGCATGGAATCTTCTTATTTATTACTACTTTTACATGGGTTTTATTAAATAATTACAGGATTTCATGAAATTTTATTTTTTGGTTCTTTGTTCTCACAAAAATACATTATTGCATACTTTTCTTCAAACTCAGTTAAATTTTATTTGTTTATTTATTTGTTAAATGTTCATGTTATCATCCATTGTTTTTGAAATAATATCTCCCTGTGATAAATATTTATAGGTCTTACAGTCCTTTTAAATTTCTTTGTCCTACATGCATAGAATGGAATTACAAAGCATGCAAAACATTTGTTATAGCTTTTTATTATTTATCTTGATTAATGTTCTTCAGTAACAGACATTTTTTAGAAATTCATTATAATCGTAATGATGAAGATTTGTAATAATGTAAGAAAAACAAAATCTAATCACAAATATAACCCCGTGCCCCCACACCCCCCCAACGGGCTTTTTTTTTTTCTTTTGCCTAATCAATGAAGAGGGATTAATGAAAATTTCTGCATGTAAAATATGAATTAATTATATTAATATATATAATTAATTAAGGGCATGCCAAGCTAGCAACCTTATAAACCATGCCAAAGCCAGACCCTTTCTTTAACCATGCCTTCTTAACCTACAACACCTTTGCATGCAATTCTTGCAGGGGGCCAAGGTAATTTATAAAACTTTAAAGAATTTACTATTTTTGTTGATATAATTATGATTTTTATAAAAATTTATTATTATTATGGATTTAACGGTAGCTGATCATTAAAAAAAAAAGAAAAAAAAGGAAGCTAATTAGGTATAAAATAGGGATTTCAATTTTAAAATTAAATTCCATCCCTAATGGCTTGGGACTGATTATTATTTATGAAAAAATTTAGAAATATAAAAACATATCACAAAATCGGATATAATCATATAACTCTATCACTAGAGATGAGTCTCAAATTATTTATTTATTTATTTATTTTTTTGTGAAACTCACACTCGTGTGAAAAGGTTATATCTGATTTATAACTGGTTTGCGTGTAAGTAAAAGAACTAATTATTTAATTAAAAAATTAAGGGAATATAATGTATTCCTATAAAAGAAAAAGGGGGGGGGGGGTAAATTAATGTAAGACTTTTTGTGTATTTTCTTTAAATTAGTGTATTTTACAGTGACCAAAAATTTTAAAAAAAATTACTAGCTATTTTGTATCAATATATTTTGATTAATGATGCAAGTGAATGCTAGTTATATTAACCCATAAAAAAAATAAAAAGAGTAGATTTTCCATTACCAATCTCAGATAACAAACCACACAATAAAAACAAAGTATTTTAGTGAGAGGTAGTAGTGCATATGGCATTTTTTTGATATGGATGCATATGCAGTTGCAGATAGTGTTATGGAGGAAGAAGAAGTTATCAGCAATGTTGGTAGGAGGGGTAGTGGTGATTTGGTTGCTTTTCGAAGCTGTGGGCTACACTTTTGTTACTCTTCTCTCTCACTTCTGCATCTCTCTCATGCTTCTTCTTTTAGCTTGGCGTAAATTGTCTACATTTTTCAACTGGTACTATAGTATTATTGACAAAATCTCAATTCTGTGTTTAGTAAATTGATTTGGATACCGATTTGGAAAGGGAAAAGAAAAGAGTAGAGAGATGGAAATTGGATACAATTTTTCACACTTTTTTTCTGTTATTTCTAAATTTCCATCCAAATTCACGATTCAATTTGTTTTAATACCATTCCAAATGTGATTTGATCCAAGGTTTTAAACTACAGTATAAATTGGTATTCATCATTGTATAGTCGTACAGCGGTACTAGATGTATCAAGTGATATGTATGGGGAATTGGAATGTACAATTGTGACCTGGGCTGGCTTTTGAGTTCTTAGGCATGAACTTTTGAAATAAAGTTATTTATATATAATCATAGTTGGAAAAAATTATTTACATATATAATCACTAAAATTATATATTAAAATTTACTTAGATCAAGACCAAAAAAAAAAATATTACAAGAATTAAAAAATATAAAAATATGAACTTGTTGCTTTATAATTTAACAATATCCAATATACAAATGCTAGTATTCAGTCTACTTATGCTAAAGTGGAAATTGGATTGAACCATCCAGGCAAATCATGGCTCATCAAGGGCCTCAATTCAATGATTTGATTTGTTTTAATCACAATACATAATTTTATTATATTTATTTTTTAAAAAATAAATGACAAGTAAAATTTTAAAAATAAACTGTCAATTTTTTAAAGAAAATATGATGCAATTATACGATTATGATTAGATTATCAAATCAATTTAATTTTTTTTTTAAAAAAATAATCTACATGTATAAGCTTACAAAATAAATGAATTGAATCATCAGAGTGAGGTTTATGATGCATCCACATGCCCGGATTGAACAGTCCAGTTTACTTTAAGCCTTCTCCATTCTATTTTCAGATGCGTTACATATCGGCCAATATTTAAAATCTTGATTTCATCTGTAATTATTTTTTAAATCTTTTAATTGCATTTCATATTCATGCTATGATTTGATCTATACACTAACTAGTTCATCAAAAAACTCCAGGAATCCACCCAACGTTTTTTACCTAATGGTGCCAGAATCCACATTAAGATGGTTATTCAAAAACTTCAACAGCCTAGTGTGGATCTTCTCTGACATTTCAAGTGGCAAAAATTTTAAACATTTCACTCTGGTACTTTTAATCTACTTTGCTATTTACTTTCCTTTAACATGATGAAATGATTATGTTACATTTTTCATCACTTTTTATTTATTTATTTATTTTTAAGGTATTTGGTTCCATGATGAGCTTGGCAGTGATCGGAAAATATATCAGTTTCTTGAATCTGATAAGCCTTGGTAATTCCAATCCTCAGAATTTTCTTACATTTTCTCGGGCTTTCTTGGCTAAGGCTAACCACTTCCACCTCAACCTTTTAATTTTCATGCTCATGAAGTTGTTTTGGGATCGCTAATCGGACCAGCTATGTATGAGCGGTTGGTGTGATTTATAGAGATTGTTCAAAGAGGACAGGGCATATGAAATAAATGAAGTTGGTTTAATCATCTGCAAAATGCAAAGTTACAACAGCATATCTGTGAAAAGGGAGTGACATATAATTGCTTTTCATTATTTTGTGTTTGTTCATGAGCAATTAATGAGCATCATTGTGTGTAATGTCAAATTTACTTCTTCAGTGAAAGACTCAGACTTCATTAGAATAATATCAAGTCTTTTATGATGTTAAAAACCCATGTTATAAGAGAAAGTTCAGTTGCACATAATTAGTTTTCGTAATGAAATAAAAAAAACATATGGACAAGAGATGACTTTGTTGAAAATAAACTTGATTTTATGTAATTCGGAGTTCTAAAAATTTGTGTAAACACGTATGATTTTGTTCGTGTGCATACTTCAAGGACCTTGTGAAATATTCAATGTATGTAGGTGAAGTGTCATGAACTAAATAGTACTAATACAACACTGACCTGTCGATTTTTAAAAAAGACAAGACACAATAAGTTTAAGACAAGTTAAATTTTTTTATTTTTATAAATTTATTAAATGTCATATATATGAAAAGGGAAGGGAGGAGACGATGGTGGCTAAATGGGAGAAAGGAAGGAGACGATGGTGGGGAAGGGTGGTGGGAGGGCGGAGGAGTGGCTGCGGCACAAGGAGAGGTAGGGGAGGGGATGCCTGCACTAGCACTAGCACTAGGCTAGGGCTTGCAGAAATTGGGTCATTATTCATAATATTTGGTATATTTGGGAATATTCAGTAATTACAAAAGCATCCGGGACAAAACTAGTATTTGTTTTCTTTACGGAAGTATCAAGACAAATTCGAGAAATCGAAAAAGATCAGAGAATTTTGTTGCTATGCTACATTCTTGCTGGCATAGTGAAAGAAAAGAATCCAATAGGTCATTTCCTTGACCCACTTTCTTAAATATCAAACAACTTCACTAGAATTCATTGGCTGCCAATTTTGAGAGAGAGAGAGAGAGAGAGAGAGGTGTTCCTCATAGAAGCCAATTAAAGAAAGGATAAGAAATCTGTGTGTCTGTGAGAGAGGGAGAGATGGTGAGAGTGTGGAAAGAAATGGAAATAAGGGATGGAAGTGGCTTTGAAGATCAAATAAGTGCAGTTTGTCTCTTGTGGGTGGCTCTGCTCACACTCACTCTCATCTCAGCTATAATCTTCTCATGTGGTGATGGTGTTTCTAAAGACAAGGCCTCAGCAACCCATACCGACGCTTACACTGACAGCTACACTGCCGGGTGTGGTGCAGGCTGAGGTACTTCAACTCAAAGCTCAACGCTCTCTCTACCGGAGATTTTTCTGCACAAGCACAAGACATCAAATTCAATTCAACTCAACAGAATGAAGAAATGCAATTTTTGTATTTATTTGGATAAGCTTTTTTCAATGTGTAATATTATCACAAATAGATTACTATTTAAGGATTACTCAAAGTTATTTTTGTGCTAAGAATGTTGAGTTTTTACATTCCTCTGACTTTTCCTAATTTCAGCCTCTCTGGAATGTCGAAATCTTCAACAACTTTGTGCAAAATGTCATATGATTGGATTATTGTTACATTTTTCATGACATGAGACCTCCAGATTTCACAAAAATTCTCTCTGATAACAAATGAATGCCATGTCAATTATTTACAAATTATGCATGATGTGATTTATGCATTTGGTGCTTAATTAAACAGGGTTACATTCAGGGCATTTTAACAGTAAATTTGGAAATTTAGTCACCAGTTTGATCAAAACTGTTTTCCCTTGTTTTTAATTTTTAGTCATCAGTTTGATCAAATCAATTTACTGCAAAGAGACATCCAAATGCAATGGGTGGATCGGAAGTACCAAAAACAGCAGGAATATGCTACAATTGCTCGGCAAGCAGAAAATTTAGTAGACTTTTTGGGGAAGAGAGACTTTTAATTCAAATAAGAATCTCAAGCACAAATTTGTACATCAACCCATAGATTAGAAAACATAAATTATAAAAACAAGAAGGAACACCGTGTATGAAGCCAATTTCCAGATTAAAGCAATCAGAGATGATAAGAGTGGCCAAATATTGACACAATCATATAGGTGGAATCAAGATACACAAGTGGTTATGCAACAAAGGACAGAAAAATAAACTTACAGAATGAAAGATTTTTTTTCCTTTTTCTTTTTTTTCGAGCATCATAATCAATGGGAGAAAAAAAGAATTTTTTTTTAAGGTCTTTGATATTAAGATTTCATAAGATAAATGATATACAATATTTTCATAGTAGTTAAGGTCTCTCAACATTTCTACAGAGAAAATTCGATTCAGAGAAATTTTGTCTGACTTAGAGAAATTTCACCCGACTCAGAGAAATTTTAATTTTCAGAGAGAAATTTCTCTGCGATCATATTAGAGAAATTTCGAAATCTTTCTGAGTCGAGCAAAATTTCTCTAAGTCGAATTTTCTCTGTGAAAATGTTGAGAGGTCTTGGCTAACAAAAAAAAAAAAAATCTTAGACTTCTCCTACTACACAAAGTTAGAGAGGGATATTTCACTAATTTTTTCCAAAAAAAGAAAAAGAAAAAAGTAAACAAACAATAAGGGAGCCTGTAAAAACAAAAAGAAATTATGTGATGTTTTAGTTCTTTAAATTTTACATCATCTATGTTAAATATAGTAACTATATATTCTTTCTATTATACATACCATATTATATTCATTATCATATTTAGGTTTCTCTTCTCCTATAGAAAGCAGTATTGTATACATTATTACAACATTAAATATAATACATGTTTCTTTTTCTTTTTCTCTTTTTCTTTCTCTCTCTTTCTTAGATATTGTAACACGGTATCAGAGTTATAGGTTAAGTTCTTAATGTTCTTTGCCTTTCCGGCGGGCGACAACCTTGCCTTGGCCACCAGTTGGACCTCAACCTACTCCGTTGCCATATTTGACTTACGGTGATAAAACTCTCCAATCACCACCTTACATCGTTGGTTTCTTTTCAATCTTTGTCTTCTTTTCCGTTGACTCAACTCTCGGCTACCATCTCCTCCGTTGCTAATTATTAGTCTGCATAGCTTTCTCGACTGTCACCTTGGCTTTTAGCTCTCTCTAGAGCATAAATTTTTATTTTTCTTTTCTTCTTTTGTCTTTTTTCACCAAATTTTTTTTTTCCATAGCCCACATCACCTAAAAAAAAAAAAAAAAGAAGGTTGTACCCAGTATTATTAATCTTATTATTTTTAATATGGTCTCTTCATTTTGCTCCGCTCTATCTTTCCCTCTACTTCAATCTCAAATAGGTTTTTATCTTCAAATCTATTTTTGAGTTTGAATTTGAGGGGGGTATTATACTTATATCATAATGAGCATGGTTTGACACCATGCAAACCATCTAAGCCGCCTCCCTTGACGCACTACTTAAGTCATCCCTTTGGCATATTCTCTAAGTCGCCCCATGTGGTGCACCATCCAAGCCGCACAATCCAGGCCGCCCCCTATGGCGCACTCCCTAAGCTACCCCATGTGGCGTATCACCTAAGCCGCCCCTTAGCACACTTTGTCATAAGTCGCCCCCTGACGTACGATGTCATCTGTTGCAATCACCATTCAGCACCACGGTATAAGTTATATGTGTGCCACGTCTGTTGGTTCAACATCCATTGCTTCCTTACAACGATTCGGCATGACCCATTAAACTGTTCCGATATTGATTCTGTTGGAACAATCTTCTGTGTAAATAAAATAACTTGAAATAATTCAAACAAAATAAATAAATAACATACCAAATTTATTTCGTTGAACCGAATAAATAATTTAAGACCAAGTCGAGTGTGTGACACTTTGTCCTTAAGACAGATTCGCCCCGCTACGGTACTTACAGTTGAGTGGCGTCTATCTCTCAGGATACAATGATCTTCACAAAATTGTTGTAGCACTTCAAACAAATTTTTCGGCGAACCAAACTTGCGTTCCAACTCTCTGAATATTTATTCTAAAACTAGAATGAGGAATGAAATACAAAGGAAAAATTCTGGACAGCAAATGCAAAATAAACAGACTGAATTTTTTTTTTCCTCGGATCCGGACTGCCAGGAAAAAGGCTGTATATATAGCCAAAATATATGACCCGAACAGGTACTAAAGAATCCGAACAGGTACTGTTTGACCGTTGCTAGAAAATATTTTTCAAACTTTGAAAAAGTACCGTTGGAGACCAAGTTAAAACCTTTTGGAAATATATTATTATTTAAACTATTAAAATAGTTTTATCATACAAGCCATAAGTGGAACAGTAACAACCTGTTGAAACTCTAATTATTTAAACTATTGAAATATATATATATATATATATATATTAAACTATATGAATATATATATATATTAAAGAATAGTTTAATAAATAAAGGAAGAGGTATAAATTTTAGGAAACCACACAGGAATCCAAAATTTGAATTTAGAATCAAATTAAATTCTCATATTTACAAACTTTAGGAAACCACTCAGGAACCAAAAATTTGAATTTAGAATTAAATTAAATTCTCACAATAATTTTTATTGAAAAAATTCAAAAGAATTTTATCTAAAAAATTAATGTTAGACCCGAAAACGACGTCAACTTCCATTCACTCATAAATAGTTTTGACGAACCGTCTTTACCGTGTGACTTGCCACACGGCAAGGAATACTTCACCTCTTCGGACCCGCCCCAAAAGACGTTCGGAGCCCACTCAATTTTGGGCTCAAAGTAGGCCCAAAATATGCCTTATATAAACCAATTTTCCAACAGATTCCAGTCAGCTCCTACTATGGTCTAGCATGACTTTAAATTGTCCTGGTATTTGTTCCGGCCAGTTTCTATAACGGTCCGACACGACCATAAACTGTCTCCCTGTATTAGCTCTAGCATCTGATCTATTCCAAACGCCCTTGCATGCCTGTTCGGATTTTATAATCTATTTGCCTTTTATTTTATTTTTTTAGTTTTATTTTATGTTTTAGTTTTTCTCTCCAAACTCCAGTTGGTATCCATACTAGAGTTTGAGGGGGGTGTTAAATATAGTAATTATATATTCTGTCTATCATACATAATATATTATATTCATTACTATACTTAGGTTTCTCTCATCTTATATAAATAAGTCTTGTATATATTGTTATCGATTTCTCTTTCTCTTTCTCTCTCTCTTAGATATTATAACAATCTACGAAAGTTCATTCAGGCTTGTAATTGTTCTTCTTTTAAGCTTGGATATCTTCATTCATTTCTAAAAGTTGTACAATGTTGTTGTGATTACTGCCTGGTGCAGAGAAATGTCTGCTAAGCATTAGACAGAACAAGAACTTATGACAGTTTGTCCGAGTTTGCCTCTCACTTTGTTGTACCCAAAAGAAGATGATATATAGGGCCATCCGATTTGGTCCAAACTCCAAAAACATGAAAGATTAAACTCAACCATAAACACATCTTGCCAACCAATTCTCAGATGACCTTGTGACTAACCATTTCCAAATCAAAAAGCCTAGCATATCCAGAGTTTGGACCGGCCCAGACCCCATGAAATCAGTCAGGTTAAAAATAAATAAATAAATAAATAAAAGTTCAGCGCGACTAGAGGCCCAACTAGATCTAGCTCTCTAGGGCCATGGCTTGGGCTTGTATCTGGAGTTTGGAAATTGGCCCAGCCAGGAAGTTTGGTAAAAGAATTCGAGCCTGAGCCCAATCTCTACCAGCCAAAACTTGATATGAGTCGGGCAAAGCGAGCCAAAATTTCTTACCTAAATCAAACAATAAAAAACAATTGGTAGAAGTTTTATTCCCGTTATCTTCTCTCTATAAATTTTATTTTATTTTTTGGCGTAACATCTTAATAAATTGTTTTGGTTATCAAATTATTGTTAATTTTTGGGTAAATTACGAACACCCCCTTGAGATTTGACTAAAATACAGACTCCCCTTGAGATTTAGGAAATTAAAAATTGCCCCCTGAGATTTATATCTGCATAACAAATTAGGAGACAATTTGTTATACAAATATAAATCTCATGAGGCAATTTGTTATGCAAATATAAACTTCAGGAGGCGGGATGTAATTTCTCAAACCTCAAGGGAGAATCTGTATTTTAGTCAAACCTCGAGGGAGTGTTGGTAATTTGTCCTTAATTTTTATATTGAATGAGGAGGGGTTTTCATTGTAGTGAGAAGGCTTGTGAGACCTCCAAAATCTCATTCTACAATTACTGATTTTTGTGATTTTAAAAATATTTAAAAATAATTCTATTGGCTAACAAAATAATTATAGATTAAAAAAATAAAAAATCACCTAAAATTTTGAATTACAATTTCTTAAGAATAATGCTTGGGACCCCCTTTTGGGGGTCACCCCCTCACCCCCCTTTGCCACGTGGCGGGTGGTGATTGGAGGAGCAGGAAAAAAAAGAAAAAGAAAAAGAAAATGGGACCAATGAGAGAGAGAGGGGGTCAAAGGGGGTGGGGGAAAAAGGAGGATGAATCATTGTTGATTTCTTAAAATCTCTTTCCCAATATTTCTCTTTTTCCTAAATCTCATCTCATAACAAAGTAACTATACATTAAAAAAAAAAAAAAACACAAGTCTCATCTCATAACAAAATAATTTTATATTTTACAAAAAAAAAAAAAAAACATTATAGATTAAAAAAAAACGTAAAACCACAATTGTTAATTTTTGTAATTTTAAAAATAGTACTATTGGCTAACAAAATAACTATAGATTAAAAAAAAAATGCTAATTTTTGTAATTTTAAAATAATATTATTGGCTAACAAAGTAACTATAGATTTCAAAAATAATAATTGAATTACAAGTTCCAAAAATCTCTCTTAATATTTATCTATTTTCCAAATTTCATAATCTATCTATCTATGCTATATATTATACCAAAGTGACTTTTCATCTTAGAGGCTCTAAGTGTTCTTAAATCTAATTTTTTGAATTTTTGATTTTTATAAAAAAAAATATTTAAAACATCTATTGGCTATTCCAATGACATAAATATTAACCTTCAAAATTATTTAATGCAAATATATTGTCGATTAAAAGAAAGAAAGAAAGAAAGAAAGAAAGAAAAAACCACACAATTCTCAACCTTCCACTCATTCTCAAAATAAATCAAGTTTTTATTTAAAAAGAATATAAATCTCATACAATTATCTCTCTCCTAAAATAAATCTAATGAAAAAGAAACTCTCTCACCTCCCATAAAATGAATACTATTAATATCTTTCACAACTAGTATGATCTATATAAACATAAAATTAAACCTAACATAAAATAAAAATTAAACCTTATATCTAGATTCTCTCTCTATTCTATAATTAAACATAATTTTATTCCCAAATAAATTTAAGCATATCTATATTATATATAATTTTTTTTAAAAGATCTCATAATTTATTATTTTTTATAATGATTCCATAATTTATAATTTAAAAAAGGGAAGATGAAAAAAATTATTCTTGCGCAATTTTTCTCTAGCCAATTCTTTATTCTATCCAAAAATCCTAACCATCATACATTATACTTTTTCCAAGCCATTTATGTCTTCCTCATCCTACAAATATTACATTCATGGAACGATGAAACTCATTATTATTTTTTAACTTTATTTTTATGAGACAATTTAGAGATTAGTTTATGTTTAATCTATTGTATTATTGAAACATACTTTTTTATCTTTTAGGTACACCATTTTTTTTTCTTCTTTTTATTTTTTATTTTTTATCTATGACCATTTTTTTGTTTTTTTATTTTATATTTTGTGTGTCATTTCTCTCTCCTCTCTACCAACCATTATCTATTTTTTGTTTATAACTATTTTTTGTTAGTTAATATTGTTTTTCTAGAATTTTTATACTAAAATTGCGCGATAGGATCATTTGTATAATAAAAAACATGTCACTCATTATAAAGTAATAGATCAAAATCTAAACAAAATCATTACTAATAAGTTTTTTGTATTGATTTTATGTTTGTATATCATTACTTTTTTTTAAAAAAAAATTTCCTTTAATATTTTTTTGATATCATGATATGTGTTAATTGACAGTTGGTGCACAATATTACTTCAAAGGCATATACTAGTTTTTCAAGGCTATAAAAAGAAAATTTTAATTTTAATCAGTTTTTTCAAAACTATTAAAGATATTAGTCAATTATTTAATTATTTATCTATGTGCAGCTCATCTCTTCCTTTATGGTACTTCTCTCTCTACTCCACTGCAAGTTCATATGTTTTTAGAAAAAAATCATATGTAATTTAAAATTTTGAATCTTTTTATATAGGAAGTTAAAAAATAAATTTTAAAATTTAAAATGTAGTTATACAAAATCATATCCTTTTAAATATAGCTATATTTATAATTAATTTTAATCTATCTATTACCTATCCTTATTTATATTATTATAAATAAAAATGTTGTATGATAATTGAAGTTCAAAGTCCTAATCTATTTTTTTTCAAAATTTAAAATTGTTAAAATGCATATGTTGCAGTATCATTAATTTCTTCTTATTATAAATTTTATTTTAAATCTTCTAAGATTTGTTTAATGACTAATATTCAATTTTTGTAAAAATATTCCACTATATTCTTTCCAAAAGTTAATATAACAAGTCTACAAAATTATATTTTAAAATTCAAAATTATTAATATTTTTATTTATTTTTATTTTTGTTTAAAATAAACATGTTAAAGTATATAAAATTATACTTATTAATAAATATGACATTAGTTTTAATTGTAATCACATCTTTTTAAAATCTTTATTCATTTTTTAAACTTTTTTTTGATATTTTAAATTACATGTTATGATAATTCTTTCTTACTCATTAAGTTTTTAAAATTTCTTTAATTATTTCCATTTCAAAAACCAATATAACAATTTTTTAAAATTCATATATTTTTATTCTAAAATAGTGAAGTATTAGAACTATGTCATTTTTTTTTATAACAAAATATATTTTTAATTGTTAATTGTCAATACAACAATTTTAATTTATCTATACTATATATTATAATAAAAGAATATTTAAAACAAAACTCTTAAACTTATATATAAAATTTTATTTACTACAGATAAAATACAAAAAATTAAAATAATTATCTAAATAATATGTTATTTTATCCCGTGCATAACACATGTGACATGCTAGTAAATAAAAAATGTGAAAGGCAAAGAGATTTTGAGATAGAGGAGTCCATTAAACTTTGTTTAAATCGTAAATTCCAATAGAGATTAAAAAAAGAAGTAAAAAGTTAATGAAATATAATTTATTATTAATTTTTTTTTTCTTTTAAATTCCTAATCAGATTTATGATTGAGGGACAGCTATAAAACATTTGTGGGAATAGTCAAACAAAGACATTTAATCGGTCAGAGAGAGAATGGCTGAAGTTAGGAAGAAGTGATTGGAAATTTTGTGAAAAACACGTTCATAACGTTGTTGAAACCTGAAAGAATAAAATTCTTGTTTGAGAAGTTTACGTTGTTTTAATTTGCTAAAATAATTGTATTTGAAAAGTTAATTAATTTTTTTTTTTTATAATTAATTGATGGTTATAAAAAAAGAATTTTGTTTTGTGGCACTAAATTTGGGGTACTAATGCCTCTAATTTTCATATAAGGCCAAAAAAAAAAAAAAAAAAAACAAAACAAAACAGTTACCTAAAATGAAAATTAAGAACATTAGTACCCCCAATTTAGTGCCACAAAATATTTTCCATAAAAAAAATAAAATAATTATAAATTAAACGTGACATATTATTTTATAAACTATTTTAATTTATAAACTATTTTAGCCCAATATTCCTCTGGTCAAATGCCTAAAGAAGAGCTGCCTCTCAAGAGAGAGAGAGAGATTTTGGGGTCAAAATTGATGAGGTATGTACCTCCGCAACGCGCGGAGGTTTTATTCCAACTCAAGAATGTCATGTCCATTCAAAATAAGTCGTTTTGTCTGTATATATTAGAATTTGAACTCCGCCCTTCAATCACGCTGATTGATTTACAAAGAAGAGCTTCTTGACAAACCAAAACCCACCACACCACCATCATCTAGAGGCTATATGGAGCACTCAACTATCTTACAACTTGTTTTAATTCTGTGTACTACTGCTGTTTTTACTTCCATTGTTTGGTCAATCAATCTAACTTCCTCTCCATTTGACTTTTCTTTTCAGCTTTAGGGGATAACCCGGTGGTTTTGCCTCTTCCTTCCCCCCCCCCCTTCATAGCGGGTTTCAATCTCTCTCTCTCTCTCTCCATCCAAACTTATCTGGAAGGTTAGACTTATCATGAAACAGTGTGACTACTTTATAATAAATCGAACATAATCAATGTTTGTCTAAAATATAGGAGGAAAAATGAGAACAAACTCATTACATGACCTTATACAATTGGATAAATATACCACACACATGAGAAATATACCGAATTTATTAGATGATAAAATATAAATGACGTTCTTTTATTGTACCAAAAAAAATAATTAAAAAATCTTAATTAATAGAATTATAAATGTAAGATGTTTCTCAAAATTGTAAAAGAAATAGAATCTTGAAAAATAATTGCAAATAGGAGAAATGAATATTTTTTACAATAAAATTACCCTTCTCTTCCCTTTTTTCTATTATCTGTAGCCATGTCGTCCTCCGCCTTCTCTAACCCTCCCTCGCCACCTCTACTCCACTCTCACTCTCCTTCTCCCTCATCATAGCTACCGAGACACCCTTTTCACCACCCTCCATCACTCAAGCTCCTTTCTACCTCACTTAGCAACCTCGTCCACCCATTCCCCATTAGCCCTTCCTTTTGCATCCTAAACCCCTTGCCCTTGCTACAAAATGAAATTTGGTAAAAATAACTACTTGTGCTCAATGTAAGTGTAACATGTGCATGGGTGCAAGTGTAATTTTGTGTCCGGTGCAAATATAATTTGTGGGGGTTGTATAGGTTGTACATGTATGTAGCACAAATTATACTTGCATTGAACAAAAGTTAGGCCAAGTTTGGCAACCCAAAAATAATCCATCTTTTTATCTTTTTTTCATCACATCATCTCTATTTTTCTGTACATCTTTTCGTAAAAAGACAAAAAGTACACTTATTTAGGTCATCCCAAACAACTCTTTATACTTGTACCAAATTTCGTTTCGCATTAACCAAGGTACGAGGTTTATGGTTACAACAAGAATAAGTTGGGGGGCTTGTGTTGGTTAGGGATTGGTTGGACAAGGTTGTTGTGTGGGGTGAGACGAGGTTGGAATGACAAGGGGGATTAGACAATGGTGGCTGAGTACCACAGCCACGTAAATGGAAGAGGAAAAAGTAGGCAAGTGTCTCTTTTAGTTAAAAAGTCAAAAAGTTATTAAAAAAATTAAAAAGTTAATAATTCATACTAAAAAATTAAATATTTTATTTTCTCTCTACTTTTTACACATCTTTTCGTAAAAAGTAAAAAATCATCCCAATCATATTAATTTTTTTTTACATCATATTTTAGCCAAAAAATCAAAAAATTATTAAAAAAACATGTTCCCAAACAAGGCCAAGTGAGAATGGGACATATTGGTAAAATCAAGAGAAGGCACCTTTTGGTTTTTTTTTTTTTTCTTCATAAAATTTGCAAATATTTTTCAAGGCTTTATGTTCTTTACAATTATTTTTTATACCCTATTGATTTTTATACATATTTTAATATTTTTATTTATTTGCAAATTTTCCTATTTGTATATTACAATTGTCAGTGCAAACAATGTTGTGGGACAAATACAGATGTATGGATAAAAGGGGTTTGGTTTTTGTTGCTTAAAAGAAAAAAACAAACACAAGTTTTCAGCTGTAAAGCATTGAAATGGCTTTGCAGTTTGCACTTTTTGTTATATAGACTTTGATGGGTGGACCTTTGAAGTCCTTTTTGTAACACAAAATAATACCCTGACATTATAAAATTGAAATGTCACGCTCTGTCTTCGAACATGTACACAAACGACAAGCATGGTTAAAATAAAAATAAAAACACAATTAAAAATATATCACAGAAAGTATAATGTATATTTTACAATAATAAACAACTTAATTTTTTTTTTATAACTCAGGGTGTCCGGGCTAGCTTGCGCGCGCCTCGACTAATCCCTAGGGGACCAATCCCACCGTCCACTAGCGTAGTTAGTTACCTTTCTCAAGTCTCACTTATTGAAAGGTTTTATAGACTTTTCTTCACCTTCTTCATGTTATGTCTATTCAGAGAAAGCTTGTATTTTCAATTAGTTTTTTGCAAATTAGATTAGATAAAATTGAAATAATTACAATAATTAAAGCAATACTTTGACAAAATAAGCTAGTTTTGGTAATAAAATCTTGAAGGTTCAGCCCATAAAGCTCACTAAAATTTATGTTTAATACAATGATAAAATACTGGCAATGGCATTAGTTTCAAAATTGCCAAACTCACAGTTAAAAAGTTTGTCTTAATTTAACCTTGAGAGAAATAGACATTATTTGCTTCAATTAGAACCTAAAGAGAGTTAAATATAATTATGTCAAAATTATAGAACTTATTGTATTTTTTCTAAATTTCAAGGGAGTTTAGTATAATTTGCCCTATTTTTTATTGGCCTAGGCTTGTCTCCAGTCCTGATCGGATTGGACCGTAGTGTTGGGCCTCGGTGGGTCCACCACGGAGTCCAAATCGATGATCTGAACCGTTTAATATGTAAAATTCGTCGAGTACTTTATCCTTACAAAAAATCACATTAATTGAATATTGATAGTTACTTAATCAGTTCATATTTTTGTTAATGGTAAATATAATTTAAAAAAATTATTGACAGAAATGTGAACTGATCAAGTAACTATCAATGTCCGATTAACGTGATTTTTTTGCAAGAATGAAGTGTTCAATGAATTCTACATATTTAACGGTTCAGATTATTGAGACGAAACCGAAATAGATCCTAAATGGGTTGAATTGGACGGTCCAATTAGCCTGTCCCACCGAAGACAATCCAGTTATTATCTCCCCTACTAACATGTATTTATTGCCAAAAATAAATACAACTGTTACTATCATAATATTGGTAGTCTCCCAAAATAGAGGGATTAGCAATACCACTTTTTCAAGGTAATGCTAATTTCATGCCAATGTGATTAGTATCTCACCTCATCTAATGCTAAAAAATAATCTTCCTTATACTTTAATCAAACATACAAGTAACCTGTACGGTATATAAATTGCATCCGTATTTTACGTATTATTATAATATCAACATTAATCTCATAACATAACTAATCCTGAAAGAAAAAAAACAAAAAAAAAAACAAACACACAAACTAATCCACCTATCAAATATAACCTAATTGCCATGGATTTTGTGGCATTGATTGTCATATTATAATATCAACAATAATCTCATAATATAACTAATCCTGAAAAAAAAAAAAAAAAAACTAATCCACCTATCAAATATACCTAATTGTCATGGATTTTGTGCCATTGATTGTCATATGTAAACATTATAATACTTTGCTAATTATTTTTCAGTGTTTCCCATCCACCAAATATATTGATTGTCATGGTACATGTAAACATTATAAGACTTTGATAATTATTTTTTAGCCAAGCTTGTTTCCAATCCACTAAAGTGAAGTGGATGGTGATGTTATAATCTAAATCGTTAATGTTATGAATTTTTATGTGTAGATCAATCATAAAAATACTGTATCAATTTAAAAATTATAATTATAAAATTTTTTATGTGTTCTGCTAACAACTGTCTATTGGATATTTATTTAAGACCAAATAATGTCAAAAAAATTTAGGTTCTCAACATACATTGCACATATTTCTAAATATTTTTATATTTTTCTATACATTTTTACATATTTCAATAATTTGTTTTTACACACCATCATTAATCACCCCATTTCTCTTATCATACCTGTACTAAAAAAAAAGGAAGAACAATGGCAAGTATGTTTTAAAAAATGTTCCAATATTTTTTTTTTGGATAAATTATACTGACACCCCTTGAAGTTTATGTTTATTACAGTTCCCTTTCTCATATTTGGGAAATTACACTGACCCTCCTGTTAATTTAATTTTATGTATGATGATCATTACGGTGAAGGGAGAGCTGTTATGAAACTTTAAACCTCATGGGGTAATCTGTAATGAAACTTTAAACCTCAGGGAAAGGGATGTAATTTTCAAAAGGTGAGGAGAGAAACTGTAATAAACATAAATCTCAGAAGATGTCAATATAATTTATCTCTTTTTTTTTAAATGATGAAATCATAGAGTCGTAAGTATTAGATGAATCTCACTTTTTCATAAATGATTTATTACATGTAAATATTTACAAGAAGAACAATTTAAATCGCTAATGTATATCTCCATAATAAGCAACAATGTCTAATCTGCCTAAATCTCATTTACTCTGTTTGGTTTTGTATTTTCAAAATAATTTTTGAGTTTTTAACCCATATTTTTTTTTAGTGAACCATATTAATGTTTTAGTCAACTTTTATTTTTTATTTTATAGATTTACTTAATAATTGTGTAACACCCCTTATGGAACCATAAATAATAATTTAATCCTGATTTATTCCAAATTTTATAGATGCACCCCTTGTGAAACCTTTTTAATGTTTCAATTCAAATGTCGTGTTGGGCAATTTTTAAGTGCACATGTGTATATCATATATATTTTAGTAAATTTTTATAAATATATATAAGTTATTTTATAAAATTATATAAATTTTTATAAACATATATAAATTATTCATACAAATTTGATAAATTATAATTTATGTATATTTATAAGAATTTATGTAATTTTGTGAGATAATTTACGAACATTTATGAGAATTAAAGCAAATATATATGATACGTACTTTTACACACTCAAATACTTCTCTTATTTATTTTTTATTTTTTATATTTTAAACGGCTATAACATTTTCATTTAAATGCATAATGGTGGGGCCGTTAGTCAGAGCGTGAGAGTGGTGGTGCTTTTGTGGTCACCCCTTTTAATTTATTTTTAGTACACAAAAAGAGAGGAAAATTTTAGAGGGTATATGACATAAAAGTTTGTAATTTTATTATAAATTAAGGTAATAAAATGTTTAGAATTTTATAATTGATGTTAAAAAAATTTATAATTTGATTACGATATTTTTTATTTATTAATTTTTTTTGATAATATTACGTATTTTATAATTAATGTTATAATAAAATTCCACTTATAATAAGATGTATATAATATAGGTTCCGTTTGACAAGGAGGTTTGGAATTATTTTAGTCACAAAAGATAAAATAGGCTATTTTAAGCACAACAAACAAAATATTACATTCAATCTATAATCATATACTCTTCTCTCATAAAAAAAGTCAAAAAAATTAAAAAATCCTTTTCAAATTAAATTTTTTAATCCAAATTAAAATAATAAAAAAAATCAAAAAATTAAAAAGCTAACTCACTCTCCAAACAGAGGCATACACTTCTAAAAGGTGCAATCTCTTTCACACTTATGTCATGTCGATGTCGAGGTACTACAAGAGAAGAAATTAAAAAATCTAATCCAATTTATCACAATTAATTCATTAATATGTTAGTTGATCATATTTTTGAAACACGAAAAAAAATTATTAACTAGTCAAATTATCTATCCAGCTATACATTTCCCTAGCTGAGGCTGAGAAGACATGTCAAAATTTTTTTGCCCTTAAAGCAGGGGGCTATACTATACTCTAAAAAACACCTAAACACCAGTGGGCCTCCCGCCTTTCCCTTTTTCCCACCCTGACAAAACGGCTACTGTGTGATGGGGTTCACATGTTAATTTCTCACTAATTTCTCCTTTCCTTCTCTCTACGTATTAAAGCATCTCCAATGCATGCTCCATATCTTTAAATATAGAGGATCCTTTCTCAAAAATAATTCCAACTCATCCTCTATATCTTTCTCCCAAATAAAGGAGGATGAATTGATCCTCCAAATATAGAGGGAGGATGAAAACATAGAGGATCACTCTAAAACGCTATTCACTCTTTTTTGATCTTTAATTTTGTCTTTATAACTTAATATGTATATTCAATATTTATAAAATTAGTTTCATGAAAAAGATATTAACAATACCTTTAAAATGAGACCAATATTAATTATATTTAACAAAAAATTAAATAAAATAGTTTAAATTTTAGAGAAAAACTGGGTAAAATTTGAAAGAAAAGTGAGAAAATGTTCAAATTTTTGAAGAAATAGAGATGTATGATTGGAGTTGTCATAAATAATAAGATCCTCTAAACTCACTTTTTGAATAAAAAATATTATTTTGTTCCTCTATATTAGAGAAATAGAGATGCATGGGTTGGAGATGCTCTTATCACGCCAATTTTTCCTCCCACCTCTCTCCTTACTATAGCTCTGTTTAGTAAGGCTTATTTCTAATTTATTTTAGCTTTTAATTTAATTTAAGTTATTTTGATGTGTTTGGTTCAGCTTAACAATACACCTTATAGTTTTTGTAAGTCAAAAATTAACTTATTATTTGAGTAGGAGAAGAGAAGCTTAATTTGTAAGTCAAAAATCAACTATGTTTACAGTTATAAGTTATAAGCTGTTAGGTTATAAGTTATAATCACTTTCCCACAGCTCTACCAAACGGGGCCTATGTCACTACATACGATTTTTTTAAGAACTTTTTTTTTTTTTTTGTTAAAGTATGAGATAAAAGAAATTAAAATATTTTAAAATATTTTTTTTTATTTTTTAGAAAAAGACTTATTATAAAAAATGAAAAGAATTTTTTTTATTTTTAATATAATTTTTCAATTTTGTTAACTAATTTAACATATTACAAACTTAGAAGAGTGTGAGATTATTATTATTTTTTTGAACTCGAAAAAAATAATGTTTTGTGGTGTTATCATTTTTGGCAACCATACGCCACAAAAAAATCCACCATCGAAATTGCAATAGAGTTCAGCCATACGCTACGAGATCTCAAAGAGAGCCAGCTAAAATTCAACCATTTTTCACACCTCTAAAATTCGAATTCGAGTCACCTCTGTGGAAAAAACCATGTTCTCCACTGGGCCACCGGGTAAAAAGCCTATTTGCTAGCTATGAAATTATCAAATAATTTTCTTAAGGATAATTAAAGGTATTTCAAAAAATTCTATAAAAATTATAAACAAATCTACACCGGTCCAACAGTATAATTTGGTCTGATTTAAAAAAATTTAAAAAAAAAACGATTTGATTCTGGTTACAAATAACTAGTGTTTCACCGGTACTATGTACGGATTGTATTTATAATTATATATATATATATATGTGAATTGTGATTTTTAAATGTCTTTTTTTTTTATACAGAAAAAGGAATATAACAAATGCAACATATCTTCAATCAATTATTTTATGTTTGCTTTTATTCAAAATTAAAAAATACTGTATGGGCAAAATTTATGTCTAAATTAAGAAAAAATTTATTCATAACGATATTTTTTTACTTCTATATAAATACTTAAAAAAAATAAACTTGAAAAAAGTAGTCAATATAATATTATGCATTAAGTAAAAAAATGTGGTTGGTAATTATGCTTACATAAATTTAATATAGTTTTAATTTCAAATTTAAAAAAATATTTATATTTTAAAAACATTTTATTTAGCTAGTACCAAATAGAATTTTCTTAGTAAAAAGGAAAGTTATAAAATTTTATTGCAAATTTTCAAATGTCTATTGTTAAACATTCTATGCTACTTGCTTGCTTGCTTTGGGAGTTTGATATTTAATATTTGCTCCACATTCATCGTATTGTTTTATTTATTTTTTTTCTTCTTGTATAATTTTCGCATGATACTTCTTACATAGTGCATCTCCAAGTGTATTAGTAAAAACATCATACACTTAAAATGCATAAAATTACAATATATAGAAAAAAAAAAAGTAAGTAATTGCCCAAAACTAAAACTACTTTAAGAAAAATAAAAAATAAAAATAAAAATGAAATTGTTTGAAATAGAAAATGATTTATTTATTTATTTATTAATTTTTAAAAATAAACTTTTAAAGAAAAAAACTATATTTAAAAAAATACAAAAACCAAACATAAAATATAATACAAAAAATAAATGAATTATAGGATTTTCAAGAAGTCTTACTTGATTTTCGCATGATATTTCTTTCATAATGCATTTCCAAGTGTATTAGTGAAAACATTATACACTTAAAATGCACAAAAGGACAATATATAGACAAAAAAAAAAAAGAAAAAGAAAAAAAAAAGTAAGTAATTGCCCAAAACTAAAAACTACTTTAAGAAAAATAAAAAATAAAAATGAAATTGTTTAAAATAGAAAATGATTTATTTATTAATTTTAAAAAATAAACTTTTAAAGAAAACAAAGAAAACTATATAAAAAAAAAAGTATAGAAACCAAACATAAAATATAATATAAAAATTAAATGAATTCTAAGATTTTCAAGAAGTGAGACTCACATATAAATTTTGAAAAATCTTGTCTATTCATATATTTTTTGTGTATTTTTTTGTACTTCTAATTTTGATAATGACATTGAAATAGACTGCACTTCTTGCATTAGGTTCATATAGATGTAATAAATTTTATAACACAAAATATAAACAATTGTGAGATAAAGTATCTAAAAAAAAATAAAAGTAACGTTCAATGATAATATAGAAGTACACTTGACGTTTTAATTTGATGTATAACCAGATTAATCGCCATAAAAGGGGAAAACAACTTTTATTTTTCATCACAACAATTACATAACTTAATATATAATTTTAATGTCTCTCACTCTTCCGCATGTCTAATTCTCTATCAATATTAGAATGAACGCATGAACCAAAAAAAGGGAATATTTGAGAAGATAAAGATATGTAGTTTGAGACCTTTCAATTGTTGAATTCTATTAATTAATAGTTATTAGGCTTCAATGGTCGGGTTTCTAATATTTATTAGCTATTGAATCTGAGTTCTTTGGTTTCATCTATATTTACTTGATAATTTGAGAGTAGATATGTGTCAAGCCTTTACACAAACACTTAACACATTTTTTGAGCATTATTAATGAAATGCACCGTATAATTTTTTTTTCCCCACAATTGTAACCTGTTATTTTTTAATAAGAATTTATATTTGTTTTAGATTTTTTTTAATATACAAATTAGTTTTAAAATTTTTTTTATAAAAATAATTTAATAATCCCATTATTAACCATAATGTATGGCAGAAGCTACAAAGGGTGTGACAGTAAGTAAGGGAAAAGTCAAAAAGGCTTGTGAGTCGAGAAAAGTTAATAAATGTTGATATTTTTTTTTAAATCAAAAAATTAGAAAATTAAAATTGGGATATTAGAACTCTCACAAGACTTGTGAGTTAAAAACTTCATTTTTCTCATATAATATATAGATTAATGACAATTTAATTTACAAATTTAATTTCAAAAGAATAGAATTAAGTCAAACTGAATCAAATCAATTTCTTTATTTTGATTAATTTTAGTATATATAAGGGTGCTTAGTAAGTTATTTATTTTACTTTTCATTAACTTCTTGTTTATTTTTTAATGACAAACATAATAAATTGAATAAGTTAGGATTATTAAATCAATTTTATTTTTTTAATAAATAATATATATAAAAAATTTTACAAAATCAAACAGTTCAAATTATAAAAAATGTCCATAATTACGAATATAAATAATTTTTATTTCACATTTCTGTGTCTCATTTTACAAATTGTTTTGCTTACAAATGGTTGGACAATCACGAGGGCGCGGTATCAAAGGCCCCACCAAAGAGTAAGATCTCAACCGGTCGTTTATCATAATCTCACATATGATATCTAAGGATTAAAAAAACGTGGCATGTGGCATGATCATTACCAGTCTAACCGTCCATTCACGTAAGGGGTGATTTGGAATAATCTAAATAGGTGTATTTTTGAATTTTTATAAAAAGATGTGTAAAAAAATAGAGATGTGATGTGATTAAAAAAAAATAAAAAGTGTGTACTTATTAGTACACCCAAACAAGGCCTAAATCTGTATTGTGACAAATTTGGAGAAATTACATGTAGCTAATAGTTGGAGAAAAAAATTAACAATATATATAGGAATGTAACCGACATTTGCATTTTTATAGTTTTTCATTTACACTCAATTATAAACACACTTCTATTTCTACGTTTTTATTTAGGGGGATGCACCAATAAATCTCAAATTAATAACTTATGCACTGTTTAGTTCTAAAAGTTTTCTTATAGACTGAAAGGTCCCATTACAATGTTAATAACATCAGATACAATGTTAATAACATCAGAGTCATGTTACAAACATTAAATTTCAAACATCTAATGTTCATCAAATTTCAATAATGTTTAAAAATATAGGATGAAAAACATCTAATGTTCATCAGATTTCAATAAATTTTGAAATTATAGAATGAAACATCAGATCATTTACATCATTTACATCATGCTGATGTAAAAATGGAACTAAGGCCTTGTTTGGGAAGACTAAATAAGTGCACTTTTTGTCTTTTTTGACTAAAAAAGTGAGGTTGAAAAATATGGATGTTTGGGTTAACTTTTTGACTTTTTATGGAAAAATGTGTAATAAAAAATTGTAAAAATTGGTTTTTAGAGGAAAATTTGAATTGGGAGTTGTGCAGCCGTAATTGTTGACTTTTGGTGAATAGTGTTAACTTTTTAACTTTTTGAGTAACTTTTTGGATTATTTGGGATATCCCAAACTTAGCCTAAATGGAACATAAGAAAATTTTTAGGACTAAATAGTTCAATGTTTCAAAAACTAGAACTTATGGGTAAATTTTTCTTTTATTTATATCCTATTACAAATACACTTACATTTTCATATATTTATAATTTTTTTTTTCCAGTAATTCCCTCAACAAATTTTAGTACATCCCTATAATCATACCTTGTCTTCCTTTATCGGTTCAGGACCATGAAGACAACCGGACCTTACAATACATTGACTTTTCTTTTATGCTGTGTTTGGTTTGGGGATTTGAGGAGAGATTTGGAAAGGGAAATAGAAAAGGTAGGTGAAATGTGAATAAAACATATTTATATTTCACCTAATTTCACACACTTTTTCCCTTTCCCTTTCCAAATTCCTCCTCAAATCCCCCAACCAAACACAGCGTTAGAGAAATTACATACAGCTGAAAGATTAAAAAAAAAATTACTAACATCTAAAGAGGTGCAAGTGATATTTATATCTTTACAATCTTTTGTTTGTATCTTATCATAAACACACTTGTACTTTCATATATTTGTAAATTTTTTTTTTTAATTTTTACCTGCATGCAATTTCTCATTTTTTTCTCCCTTCAGATCATATCGCGATAAATTTCCAGGAAATTGATGGAATGTTGCTGATACAGTGGTGTTTTGAGAAGCTGATAAAAAGTTCATTTTTTAACTTTTTTGATGACTTTTTTAGTAAAAAAACTGAATTGTTTTAGATAAAAAAAAAACGATTTTTTTTGACTAAAAAAATTAAAAAATCAAAAAATTAACTTTTTATTGTTATTTCCAAAAGGCCCCTTGGATTCTCCCACCAACCCCTCCGTCTCTCTTCAATTTTTTTTTTTAAATATATTTTTTTAAAATTTTTTTTAATTGCAAGCAAACAGTTTATTTTCCCAAGGTCTTGCTTGGCTGAAACCAACTTTAACCATTCTTCTCACATTACTGTCAAAGCTTTCATACTCTCTCTCTCTCTCTCTCTCTCTCTGTAGAACTCCATTATCTCTTAGCTTTCTCTGCATCGCTTGGCATTCTGGTGAAGAAAGGTATGCACTGAGAAACCCATCTTTCCATTCTTCTTAGTTTTTGGGAGATGCTAGCTCTGTTTTTGTTCATTTTACTTCTTTGTAACTCTCAATCTTTAGTGGGTTCTTTGAATGATGAAGGACTTGCTCTATTGTCACTAAAACATTCCATTACAGAAGACCCAGAAGGGTCATTGAACAACTGGAACTACTCTGATGTAAACCCTTGTTCTTGGAATGGCATAACATGCAAAGACCAGAGAGTTGTCTCTGTTAGCATTCCAAAGAAGAAACTCTATGGGTTTATTGCTCCTTCACTTGGATCTCTCTCTGAACTCAGGCATGTAAACTTAAGGAACAATAAGTTCTTTGGAAGCTTACCTGTTGAGCTCTTTGGAGCTCAGGGGTTGCAAAGCTTGGTTCTTTTAGGAAATTCCTTATCTGGGCCTGTCCCTTCTGAGATTGGGAAGCTCCAATATCTTCAAACCCTAGGTTTAGCACAAAATTTCTTTAATGGGTCATTACCCAAATCATTAATTCAGTGCAAGAGATTGAGAAGTCTTGATCTCAGTAGAAACAATTTCACCGGTCCTCTCCCGGATGGGTTTGGGATTAAGTTGGTTTCGCTTGAAACACTGAACCTTTCGTTCAATAACTTCAGCGGTCCGATTCCTAATGACATTGGGAATTTGTCTAATTTGCAAGGAACTGTTGATTTGTCTCACAATGTGTTTAGTGGTTCAATCCCAGCTAGCCTTGGTGATCTTCCTGAGAAGGTCTATATTGACCTCACTTATAACCATTTGAGTGGTCCTATACCACAAAGTGGCGCTCTTATTAACAGAGGACCAACGGCTTTTATTGGAAACCCTGGTCTTTGTGGCCCTCCTTTGAAAAACCCATGTTCATCAGACGTGGGTTTGAGCCCACCTTCCTCGTATCCTTTCTTGCCAAGTAACTACCCGCCTCAGAATACTGGCGATAAAAGTGGAAAGAGTGGAAAAGGGCTTAGTAAACATGCTGTAATTGCAATTATTGTATGTGATGTGGTTGGAATATGCCTAATCGGGCTGTTGTTCTCTTATTGCTATTCGAGGGTTTGTCCTCGGAGCAAGAGAAGGGAAGAAAATGGTTACGGTTTTGAGAAGGGAGGGAAAGGAAGGAGAGAGTGTTTGTGCTTTGGAAAGGATGAATCTGAAACTTTATCAGAAAATGTGGAGCAGTATGATCTTGTACCGTTGGATACGCAAGTGGCTTTTGATCTAGATGAGCTTTTGAAAGCATCGGCTTTTGTGCTAGGAAAGAGCGGGATTGGGATTGTTTATAAAGTTGTGCTCGAAGATGGGCTTACATTGGCCGTGAGAAGATTGGGAGAAGGAGGCTCTCAGCGGTTTAAAGAATTTCAAACGGAGGTGGAAGCGATTGGGAAGCTAAGGCATCCTAATATTGTAATTCTTAGAGCCTACTACTGGTCTGTCGACGAGAAGCTGCTCATCTATGACTATATACCGAATGGAAACCTTGTAACTGCAATTCATGGTAAGCTTCGCCAAACCCTCTTGTCCAAAGTTTTGTTGTTGTTATTACTTTTTGTTACTTGTTGCAGTTATTATTTATTACTTTTACATCTGACGCCTCCAAACCCTGCAGTAGGGGAGCCTCATGCACTAGGCTTTCTAATTTTTTCATTTTTTTTTGTTGGAGGTGTTTTGATTGTTCCAATCTTGTAATATTGACAGGGAAAGCTGGAATGGTATCCTTTACACCTTTACCATGGCCAGTTCGATTGAATATAATGACAGGAATTGCAAAAGGTTTGGTTTATCTGCACGAGTACAGTCCCAAAAAGTATGTCCATGGAGACCTAAAGCCTAGCAATGTATTGCTTGGAGCAAACATGGAGCCCAAAATCTCTGACTTTGGACTTGGACGGCTTGCTAATATAGCCGGAGGATCCCCAACCCTGCAATCAAGTCGAATTATCTCTGAGAAGCTGCATCAGAGGCAACAAAGCAATGTCCCATCCGAGGTCGGGGCACTCAATTCGGCTGCAAACTTTGGATCCTATTATCAAGCTCCTGAGGCACTGAAATTGGTCAAACCGTCACAAAAATGGGATGTTTACTCATATGGGGCGATCTTACTAGAAATGATTACTGGAAGAACGCCATTAGTCCAAGTGGGTACCTCAGAAATGGATCTCGTTCTCTGGATTCAACTATGCATTGAAGAGAAAAAGCCACTTTCAGACGTTTTGGATCCGTACTTAGCTGAATATTTGGATAAGGAAGAGGAGATGATTTCGGTTTTGAAGATCGCAATGGCATGCATCCAGACTAGTCCCGAAAGGAGACCTACAATGAGGCATGTCTCAGATGCTTTGGAACGACTGGTAGTGTCCAGTGATTGAAATAACAACACCTAGCTGTGAAAAATCTTGTTCTGTCGATTAAGTGTAAAGTTGTGCTAGAACTGATGATCAAGGGCTCAACAAGATGGATTAATTGGACTTTTCAGAGAAAAAGACGAGCACAGGCGACGACAATATTTAAGACCATGAGGTAAGAGGTTGTTTGTAACTGTTTTTGTTGTGAACTGGGGTGGTGATATGAGCAAGAATGTCTTCTTCTTGCTTGCTTTTATTGCCAGATTGTTTGTTCGTATGTTGTTTCTGTTAGTATGCTGATAATTATTTGTTTGTTGTTTTCAATTTCCATAACTGTGCTCAAACCTGTTAGCTAGGAAATAAATAGTAGCTAGAGAAGTGATGTATAAACTATTGAATACATGTGAACCACCATCATAGACCTTGGTCCCCTCCCATAGACCTCCTTTAGTAATTTTCATGGTTACGTTGTAGGAAACCATTTCATCATGGAGATCATCTACAGATCATAAAGTTTTCTTCTTTACATCTAGGAAGGATGATGCTTTTGGAGCATTTTTGTTAAGATAGACCTGTCAAATAATTTAGGGCTAACCAACGGGGCTAGTCTGTTGGTCAAGAGTTCCCTGTACCTAAGGGACGGAACTAGAATTTCATCTTCACAGGCCCAAAACGTGAACAAGAATATTATCATTTACTGCACACCTTATGAAGTATTTCATTTGATGAACAATTTTCATTTTTCTTCGAAAACAGTTTATATGCTTTTTAAAAGTAGCATGTCATGACAACATGTTCACAGGGACTAAAAAGTTAATACACCTTTACAGCTTTAAGTTGAAAAAGTGAAGAGGAAATGCTGTTCAATGATAGGGGGGGCCCACTCTGTATGTAACACATATATGAAACATATCATACATTTGAATGGTTTAAGCTACACATACAATGAATTTTTGTTGGGATGTCATGCCCTCCCATATGGTTTTCAAATAGTTCCTTCCTGCTGTACCTCATTAGGAGGTTAGGGTTTATTTGTAACAGTAATGCTACGCACCCAGGAAAATTACAGAAAAAAAGAGTTCAGAAAATGCATTGTGTGAATAAAAAATTAAAAAAAAAAAAGTGTAGTAAAAATGATAATTTTGTGGCAATCTGCCTTTGGAAAATGTTAGAACATTGATGGTCACTAGAGAAGCTAGTGGCTGATGCACAGAATTCAGGGTTCCATCCAACCATGGAGATGTGAACTTCTGTTTTGTTGTTTTTTCTTTCTTTCTATCATGCATGTCTTGATTGCACTCCTTGCCCATATTTTCTTGTGCTGTACCGTCTCTTCAGTTAGTGCGAGAAGTTTACGCAGGCTTTCCTTGCATTCCAACTTTGTTCTCCAAATCTTATTTTTTACTTTTCCAGACCTTGTATACATACATATGTGCTTCAGATTTCAAGTGTTTTCTCATCTGTTCTGTATAAAAAAAGCACAGGAGATTCGGCAGGAGACCCCATGACAATCATCAACTAGAATAATAAAGTGTCTGGCTGCTCTCCAATTAACTAGAGTTTAGTTGTGAAAGAATGAATAGTAGAACACATAACATTTGAGAGAAATCATGGTTCAAGATTACCCATAACTTGCAATTACTGTTTTTTTTTTGGGTTAATTGCACTCACCTCCCTTAAGGTTTGAAGAAAACACAATTAACCTCACACTTTTGACATAATTACACTGACAATGTTTGAGATCTCTAAAAAAAACTCTCATAATTTGACCTACAATGATGTGATATGATATAAGTGTCAACTTTTGATTTGCGACACATTACATTATATAAGGCCCAATTTTTTGGCACATCATTGTGGATGAATTTAAGAGTCTAAATTATAAGTTTTTAGCATTTCTTAATCTTAAAAAAATTAAAAAATCAAAAAATCTCTAAGCTATTTACCATGAACTAAAAAAGTCAAATGTCACATTAATTTTTTCATTCACAAACAAATAAAAGCTTTTTGTCAATAATTTTTCTAAGGAGGACAATTTCGTTCAATCCAAAATTTGGGCTGGAGGGAATTGTTTGGGTCTGTAGGGCCTATCAGGAGTTCTGTTTCGATAATTTGAATTGTTTATTTTGTTAGATACTTCATGTATTTCATTCTCAAAAAAATTTAAGACGATCAGATAACTGTAATTTGTTCAATTTACTATGTTTTTTATTAAAAAAATGAATGATCATTGTGTTTTTAAAAGATGAACAACATATTTTTTTGATGATAAAAATAATAAATTGAACAAGTTACAGTTATCAGATTGACTTAAATTTTTTTTTTTTTGGATGAATACATGAAATATCTGACAAAATGAATGGTTTGAATTATCGAAATGGAGCCTGTGATGGGTCCTCTCTAATCCATATTTTGGACTGGAGGGAATCTTTCATTTTCAAACACATTATCAACTTTTTTGAGCTCCTAAAAAAATTTTAAAAAATAAAAGATCATAAAAATAAACTCTAAACACCCAATAATTAAGTTGTTGTACAACTAAAGAATTTTTAAATTATAATTAAAAATAATATTATAATTAAAAGAACAATAAATCATAATCAAATGCAATAAAATGTCGTAACAAAAAATGTATATAGAAGACGCCCGAAATAGGATGTGTCCCATTGAATTTTCCTAGACTGAGAACCCCACATTGAGATGAGAAGGAATACTTGGTCTGAGGCTAGAGAGGCCAGAATTATGGAAGTCGTACGGAGCACATGTTGGTCGGAATGGAACTGAGATCAAACGAATCAAATTCAATGATGGGTAACATCTCATCTCATCTCATCTCATCATAAGAAGAACAATTTGATCTGTCCCTTACTTCGAGATTTTAACTGTCTCTGTTAATATGACTTTTCATTTGATACATCTTTTTTCTTTGTCCGAACGTAGCTAGCTAAGTACTTACATTTACAGCTACGTTTTCGTCCTTGTTGGGCTACATACTCCCCCATTCATGCTCAAACCATCACATTCCAGTCAAGCCAAGCCACCCGAGTCCCCCTCATATAATTGTTCAAACAAACCTTGCCACATAATGATTTTTCTATACATATATATACTTTAATTTTTAATTTTTGATTTTTATGTGTGTGTGTGTACATGACCAGTAATAATTTGCTAATATAATTTTTCAAGCATTACCAAGTGCAGAAGAACCTATGAGTTACCTTAGAGCCTCATGATCTCTATAGTGTGTCATACTAATCCAAAAAATTTCAAAAGATCAACGCAAGCAACACGAAGTTGTGATTATATTTACTTCACTACATATTCAAAAAATAAAAATTCCTTTTCCATTGGTACAAAGCTTGCATTTCAATTGAAATCATCAAATTACAAAGTTAAATAAAAGACATTGTCAAACAATACAAGGGAGAGAGATTAAGCAAATGCCAATTATGGGGGAACAAAAGCTTCATTCTTCGGCACAATCCTAAGCCGCTTCACGCAATCTACAAACTCGCTGTTCAGAATCATTAAACTGCCGATTAGCATATTGAATTGAACCATAATCCAAGTTCTAGTAAAATGATCAATTTATTGATCAATTTAAACAGTTAGAAATAATGACAGTAAATAACTTACTCCCATGGAACATCACCAACTGGCCTCCAATTCCCATCTCTGTCTTTGTAAAACAAGGAAAATTCTGACCCAACTTGGAATAACTGTAACCCAGATATGGATTGGCTACCTAAACATAAATCAAACTTAATTATGTTATTATTAACTTCTAACATGGATATTTCAATCTCATAAAGATTTTATACCCTACCAAACATGTCTTCAAGTTGAAGTGCAAGTGATGAATAACCCGGGTGATCAAGGATGCATATTTTCCGGCCAACAATGACCCCATCCATATTGACCTTCACATAAGTCCCGCATTCTTTGCTTTGAACTCCCTCTGTTTCATTGTCATAACTTTCTCGGGTTTTTCTCTTATGTCCCATTTTTGAATTTTTCAGCTCAGGATTCAACTTGTGCCAGTCTATCAGGTCTCCATAATCATCTGGCCTCACAAAGGTTGAAATGAAAATTTTGTTTAGCATATTGAAATGATTGTTAGCATCATTAAAGAATTCGTCACCCTTTCTTTCATCTCTCTTAAAACTCATTTTTCACAGTTTTACATTAATCATAAAGATGTGGTTCTCCATATGAGGGTTATGTTTTCTAGAATGCATTTCACTCCCAAAAATAAAATGTGGTCGAAACATTTTCTTTCTCGCCTCCGATTTCTGTTAATCATAGTTAAATTCTTCCTAGTTTGTTTGTACTATCAATGGTTCTCAGCTGTTGCACAATATTTTCTTATACTACTCCATGAAATCCTAATTATTTCTTTAAAAATTTCTACCTGTATAGATACAACCTAACTAGGAATTATACCAGTTTTTCTTTTAGTGAACTTTTTTCAATAAATGCTCAATTTTTTTACTTTTTTTGATCCCTTTAGACTTAGATGATCTTGAAAATTTAAAAAATGGATAAGTTCTAAAAAAAAATCCACCATATATGAAAAAAGCAAATTTATGAGGTTTTTTTGATAGAAAATATTTGTTTTTGTCTTTAGTGGGCTCTTTTACTATTATTATTATTATTATTTTAATTTTCAAGGTTGTTTAGTCTAGACAAATCTAAAAAGTAAAAAGAATTGGCACAATTTTTTTATTTTAAATATTGAACAAATTGAGACAAAAGTCGGCTTAAAGCGAGCTGCCAAATGAGGCCAAACTAGAAAGAGTGAAAAGGGTAAGAAGGGAAGTACCGGTACCATGAGCAGATGCATGATAAGCTTGAGGCTGCAAGGTCCTAAGACTAAGTCCCAAGTCAATTATTCCATCCCCCTCCTTACCTTCATAGTAAACCGAGTGAAGATTTTCATGGTTTAGAAAGTATCCTGATGATGATGTGTTTGAATCCATCGAATATCTTTCGCGGAATCAAAAATATAATTTCAGTTTAGGCAGCTATGGTACTTCAATATACACTCACTAAAGACCTATATATATAATATATATACTTATCCGCAGTGAAGAAAGAAGTAGACATGGTGCATGAGATGTGGGGGACATGGAAGACAAGGAAGCCTTTTGCCCATTTTCAATCATTGAGGAATTGTTAGGTTAATGTGTTCTGTCACTTATAACATGGATCAACTCAAGGAAGTAACAAAAAACCAGAAGAACAAGGGATGGCCTAAGTGATCTTAAATAAAGTGGATATGGATTTTGCATCCCGATATTGCTACAAAGATCCATTTTTTTTTGGAGAGGTTCAAATCTGACAGTGATCGGAGGTAATAGAAAACAAGCTAGGTGTACGAGGACTATAACATGTATGGTGATTAGTGTTAGGAGTGTCTTTGCATGATGTTTTGTGCTTCAGTTCACAATTGCCTAATCGCTAATGTTTGCATAATTTCAATTTCCATTGTTCTAAAAAGGAAATTTTTAACGATTATTGCTTGTTCATAGACACACACAAAAAAAGAAATGAGAATTGAGACCAAGAAGTTGTTACTGGCGTATAGATTCCTGCACATTATGTTTGTACATAAGAAATTGGAGTGAGTTTATCAAGTTAATTGGTATTACTACCCAAAAGATGGGAAAACATCAATCTCCAAATCCATATAACAAGAAACTAAGGGCAACAATGGGAAGTGCTGGAATCTGGGGCTGAAACCATAATTTCATCTTAGGAGGCCAAGATTCAATAAAAACATTTTATACAAAAACATTAAAAAAAATAATTAAAAAAAAGTTGTTTTGTACATTCATATCAAGTGTACATTAATGATAAAATATGAAATTTATACCTCTAAGCAACAATATGACTTAATTTTTAAACATGACAATGAACAACCCTTCAGCTACAATAACAATGGATGTAGAATCATTAATAACTACCCATATTATTTTTCCTTAAAATATAAAGTTATCGAATTTCCTATGCCACATCATGTAAGTTTAAAATACGTACCAAAGATTTATTTTTAAAAAAATTTACACTAAAACATGTGTTAGGTTTTATTCTTGGCAATCCCGTTGACAAGGATTTCTATAAGAAGTTAGTTTTCTTCCAAAACTAGGATTACTTTTGGATTTCTATAAGTAATTGGATTTCTTCCAAAACTAAGTTTACCTTGGTTTTCTATAAGTAGTTGGTTTTCTCCCAATACTTGTACAATTCCTCCAGATCTTCTTTTTGGTTGTTAAGGTTTATATCTGGGGATATTTTGTTAGTTTTCTTTGATGTTTTATTGAGTATTCAACTCATAGTTTAAAGAGAGTACATCAAAGATTTGTTTGTTATACACAAAAGAGAGAGTTGTTCTTCAGTTGTGGATTCTGAAGAATTCGAGCCTGAAGCTTTGGTGGAATCCGGAGTGGCTCATCAGAAAGACAATTCCGTGGTGAAGATGGGGTTGGAAGAGGCACATAGAGGTTGGTTCAATTAGGCGTTGTGGATTCGCTAGATAATTGAGAGTATACCTGTGTAATTCCTTTAAATCTTCTTAGTGGATTGTTCTTGTGGCTGTTGCCCGTGGTTTTTTTTATCACAATTGGAGGTGTCCAATTGTGGTTTTTCCACGAAAAATCGTTGTGTCTCTTTCTCTTGATTGCTTGATTGGGATTGTTAGATTCTGCTTAAAATTGATACATAATCACAAATCAACATCTAGGAGGTTTCTAGATTTTTCAATTGGTATCAGAGCAGGTCGTTCTATTTTTTTTTCAAAAAAATTCTTTTAGAACGAGATCTTGTTTGATTTGTGATAATGGATTCAATTCGTGATGGAAATTCTATGGTTCGACCACCCCTACTTGACGAATCCTCGGGGAGTGAAGATGAAGAACTTCAGCAAGCATATCAAAAGTTGTATAAGGAGTCTTTTAACTTATTCAAATTGAATGACAAACTCACAAAGAAACTCAAAACATGTGAAAGTGAGAATGTCAAGTTAAAAAAAGAGATTTCCGAGGCTAGGAATGATGCCCTTAAGATTTTTAATGATCAACAAGCTCTTTGTGCAAAACTCTTGACTTGTGAGACAGAGAGGAATGAGCTACAACAAATTTATGCAACATATGAAGAAAAGATTGAAACTCTCGAGATGTCTTAAGTTGCTTTGGAAGAACTAATGATCAAGAAAGAGGAAGAACTCAAGTGTGCTATGGCTACCATTGGTCTTTGGAACAGAGGATCAAAGACTTTGGACAATATCATTGGGTCTCAACAAATTTGTTCTGACAAGAGTGGCATTGGCTTTGGTAGTAAGAAAGAGCAAAAACAGAAGGCTTCCACATCTTGTGATACAAGAACTCAAGGAAAGGGAGAACAAAAAATTCAACATAAGGATAGACTTCTCAAACTTCCTAGAGTTGGTAAGGCCAAAGAAAAGAAGGTACACTCTGTTTTTATTTGTCATCATTGTGGTATGCATGGTCATATTCGCCCTTATTGTTATGAATTGCATGGGAGAATGTCTCATAGAGATGGAAGAAATTCTAATATCTCAAGGGGTAGGAGACACTTCATTGGTCATAAGGAGGTTAAGGGTCATAATAAACCTTGCTATTTTGATTTGCTTGAGACCAAACATGAACAGAGGTTGTGTTTACCTAGACCTAGGAATAGGAAGTTGAAAACCATGTCAAGACAGGTTCTCATTGAAGGGGAAGGGAACCATAACGTCAAAACACCACCCAAAAACCGCAATTTTCACAACTTTGTTTATACTAAAGCGGTTTGGGTGAGAAAACTTGACTTGTGTTAATTTGTTTATTTGTTTTAGTTTTTAGGTTTCTGTGTGTTTTTTTTAATGAGAAAAAAATGTGTGCTTGTTCATTTTCTGACATGTTTTGTTTTCTAAAAAAATAAAAAATAAAAACAAATGTGTGCATGTTCGTTTTTTGTCTTGCTTTGGTTAAGAAAAAAATGAAAAAAAAAAAAAAATCCAAAAAGATTTTCTTAGTATGGTTTTGCAAACTTGAATTTTTTTTTTTTTAGATGTCCTTGGTGCATATTGGAATTGATAAGAATATCCATTACATGCTAATATGTGTGTGCTTTCTGTGGTTATTACTCATTTTGGAGTGTGTGTTTTTTGATTAGTATGTCTCATTCTGTACACACTCTTGGATTAGCAAATATCGGAGTTTTCCGCCTTAGTGATTATTTTTTCTCTATGGACTTCTGGCATTGTATCTTTTGCTTTTCTAGAGGAATTGACCTATACTAGTATATCGTGGGTGATGTTGAGTCTCTTAACCATCTTCCATCTTTTTGCATCTCCATGGCTTTCCCCTCTATTCTTTGTAGTCCAGCCATGAGAAAAAGGCTACCTCAAAGTCACCAACCAGGCCATCTTTATTATATCCATGCTTCTCTGGTTCGGTTTCCATACTCTTGAGCGTGTCAGCCGCCAATAAGTGTGCAAAAGAAAGAAAAAAAAATGTGAAAAAGAAAAAAAAATGTGCAAAAGAAAGAAAAGAAAAAGATGTGAAAAAAAATAAAAAATAAATAAAGGATTTATTGATTGAGGGGGAGCCTCCGCCTTTACTCACCAAATACCCCTTGATTCCTAGTTGTTTGACTTTCCGTAGTTATGCTTAGATTCTCTTGTTGGAGGTCCAACTTTTATATCACTACTAGGATCTGAATCTAGTGTTTGTCGAATCCCAAGAGTCACACACACACTTTTATCATGGGATCTATGCTTTTCACATAATGCATCACTTTCTTTTATGAGGAATTTTCTAAAGGCTGTTGTCACGACCCAAACCCGGCCCTATGGGTTTAGCACCGTAACCGGCCAGTAATCCGAGATTACCGAGGGCCTGCTTAACAGTAGTACAGTAAAACAGAGTTCAGGGCCTGGCGGAAGCCAATACAGTAAATAGACAATGTCCAATGAGCTGTGACAGTCTGTATGCAAAAAGACTTTTTCATTCAACCATATACAGTCAGTGGCAAAACAGTATATACAACACATGCAGTCACTCAGTACAGGGACTTAATCCCTACTCGATAGTACAGTAAACATTTAGTCTATACAATCCATTCAGTTATTACAGAGCAATAAGACAGTGCAAAAAGAGGGGAAATACTAAATCACCCATAAGCCTTAGTATAATAGGCTCGGAACCTCGCAGTGAGGCACTTGGGCTGGCTTGACAAAACTGGGACTCTACCCCGACGCTTCTAGCTTTGATCCGGTGCCTGCACACCTATATATATATATGAGCAGTGAGCTAAAGCCCAGTGAATAATATAAAGCGTAAAGAGGTTTAGAATGAATGTCCTTACAGTAATGAAAACAGTTCATTTCAATCAGTATATCAGTTGTTCGATACAGTAAACAGTCATATGTGGTACATCCATTAGCATAACAGTATCAGTAGGTCTTAAAAGACCGAACAGTAATGATGGCCATCAATCAGTAAACAGTAGTGGTTCCACGAGGGAACCGACAGAGATCTCTGTAATAGTAACAGTAAACAGTAGGTGCTAAGGATGCCACAGTACAGTTCAGAAATAAAGGACATACATTCATTCAGTAAATAATACCAGTACAGTAAACAGTTCAGTTCAGTATTCAAAAGATAATCATTTTGAACATATCTTTACACAATTGTTACTCACAGAGTTCTGGGCTAAAGTGAACTAGAGCATCTCCAGTCGCCAACCCTACATAGTTCACAGATTGAACACACACTAAGCTATGCAGTTGGGAAATATCATAACTTAATCCTTAACTTGCCTTGGTGTGTTCTACATCAAAATCCTCATCAAGATGCCTTAAACTAGGCCTAAGAATGCATAGGATGGAATGAGGATGCAAAGATGTACTTTAGAAAACATTTTCAGAAATTTCAGTGGAACAGGGTCCCGCTCGAGCGCAGGTTTCCCCGCTCGAGCGTCCACTTCACCGCTCGAGCGGACCAAAAAGTACTGGATAGGTGAAATCTCCGCTCGACGCCCGCTCGAGCGTGTCACCTAGTCCTCCGTTCGAGCGCAACTTCCTCCGCTCGAGCGGACTGATGCACAGTGCAAGATGCTGGGAGCTCGATTTCCCCGCTCGAGCGGGAGGCAAAAATCTGGAAAACCCAGGTTTGTGTTCTAAGTTCAAAACCAAGGTTTCAACCACCAAAATCGATCCTCTTGGGCCCATTTTCTGGAAAACTCTTTTAAACACATAGAATAACATGTTTCAAACCTCAATTTAAGAAATCAAGACCCAAGGGTGTTTAATTCAACTCCAAATCAAACCTATTTTTCAAGAACAATGCTCAAGTAGGACATGCATGGATTAAAACCATTTTAAAGCTTCAATTCTTGCTCTAATGAGCTCCTTCTTTACAAAACAAGGTGAAATCATGGTTCTTAACATTAACATAGACATGCATGTGAAAATCCATGAAGAGCAACCTCAAAAATACAAGAGTATGCCATGCATGCAAAGATTAAGCTACAATTCAACACTTTAAGCCATAAATTGGCTCTTGACCTCAATTTAACTCAAAACCATGCAAGAACAATCCAAAGACACAATTAGGGAGATGAATGATCTACCTTAGGTGTAGAATTAGAAGTGAGGGGGGGCTCAATTATGTAAATATCCTTCAATTTCTTCAAGTTCCAAGCCAAAACTCAAGACAAATTCAACTCTCTCAACTTCTCTCTCTCTATGGTCGGTTGAAGCAAGGGAAATGGTTGAGCAAATGTTGTGTTTGAGTGTGATAAGGCTCAACAAGTTTAAACTAGTGGGCCACTAAGTGGCAAAATAGTAATTAAGGCAACTCTTGTAATTCATCAATATTTAATCTAATTTAAGCATACCAAATCACATTTTAATTAAGTATACCATGAAATCGCATAATTCACAATGATCCTAAAGCATCAATCAATTTCTGGTTCGGCCGCCGATAAAGTCTTCAATTTGCAGTTTAAACATAAAAACTCAAACAGATAATCAATTGATCAAACAGATAGAATATGCAATACAATGATAAACTCAATCAAGTCAGTTTAAATTTTCAGTCAGTTAGTTCAGTAATTTATTCAGTTCACTTATCAGTCATAATCGGTTCAGTTTATCGGTAATCAGTGCTTATTCGGTAAACAGTGACGAGGGTTGTTACAGCTGTGCACATTGTGTTTTCAAGTAATTGTGCTTCTTGGATAATCTTGTGTGTTTCAAGGTACAAATCTGAAATTTCTTGCTTGCTCCACCATATTATTTTTGTCGTTTTTTTTTCTTGTTCATTGTTTTTAGTGAGGGGGAGTTTGGTTTATCATTGCAAGAGTTTGTTAGCATGAACACTTTGTTTTGTTTGGTACGGGAGATTGGCCTTAGTTGGTTTGCATGTTGCTTTGCATTGGCTTCTTTATTGTTTGAGCTTCCTTTGTCAATTCGTGAAAAAAAAAGGGGGGGGATTAATGTTGTCCGGTGTGTCTTAGGATTTCATGTATTCATGTCATGTGTCGGGTGCATAAGTCTTAGTTTTCATCTATCCATGCTACATGTTCTTAAAATCTTCAAGCCGCATCTATTCATGTTTTCCATCTCATGCTTCAAGATAATCTTGTCATATGTTTATTGCTTTTTCATATACTCTTGTGGCATTAATAGTTGTTTTGGAGATTGTGGCATTAATAGTTGTTTTGCAGATCTTGACCGTCAGAAAGAAGTTTGTGTTTGTTGGCTGTAATGGGTTGGGGTGATTAGGATTTTATTTATTAGGTGTGTTTTGTCACGGCATTGCCAAAGGGGGAGATTGTTAGGTTTTATTCTTGGCAATCCCGTTTGACAAGGATTTCTATAAGAAGTTGGTTTTCTTCCAAAACTAGGATTACTTTTGGATTTCTATAAGTAATTGGATTTTTTTCCAAAACTAGGATTACCTTGGTTTTCTATAAGTAGTTGGTTTTCTCCCAATACTTGTACAATTCCTCCAGATCTTCTTTTTAGTTGTTAAGGTTTATATCTGGGAATATTTTGTTAGTTTTCTTTGATATTTTATTGAGTATTCAACTCATAGTTTAAAGAGAGTACATCAAAGATTTGTTTGTTATACACAAAAGAGAGAGTTGTTCTTCAGTTGTGGATTCTGAAGAATTCGAGCCTGAAGCTTTGGTGGAATCCGGAGTGGCTCATCAGAAAGACAATTCCGTGGTGAAGATGGGGTTGGAAGAGGCACATAGAGGTTGGTTCAATTAGGCATTGTGGATTCGCTAGATAATTGAGAGTATACCTGTGTAATTCCTTTAAATCTTCTTAATGGATTGTTCTTGTGGCTGTTGCCCGTGGTTTTTTTATCACAATTGGAGGTGTCCAATTGTGGTTTTTCCACGAAAAATCGTTGTGTCTCTTTCTCTTGATTGCTTGATTGGGATTGTTATATTCTGCTTAAAATTGATACATAATCACAAATCAACATTTAGGAGGTTTCTAGATTTTTCAACATGAATAATTGAAAGTTGCAACTTTTTTTAGCTATACAATACACAAACTTTTTTAAGATCAAAGGAGGGCAGGAGAAATATCATTGGTTATAGTGCAAGAGATCAAATTCTTAACGCTATGTTTAATTATTAGAATTAATAATGAGAGAATAAAAATTCATGAGATTAGTGTAAGATTCATTATCTAGCTAGTGGAATGAATAATCCCCTCTTATCCACATCTGTTTTGCATTGACTATGAAATTATATAATTCCAATTATATATTTATTTTGTATTATTAGTTGTAAGATTAAAAAAATTAACCAATTTTATTAGATAAAAGTCTATTGAAATCTAATTTGAATAACAAAAATTGTAATTAAACACTGAAATGTAAGTCTCATAAATTAATAATTTCAATCCTATGCTACAATCAGTTCAATCAAATAGACCGTTACAACATAAAATAAAAAAACTCTTAAAATATCAAGAGGACCATGACACCCCTGGAATCCCCTTCCCTTAGCATCAACAAATCAGCAAATGAAATCAGTACATGGCCCATATGAGACTCAATATCAAGTAAACAATTGACAGTACAAGAAGTTTCAAGATCTTAGCTTTCTCTTTTATTATTTGTTTTGTTTTTTTGTTTTTGTTTTTGTTTGAACAAATAGAGATAAAAGCGAAGAGAAACAGACCAACCAAAAAGAAATAGCACAAACTGCAGGAAAGAAGCAAGACAAGCAGAACTAGGGAGAAGCCCAGGCAGACTCAACTTCACAGCATCAACTATACTTGACATAGCAACACATTTAGGTTATGTTCAAATCTTAGATCTATCAAGTAAAAGTAAACCAAAAGAGAAATGAAAAACATATCATGGGAATCTCATTCTAGTTTGATTTTTCTTATTTGTACTTTGGGCTAGTTTGGGAAGATGGTTATAATTAGCTTTTTGATTATAAGCTGCTTATAAGCAGCTTTTTTGTGAGAAAGGAAGTGGGTTATAATCCGGGAAGTGGATTATAACTTACTTCCCAAAAGGGGCCACATTTGTTAGTTTTGGCCAAATTTTTTTTCTTGTGGAAAACATATTTCGTATTTTCTAACTTTTAGTATGACAACAAATGAAAGCTAATGGAAAATTTTTCTATAACCAACAAAAAAATAAGTTTATTTGGGCAAAAAGTGTTTTCCAATTTTGGAAAGTGTAAAATGTTTTTTAGACTAAAGTCTTATCAACGCCACTACACTATCTCCACCTCTACCACACTACCTTTGAGGCGTGTTTTAGACACTTAAGTAAAAATTGCCCCACTCGAAAGAGTTTGCTACCAGATTCAAAGCAAGCCATCAAGCTGCAGATCACAAATTTGAAGTTTCTTTCAAGAATGCTTTATACGAATTGCGTATAAGACTGATAGAAAACAAAAAGAGAATGGAAGAAATTCGAAGAGAGAAATCTGTATTTGGATCCCTCTTTTTTATTTGTTGACAATCAAGAGACATGATTTCCACCAATTCTCAATAATCATAACCTTTCAATTTGAATAAAACATTATTTCATTTGAATTTCCAAAAATCTGAAAATACATGTTTGGTCATAACAATGGTGATCAATTGAGTGGGACACAAATATGAGCATCACAAGAGGACTTAGAGCATTGGAGTGTACAAATCTCAGAAATAAGAAGAGGACCACTCTCTCTGCATCCAACACAATCATCAGCAATGGTCCACTGATATTCACATTATGAATTGATGTCTCATTCCCAAATGAGGACTATGGAGTTTTTTTTTCATGTACCATCAAAGTTAACAAATGGCAACAACAGTCCATGGAAGTCTATATATGTATACATAGAACCATGGTCCTTGACATCATCAGTAACAGCATGCCAAGAGCTGAGCAATCTACTATAAATTGAGACATTGATGATTCTGGTGGAATATATCTCACATTGTTTGGGGTTGCCCCATCTATGCTAGTTATAAGACTCTAGTTTCCCTCTCCTTAATACTTGGGTTTTAAGGAGAAGTGTGGGTTAAGCTTTTCAATTTGATATCAGAGCTTGGTTAGACCTCTGACTGGTGTATCGTTTGTTCGGCTAGTGTATGTTGGAATTGTAAGATTTTTGTATCTCTGTATATTCAATTGTATATTTGATTACAACCAGACCTTAGATTATACAGCCCTAACTCCTAAACCAAAAAGGACTCTAATACAATCACTCATCTAATAGGACTAGGACTCTAACATATACAACCACAATCATGTAAGATTCACAATGTATTCTCACACCCCCACTCAAAGTCAAGGTGTTTTAGCAGAAAACACTGAGAGTTTGCTAAGAAGAAACTGAAATCAAGTAGTAGTGTGTCTTGGTGAAGAAGTCCGCAAGTTGCAAAGCCGAATAGATGAAATGAAGCGAGATAGAGGCCGACTGCAGATGCTGGCGAATGAAGTGACAATCAATCTCAATGTGTTTCGTCCGTTCATGGAAGACAGTATTGTGGGCAATCTGAATAGCACTGCGGTTGTCACAATAGAGAGAGGTCAGAGAAGACTGAGAGACACCCAAATCAGACAAAAGACAACGAAGCCAAACAACTTTAGCAGTGGCATGAGCCATAGTACGATACTCAGCTTCAGTAGTAGAACGAGCAACGACTGATTGTTTCTTGCTTTTCCAAGAGATCAAGGAATCACCAAGAAACATACAGAAACCAGATGTAGACTTGCGATCAGTAACATCACCAGCCCAATCAGAGTCAGCATAGGCCACCAAGTCCAAAGAGGAAGTAGAGGACAACAGTAAGCCCTGAAAAATGGTACCCCTGAGATAGCGAAGAATGCGAACCAAAGCAGCCCAATGGGTAGAGCGAGGAGCAGAAACGAACTGACTAACCACATGAACAGCATAAGCAAGATCAGGGTGAGTGATAGTCAGATAAACTAAACAACCCACAAGCTCGCGATATAAAGTGGAATCATCTAGAGGGACACCATCAGTAGAGTTAAGCTTCACATTAAGCTCAATAGGTGTATCAGAAACCTTAGTATCAGTGAGACCAGCACGATGAATGACTTCATTAGCATACTTAGCCTGAGACAGAAAATAGCCCTTTGGAGAAGAAGCAACCTCAATACCAAGAAAATACCGTAATGGACCAAGATCTTTCATTTCGAAGGTGCGGAAGAGATGCTGCTTGACCTCAGAGATAGTAGAAGAGTTAGAGCCAGTGATGATCATATCATCCACATAGAGTAAGAGAGCAACAAAACCAGCCGATGTATGTCTTAGAAATAAAGCAGAATCGGAAGTAGAAGAATGAAACCCAAGCTCGGTAACAGCAGTCTAAAAGCGATCATACCAAGCATGAGGAGACTGCTTCAGACCACACAGAGCACGCCGAAGACGACAAACCTGGCCAGAGGAATGGTGAAGGCCGGGGGGAGGGCGCATGTGAACCTCTTCAGTGAAATGACCATTAAGAAAAGCATTCTTAGCATCCATCTGATAAAGAGGCCAAGACCGAATAGCAGCGATAGAGATCAAAGTACGGACAGTAGTCATCTTGGTAACAGGAGCAAATGTCTCCTCATAATCAATACCATACTCTTGAGAGAAACCTTTGGCAACCAGACGAGCTTTGTAGCACTCAAGAGACCTATCAGAATGAGTCTTAACTTTGTAGACCCATTTGCAACCAACCAAGTTCTTACCAGCAGGCAAAGGAACCAACTCCTAAGTACTAGTTTTCTGTAGAGCAGACAACTCATCTTCTATAGCTTGAACCCAATGAGGATCCTGACATGCCTCCTTGTAAGACTGGGGTTCTGAAAAAGAGTGAATAGCAGACAAAAAAGTACGATAGGAAGTAGAAAAACATGTATTAGACCAACCCAATCTGTTTGGAGGATGACGCGCTCGAGTAGGATATCGGCGTTCAGCAGGATCGGTGTCATCAGAAGTAGGAGAAACAGCAGCAGGGGTAGAGACAACTGGTAGAGGAGGAGCCTTGCGACGAGAATAAATTAATAACGGAGGAGAAGAAGAAGCCGAAGAAGCCGAAGCAACTAGAGGTGAAGGAAGAGGAGAAGATGGAACAAGCTTAGGAGGAACAGTGGAGATGTATTCATCAGACGAGACCTCAGAAGGAATTGGGTCAATGTGAACCAAATCCTCTTTGGAAATTGGAGCAGTGAGAGGGGGAAGCTGAAAGTAAGACAGACGTTCAAGAAAGGCAAGATGACGAGAGACATAAAGGCGACGAGAGACAGGATCGTAACAGCGGTAGCCTTTCTGAGTAAGACTGTAACCCAAAAAGACACACAAGACAGACCGGGCACTGAGTTTGGTTTTATCTTTACGAGGAAGGAGGGCAAAACAAGAAGACCCAAAGACACGCAGGAGGGAATAATTAGGAGGTTGGGAATACAAAGCCTCATAAAGGGATCGACCAGAGAGTAAAGGAGTCGGCATACGATTAAGGAGAAAAGCAGCAGTAAGAACTGCCTCGCCCCATAATGGTGCCGGAACAGAGGCAGGGAGAAGAAGAGATCGAGCTGTCTCAAGGAGATGACGGTGTTTACGCTCAGCACGACCATTTTGGGCAGGTGCATCAGTACAGGAGGTTTGGTGAATGGTGCCCAATTTGGCCAAATACTCACAGAATTCAGTTTTAAAGTATTCCCCACCCAAGTCAGACCGAAGTATTTTAATTATGGCCTCAAATTGTGTAGTGATCATAGACTGAAATGTACAATATATCTTGTAGAAGTCAGATTTATGAGCCATAAGATAAACCCAGGTATAGTGAGTACAATCATCAACAAAGGACACATAATAAGCAGAACCCCCTTTAGTGAAAACTGGAGAAGGTCCCCAGACATCAGTATGTACAAGAGAAAAAGGGGAAACAGAAATAGAAGTACTGTGATTAAAGGGTAAAGCTGTCATTTTAGCAAGTTTACACCCTCGACACTCATTAATTTGACTAGGAGAAACTTTACCTAACAATCCTAACTGAGCTAAAGACTGCAAGCGGTCAACAGACAAATGACCTAAGCGAGAATGCCATAAATAAAACTGACTCGACTGAGAATCTAACTGAAAAAATGAAAATGCAACAGGGGAGGTAGACTGAGGAAGATGTAGGCTTTCCACCACATAGAGATCTCCAACTCTACGGCCGATCCCAATCTGCTTCTTGGACACCCGATCCTGCACACAACAGATAGAAGAAGAAAAGATAACATCAAAACCAGAAGCATCAAGCTGACTGACAGAAAGCAAGCTAACAGACAGTTGAGGAACATAAAGAACAGAGGGAATAGTAACAGTAGACATAGTAAAGGGTAAAACAGACCCAATAGATAGGATAGACATACCAGACCCATTAGCAGTATTTATAGTAATAGGAAAGGGAGAGGGGATACAGTTTTGGAGTAAGGAGAGGTGAAGAGTCATATGATGAGAGGCACCAGAATCAAAAAGCCAGACAGAGGAAGGAATACCTGAAGAGGACCCAAGCAAACCTGAATGAGAAGAGGTGAGAGCAGAGGCAGATGAAGATGACTGAGAGGTGGACCAGAGATGTTGAAGCTGAGTAATTTGAGCACTCAAGGAAGCCAAGTGAGGATCAGAAACCGGGGCAGAGGCAGTATAAGCAGCAGGAGGGCAAAAAGTATTCGGAGCAGGACCTCGGGACTGTGGCTGAGGCGACTGAGAAGACTGAGCAGTCTGACGGCCCTTCTTGGGACAGTTGTACTTCCAATGGCCCTTTTGATGGCAGAAAGCACACTCATCAGATGCTAGTGGCCCCTTCTTGGGCTTTGTATTGGTCTGAGGCTGATAAGGTGGGGGTTTGATAGCAGAGGAGACGAAGTAGGAGCCAAGAAGACAGATGGAGACAGAGTCTGACTGGCCGTCTTAAGACGAGTTTCCTCGGAGATGAGCTCGTGAACAATAGCATCCACAAAGGGGAGAAGAGACCGATGAAGAATGCCACCATGAATAGCCTCATACTGAGGGGAAAGAGCCGTTAAGAACTGCACTAAACGACCTTGCTCTCGAAACTCAACATAAGCATCTAGTGTCTTGAGGCTAGATGGTTCCATAAGGGCCAACTGATCCCAGAGGCCTGTCATCTCAATGTAGAAATCTTGAATAGACAGATCTCGTTGACGAGCTCTCTGAATAGCTGTTTTCAACTCATACCGTTTGGCAAAGTTCGACTGCTGATAAACACTTTGCAAGTAATCCCATACCTCTTTGGCGGTGCTATATTTAGAGAACATCATCCCAATACGATCATCCACAGAGTTATGGAACCAAGTCAAAACTTGAGCATTATCACAATCCCAAGTATCACATGAAAGCAGATATTCTTTTTGTTTGGGATCCGATGGACGAGGAATAGAACCAGAAACATATCCCCATTTTTTTTCGACCGAGAAGAAAATTTCTCATAACACTAGACCAATAAGCGTAGTTGTCACTTGTAAGTTTACATTTAATAGCTTGAATTTTATCTTCCGACATTGTAATAAAGCAAGGTTTTTATAAAACAAATTAACCAGAGTGGTCAAACATAGACTAGACCAGCGACTGTAAGGAGAGGGGTCAAACAGACAAATTAACCAGAGTGGTCCAAGAGACGTATCTGGACCAGCGTTTGTAAGGAGGCGAACCAGATGAACCACGATCGCGATCAACCACGATCAACCAAAGAGGAAGATGATCCGAACCCAATCTCGGACGACCATCATACCAAAAGGAATGATCACTATCAACCAGGATTGCGATGGCAAGACAACAGATCTGAAGAAGAGACGGAGAGACCTCGGACGAACCAGATGGGTCGACTTGAAGAGAGATCAGGATCGTGATCAACCACGATCGACTTGAACAGAGACCGGACGGACTAGATGGACCGAACCCAATCTCGAATAGGATGGGTCACGCGTATCCACGAGGTTGAACCGGAGAGTTCAACGAAACAGAAAAGCTTCAACAATGGCTGTTAGGGTTTCGAAACCAAGCTCTGATACCATGTAAGATTTCTGTATCTCTGTATATTCAATTATATATTTGATTACAACCAGACCTTAGATTATAAGCCCTAACTCCTAAACCAAAAAGACTCTAATACAATCACTCATCTAATAGGACTAGGACTCTAACATATACAACCACAATCATGTAAGATTCACAATGTATTCTCACAAATGTCCCATATTGCTTGGAGTTGCCTATCTTTGTTGAAATCTTTTTCATGTCTAACATATGTATGATACCGCAAACTGTTTGAATATTCAGTATTTCTGGCAGGCGGCACCCAAAAAAATAAAATAAAAAAGATAAGGGCGAATTACACTAATAGTCTCTATAATTTGAGAGAAGTGTGAGTTGAGTTTTTCAATTGATTTATGTGCCCATCTTTGTTGAAATCTTTTCATGTCTAACATATGTATGATACGTGAATAGTTTGAATATTTAGTATTTCTGGAAGGTGGCACCCAAAAAAATAGAATAAAAGATAAGGACGAATTATATTAACAGTCCCTATAGTTTGGGGCTCGTGTCATTTTGATTTCTAATTTTTCAATTGTGACACATTTGACCTTGAATTTTGAATATTGTTTCAAATAAAGACAATTAAAGATATCATTGCTCAATTTCAAGGGCAAAATCATCAATTTGATAAAATATAAACTAATTGACAAAAATAAATGTCAAAAAAATATTTTTAAATTTTTAAAAATTATTTCTACCCACCAAAGATAAAATATGCAAAATTGATAAATCTTGTACACATTTTTTTACCAAATTAATTTTTATTATGTGTTTGGATGATGATCATGTAATGAGTGTTTGTTTTTATTTTAATGGTCAAATGTGTCACAGTTGAAAGTCAGAGACTAAAATGACACAAGTTCCAAACTATAGGGACTTTTAGTGTAATTCACAAAAAAAGATAATGCAAAATGATATGCAAAAAATAAGTTTATGGTTTTTTTTTTCCTTTTTTTTTTTTGTCAAATTCTAAATCCAAACACTGTCTTAATACTTCATAATGAGGACTTATAGGAACCAAGGAATTGAAGAAATGCCACACATAGGAAGTTCATAATGCAAAATGGTATGCAAAATTATAATGCCAAATCGAAAAAAAAGAAAGAAAGAAATGCCTTCAAATTTTTTTTTTATATAAATTATTTAGTTTTTATTTTATTTTATCTGGTTTTGGGTTAAAATTTCATGTCTAGACTACATACTGGCACATTATTACTTGTTATATGTTTAATGGATTGATAGTAAATTTTAACATTTTTTTTAGAACAATTTCAATTATACTTTTCATTTTTTACTTACTAAAATATAAATTAAAAAAAAAAGTATAGTTTTCTGTTTGCCTAATTATTTTTTATCTATACTCTAACGTTAATATTTATTTTATTTATTTAAACATACAAAATATTTAAAGACTCTTAAGACTCTTTAAATATAACTAGTCTTAAAGAATTTTATTAAAATAATCATTGTAATAACTAATTTATTGATGTAATTAAAATATAATAATACTAACATGTTTGGTTCTTGGAGATGCTCTTAGTTCATCATGAGATATTGATTTACAATAATTGCTCATGCAGTTCAAATTACTCTCTCTTTTTTTGGTACTAAAGATTAGCTTTGATTCATTCAACAAATTTTCTTCAATTTGTAAAGATTCTGGAAAGATGTCATTTTCATGACCAACTTTGCTGCATTTGATAATCTTATATATCAATTATTATTTATTTAATCAATCAAAAAAATAAAACAAATATTCCATAATATTGAACTGTTACAAGAATCTTTCTTCTAAGCAATTGCAAGTTGCAATGAGTCAAGCTTGATTCAGATGCCTATAAAAATTTAAAACAAATAATAATTTTCAATTTTGGCTCCACCTTTTAATATTTTTCCTAGTTTCCCACAAATAATTCATAACTTGACAAAATACAGAAAAAAACAAATTCACAAAAACAGAACCAAAGCCAGCTATGAACTAACTGTATTTTAATTAAATAATTTATTTGTTTTTTGGGTTGTCCCCGTAATCAATCATCTCCCTCAAAGAAGAAACCCAAACCATGAACACTAAAAGTTCTTTCAATTTCAAAACTCAATTTTAAAAATCCTAATCTTGACTCTCTTTCTCTCTCAAACTAAGCAAAGCTTATTGCTAATCTCTGTTTAATTCAACAATGTCATTCTTAAGACACAGAAACCATTCAATCTCAGCCTCAGATCCAAAACCCAGAACCCAATTTCTCTCTCAATCCTCCACTTTCAAACCCACCATTTCTAACAACAACAACAACATTGATGGGTCTAATGAAAACAAAAAGCTTTTAACAAAAACACCCAAGAAGAAGAAGTTATTTACGTCGGTGACACTCAGAGGACTGGGATGTGGGGCAGCGTCGCCGGTGGTTACGGCGGCGGATTTGGAGGCTGAGAAAGTGCGGCGGAAGAAGAAGAATAAGAAGAAACAGAGGAGGAAAACGACGTCGTCTAGTCCCAATACTCGGGGAGTTGTTGTTGTGGTTGATGTTCAAAGTGTTTGTTGTGCTCCTGGTGTTGGTATAGCCTCCGATGTTGTTCCCAGAACGAGGTTCGATTCTGAAAGAACCAATCACAGAGTGGTAATCCTTATTATACATATAATGGGTTTTGATTTTGATTCTTTATTTATTTATTTATATGTTCAAAGTTTTTATTTATATGATTTGACTGAATTCTTCTTTAATGCTTTTGTGTAAATGGTGGGCCTTTTATCTGCATCCCCTCCCCTCCCCTGCCCCTTGTTGATCAAGGATTATTTAATTTAGTTTAATGTCAGGCTGTGTTTGGATCATACCTTTAAAGTAAGAATTTGAAATGGAAAAGCAAAAAAGTTTAGAAAATGTAATTATATTTCATTCACGTTTTACTCATTTTTTTTCTTTCAAATCACTACCCAAATTCATAATTTAAATACAACCTAAATACAGATTTTCTTGTATGTAATTTGATACACTAGTTTTTTGTTTCCCAATTTCATATCATAAGCATTATTGATTCTTATGTGTTTATCCATCAATTAAATTAAGTTTTATGTTGACTTGTTCTTCTCATGTTTCAGATACTTGTAATATAATTTGTTTCTTTCAATTTTGAGTAAAAAGAGTTAATGTTTTTAAGAGAAAAAATAAAAATAAAAACATAAACTGATAGGAAAAACTTATTTGGCAAACTATTTCCGAGAGCTATTTTCAGAGAAGTTGTCTTAACACTCCCCTTTTTTACAAGGGAACACCTTTGAGTTGTTTTCTGAATTTTTGAAAACTATTTTTTTCAGAAAAATGAAAACTATAGGTTGTTTTTGAACCTTTTTCATTATTTTTGTTTTAGAAAACCCGAAAAACAAACATGCTAGACAGTTTTTCTCTTCTATGTATTGTGGCTTCATTGAGTGATGCAATTTACTTGGATGATTTGGCAGCGGTCTTGTTCAGTGAGGGGAACAACCAACGTTGAGCGTGCCTCTGCTTCAGATTTGCCATCAGCATTTGATACAAATAATGCTCATCGTCTTAGACGCCATTCTCCTACACAACTTCCACAGGTTAACTATTCTAGTTTTCTTCATTGTATTTGCTCGGTTCTTTTTGGCATTTCAATAGCTAACATGGGTTCCCTCACTCCAGAATTTGGAATTTGTGAGAGCTCTGGTGCTCCCTTGAATTTGAATAGCACCTGTACTTTTCACATATATACGATTCACTGTTGAAAATTTTATTGAGTAGTGTGGATATTAATAAGTACTAAGTACTAACCGATTCTAGTTCTAGAGTAGAGTAATTTGATATTTTGCACTTGTGGCCTAATAGTCCTAATACTATCTATGTATATATTCTTTCTGATCATATCATAGTGAATCCGCAATCACTGTGGACATAGTCCTATTGAAATTATGGAATAGATTCGAAAACTTAGAATAATCTTTGGTGAACTACATCAAACCCTACAAACTAATGAACAACAGACATACACAAGGAGGAGAAGGAACCTTATCTCTCTTCATTGTATTTTCAAAGCTTCTTAAAACACCACTTACAGGTTTTATATGAAAATTTTCATCGTGAGAAGCATTATCATCTGTTGGAAAAATGGTGTAATATAGGCTTATTTTGGGCTCAAAAATGGCCCAAAATAAGCCTATAAACCAAATTTTTCAACATACATCCCATTCTTAGTAAGTGCAAATTTATCACTCTCAAACACTAGCCTAAACTCATTCTTAATCAACAAAAATCTGGAAACAAGATTCTTGCGAATGTCCGGTATATGCAGCACATTGTTGAGAGTGAGTTCCTTTCCAGATGTCATCTTGAGAACAATCTTCCCTTGTCCATTAACTTTGGAAGTTGAGGAGTTACTCATAAAAAGTTGTTCACCATTGTCCACTATAGAATAAGATGTGAACATCTTTTTGTCGGCACAAATGTGGCGAGTAGCACCAGTGTCCACCCACCAATTCTTTAGGATTTCCGACAAGATTTGCCTCGGAAACAACTGCAAAAAGGTTAATGTCATCTACACCATTGGAAATATTATCCACTTCGGTCATATGGGCTTAAGCAGGCTTCTTGCTTGTTTTTCTTTTGCTTTTGCCTTTGCCTTTGCCTTTGCTACGACAATCTTTGGCCCGATGTCCCTCTTTGTCACAGATGTAACATTTGCCATTAAACTTATACTTTTTATTTTCTCCCCCTTTAGAGCCTTATGATGAACTTTCTCCAGAAAACTTCTGTTTCTTGGTTTTTGAAGCATGTTTTATCACATTTGCTTTAGACTCCATAGGATGCTTACCAGCCCGCTTTTTAGAATTACGGTTGTCCTCCTCAATCCTCAAACGCACAATTAATTCTTCTAAAGACATCTCTTTGCGCTTATGTTTGAGGTAGTTTTTGAAACCTTCCAGTCTTGTGGTAATTTCTCAATTAAGGCTGCAACTTGGAAGGATTCACTGAGAGACATGTCTTCTGTGTGAATGTCATGCAGAATGAGTTGGAGATCTTGAACTTGGCTGATCACAGTTTTAGAATCAACCATTACAAAATCCAGGAATTTGCTAACCACAAATTTTTTTGAACCGCCATTTTCCATTTTGTACTTTTTCTCGAAAGACTCTCAAAGTTCCTTTGCTGTCTTGATAGGACTGTAGACATTGTATAATGTGTTGTCAAGTCCGTTCAAGATGTAGTTCCGGCAAAGGAAATCAGCATGTTTTCAGGCATTAACCGCAGCAACTACTTGCCGGTCAGTTTCATCATCTTTCAAAATAGGAGCATCCTCACGGAGGAAACGAGCCAGGTTCAGAGTTGTAAGATAGAACAACATTTTCTGTTGCCATCTTTTAAAATCAGTTCCTAAGAACTTCTCTGACTTCTCACCGTGATTTACCGGTACTGTCACAATAGGAGAGGGGGTTGGCGCAATTGCAGCCACCACACTAGCACTTGTTTGAGCATTTGTTTCAGTAGCCATGAATTATAAATTATAAACAAAATTATAATTAGAATTTGTACTACACAGAAAATTAATCCAAATTCACAGAATTAAATTCTGTAAAAACAAAAGAAACAAGAATGTAACTTTTATTTTTCAATTAATTTGGAAATAAAATAAAATTTTATTTAACCAAATTAATTCCACATAGAAAATTAAATTTCTGTTTCACTTCAATAATTAAAAAAAAAACTAAAACAGAATTTTTTAATTGAAGAACACTCATAAATAAATTTCTAAAAACCAAAAATAATTTTTGACAAAATTCCACAAATAAATATTCTGAATTGTTAATGACACCAGTATATTACTACTAGTTGTTAAAGAAAATAGACAGTATATTACTACTATCTGTCAAATAGCATATAATTACTATTTGTTTTTCCAACCAGAATATTATTTTGTAAATCCATAAAAAATAATTTTTGTAAAAGATAAAAAAGAAAAGGAAACAAACGAAAAATTCTGTAAACAGAATAATTCAATCTGTCTTAAGATTGTTGGAACAATCTTCTGTGTAAATAAAATAAATAGAAATTAAATCAAACAAAATAAAATAAAACTTACAGAATTTATTTTGTCGAACCAAATGAAAAATAAAAGACCAAGTCGAGTGTGTGACACTCTGACCTTAAGACAGATTCGCCCCGCTACAGTGTTTACCGTTATGTGGCGTCTATCTCCTAGGATACAATGATCTTCACAAATTTGTAGTAGCACTCCAAACAAATTTGTACGACGAACCAGACCTGTGTTCTAACTCTCTGAATTTTATTCTAAAACTAATATGAAGAATAATGCACTAAAGATAAAAGTTTGGACAGCAAAAGAATATTTTTGAGACTGATTTTCGGTGTCCAAGACTGCTGGAAATGGTCTGAATTTATAGGTAAAAATCTGACCCGAACAGGTACCAAATTGAAGTGAAAAGGTGCACATTTAAATTGAACAGGTGCAAGCACTATTCAAACAGATAACTGTTGAATAGTTATTTGTCCGTTGCTTAGAACAATTTTTCAAACAGTTTGAAAAAAGTATCCGTTGGTGGAACAGTTTTTAAACTGTTGGATTATTTTTATTAAACTGTTTGAATAGTTTAATCAATAAAGGAAGAGGTACATTCTTAGGAAACCACTTTGAGGCCAAAATTGAGTGGGCCCCAACCGTCTTTTCGGTTGGGTCTGAAGAGGTGATGTGTTCCTTGCCGCGTGGCAAGTCACACGGTGAAGACGAAACGTCAAAACCATTTATGAGTGAATGGGAAATTGACGTTATTTTCGGGTCTAACATTAATCTGTTAAACAAAATTTATTTGAATTTTTTCAAAAAATAAAAATTAAAAAATTAATGTGGGAATTTAATTTAAATCTAAATTTAAATTTTGGTTTCCTAAGTGGTTTCCTAAGAATGTACCTCTTCCTTTATTGATTAAACTATTCAAACAGTTTAATAAAAATATTCCAACAGTTTAAAAACTGTTCCACCAACGGATACTTTTTTCAAACTGTTTGAAAAATTGTTCTAAGCAACGGACAAATCAACTATTCAACAGTTATCTGTTTGAATAGTGCTTGCACCTGTTCAATTTAAATGTGCACCTTTTCACTTCAATTTGGTACCTGTTCGGGTCAGATTTTTGCCTATAAATTCAGACCATTTCCAGCAGTCTTGGACACCGAAAATCAGTCTCAAAAATATTCTTTTACTGTCCAAACTTTTATCTTTAGTGCATTATTCTTCATATTAGTTTTAGAATAAAATTCAGAGAGTTAGAACACAAGTTTGGTTCGCCGTACAAATTTGTTTGGAGTGCTACTACAAATTTGTGAAGATCATTGTATCCTGGGAGATAGACGCCACATAACCGTAAGCACCGTAGCGGGGCGAATCTGTCTTAAGGACAGAGTGTCACACACTCGACTTGGTCTTTTATTTTTCATTTGGTTCGACAAAATAAATTATGTAAATTTTATTTTATTTTGTTTGATTTAGTTTCTATTTATTTTATTTACATAAAAGATTATTCCAACATCATCTACTACGAATGTTGTTCACTAGAAAAAAAGGACATCTAATTCTTCCTTTACATTAAAAAGAAAAATGTGCGATCTCCATAATTTTAAATGCTGCTAAATGAATAACTGTGAATTGGTGCAGTTTGTTATGTTCCAACACAATCTGCTCTTTGGAGGAAGTTTAGATGGATACGAACAGCATGGGGATTGGATGTTTGATGTCGACAATATGTCATATGAGGTATTTGTATATTGTTCCTTATTCTGATTGTCTTTGCAATCTTTTTTGTAATTATATTCAAGTCTAGATTGAAATCAACTTTGTCGATGTCAATCTCTTTATGCCCTTTTGCAGGAACTGCTCAATTTGGGTGATAGGATTGGCTATGTGGGTACAGGGTTACAAGAAGATGAGATTTTTCGCTGCCTAAGGAAATCGAAGCACTCATTGTCAGAATCCTTTCCACTACTTAAGTCTACCGACAAGGATTGGAAGTGTAGCATTTGTCAAGTGAGTTCATCACACCTGTTCATCTTTCTTCCCATTTAATTTTTTGATAGAGTTGCATAGGTCCGCTTGGATATGGAAATAAAACCTCGTCATAAGGATACTTGGACATAGACGAGACAAAAATGAGATTTTAGGTTTTAGGATCTATACTTTTGCTAAACTTCAAATTTTAGGCATCTTTCATAAGAAAATTTCAATGTGATGTTTAAATTCATCAATCAAATATTCCGAAAATGTATCTTAGGTAACAAATCTGGGGATAATAGATGGCGCATTACATTGTGTATGATGTATAATTTCCCTGTGAGGGATTAAGCTTAGGATTCGTCTAAGCCCACCAATGAACTTAACAAACATGACACAAACTCATACTCTAACAACATTCATATGGTAGTTAAACAAGGTTATTGTTAAAAAACGCAGCAATTCTCACTTATTGCTTATCCTTTTAACCTGGAGATGGTTACGAATGATAATGAACCGTAAAAATTTCTTTATTTCTCAAGATTGTAAGGTAGTGTGTGATGTGTAGCTAGAGGTGCTGTTATTTTCGTTCTGTTTTCTTTCTCTCTTTTGGAGTGCTCCTTGTCCTCAGGTTTTCTTGTAATCTTTCTTTCTTATTAATAGTGCTCTCTTATTGTTGTTGCTGATGAAACAATAAAATAAAATAAAATAAATGACCATAAAAATATTTGTTGTGTCACACAGGAGGGCTGGAAAGCAGATGATAAGATGGGAAGACTGGATTGTGGACACTATCATCATTTACATTGCATTAAAAAGTGGCTTTTGCAGAAGAATGCATGCCCGGTCTGCAAAACTGCAGCTGTAGCCAACAAATGAGGCCGGAACGCCTTTGAAAGTCATCTCCTTTCAACCAAACTAGTTTTGGATAGAAGTTTCAACTCCCTACATGGCTCTATACAAGTACACAATTTTTGTTGTACCATTTAGGTCCCTGTTTGTTTGGCAGGAAATCCTTGGCCTTCTGGTTTGAGTCAAGTTCCCAAAAAGGGGGAAAAAATGTGGGTTATTTTAATTTCCCATCATATTTGAAGTTGTTTCTAGTTCAAGAGGGGATAATGATTCTTGATTACCTTTTTTATTTTTTATTTTTTTATACAACAATAAAGATTGTAAAATAATTGCAAGCCCTTTTATTCTACCAGCCATTTTCGGATTTGCATTTTACTTTTCAACCTAATGTGTTGGTTTCTAAGAGCATTCCCAATAAGTTAGCTAAATTATCAATTTAGCCAAAATAGCAAGTCAAATTCAAGAAAAATCTCTCCAGCAGATTAATTAAAATAGTTTTGTGAATAGTTTTACTCCTTTTCTTTTCTGACTCTCATTTTCTCTCATAAAAACATTGAATGAATATTTTAAAAGAAGATAGCTAAAATAAAAAGTATTGTTGGAGTGTATATTGCTTAACTAAAGTAACAAAGTGAGACTTTGGCTAGATATTTTGATTAGTATTACTGGAGATGCTCTAAGTTGTTCTTTTGCGGTAAAACTAGTTTAGGAAGGGTAAGATGATGTACACAACCTTACCATTTTAGAGAGAAAGTGTGATCAGAAAGGCAAGATATATTGGGTTTATGAATAAGGATGGCAAAATTATCCAACGTGATTATATTTGATCCAATTTGAGTAATAAAAAAAAAAAGAGTTATGTTAGAAACTCTAAATAAATTATTAGGCTCTGTTTGGTGGAGCTTTGGATTTGAATATGGTGTTTGTTTACGATTTTTAAAAATTAATTCCATACTCACTTTTGAAAACGCAGTCGAAGGCGGGAAAATTTGGGCTAATTGGTCGTCTCGCCGAACGTCTTATTGGACGTCCTACCGGTTGACCAGAACAGTGCAATTTTTTATTTTTTTTTCAATTGACACATGTTAATTTATATCTATTTAACAAAAAATATTTTCCAAAATTTTTAAAAAATTTTATGAGCTTTAATAGAATTTTAAGTTGTATGTTTGATTATGAGTTGTAAGTTTTTGTATCAAATATCATATGTCATATCAAAAATTCTCTACTCAATTCAAAACTCTTTTCAAAACTCATTCACCAAATAAATTTTTCACATTGAAATCATAATTCAAAAACTTACAAACTCAAAATATAACTCTATTCTCAAATCATATTTAAAAAACTCTATCAAACGCAACCTTAAATTTTTTACCAAATCTCTCACATGAGTGTGGGAACCACACAAAATCTCACGCCTATGTGAAAGGTTTGGTAGAAAATTTGATAATTTATTTGAGGTTTATAACATTTTCAAGGTTTGGTAAAAAATTTGATAATTTATTTGAGATTTATAACATTTTCAAAAAAAAAAGTTTCGGAGAATATTAATAAGGTAAAGTAAAGTACAGAGATAAATGGGTTAAAATTGTGAAAGTTAGAATAAAATGCGAAATCCTATCATTAAAATAGTTGTATTTAAAGACAAGAATTTACGGACGAAACGTGAAAAAACCTGACCGTTGTCATTCCTATTTATGAAGCTTGATATTCGTATGCATTGAACCATATGGACGTGGATCCAACTCTGTAGTGAGTTGGCAAGGCGTTACATGAAGTGAATTTTTTGAGTATTAAGGTTTATTTTGAGAAGATAGTTCAAAATTATCTTTTAATTTTTAACTTATTTTGGATTATATTATCTCTCACATTTTTTATATGTTTTTTTTTTAAAAAAAAAAAAAAACTAAAAAATCAACTTTTAACCATATTTCCAAAATAGACTTAAGGATATTTTGGTAATTGTCGATGTAAACCGTGTAGCCTTCTATCATATTTTCTTTCGTATTGACATAGTGAAATTAGTATGAGCGGTGAAGTAGACAATTTAATTATTAAACTTAATATATGTCTACATAAAATGTCTAGAATAATTTTTTTATTAAATTTAATGGGTAAAATATATTTTTCTATCACATTTAACGAAAATAGACAAATAATTTATATTAAAAATAAATAAAAAAAAAATTAAGATTGAAATTGATAAATAAATTTAAAATTTATTTTTGTTACAAGATCAAAATCTTAAATTGTTTTAAAATATTGTTTAGTAATTTTCCCATATTATTATTTTTAAAAAGATAAAAATGCCATTTATCTTGGTCGGGCTTAAAAACGAACCATATTTGACAGCCCATATTCGTGAACAACCTTGGGCTAAATGTAAAAGCAGCCCAAATTCGATTCGACCTCTCTATATTCCCTCTTTCCCTAACCTTCTTCTGCAAACCTCGTCGCCTGAACCACCAAAACAGAGCTCTCTCTCTCTCTCTCTCTAAATTAGTTATGGTGGAAGTGGAGAGAGTGTTCATAGGAGCAGGGTGCAACAGAATAGTGAACAACGTCTCATGGGGCGCTTCTGATTTAGTCGCCTTCGGTGCCCACAACGCCGTCTCAATCTTCTGCCCCAAGGTTCAATTTCTACTTTTTCACTTTTCAATTTTCATTCAATCTCTACACTTTAATTGCCTCTGATTCGATCATCTTCACTTCTTCTATGTTCTTTTTCCACAGACTGCGCAGATTCTAACTACGCTTCCTGGTCACAATGCTTCCGTGAATTGCACCTACTGGCTTCCTTCTACCAAGTTCGCATTTAAAGGTACATTCTTGCATAATCATTGCTTCAATATTAAGCTTGAATTGTTTTTAGTATCAAAATTAAGCTTTAATTTGTAAATTACTGTCTCAGCATAAACTTTTATGCTAGTGATTTTTGGGTTTGTTACAAATGTTCATTGTTTTGTGCTCGCAGCAAAAAATTTGGAGCTGCACTTTTTACTGTCCGGAGATGCCGATGGTGCCATTATTTTGTGGGAATTGTCTCTAGCAGACAAAAAGGTACTCTTTTTTTTTTTTTGGTCGAATGAATCAGTGTAAATTTGGAAGCACTTTGTTAGCAGTGAGTTTGAATGTTAAAAATAGTGACCAGTTAGTTAACGTAATGGATGGTTAGTCTTATTAATGGCCTCTTTGAATGCTCATAGATCATTAATGAAGTTGAGCATATTCTCTGAAGTTCAATGTGAAAGTTGATGTCAGTAAAGTGTTAAAAATTTTAAATTATTTGTTTTTTCAAATTGGGATGCTGACTGACATAATAACCCAACATGCTAATGTGAAAAAAAATTATACGACATTGTTCCATATCATGGGAAAAGATACAATACTGAATTTTGTATTTAACAAATTTTGAAGATAAATTTGTTTATGAATCGTTAAATTGAAAACCACCTTTTGTTAAAGCGTATTCAACATATACTGATAGGCCAAATCTCTAATTTAAGACTTAGACCCTTCTTAAATGGATTTTCAGTTTTAAAAGCTAGCCGATTATGCATGATCGAACTTAGTAGAAGATCTATCTGAAATTGTTAGACTTAAGTAATTTGTGTCATCAAACAACCCCTTCAAGTACTGGGAAAGAATGCAAACTTACCTTCGAAAGCCAATTCAGAATTATTAATCTAATTTAGTTGAAGATCCATTGAATTTTTTTATATTTAAGTAATTGGGTTATCAAAGAATCCTTTCTAGTACTGACAAATGATGCAAACTACTTTGGCTAGAGCTATATAAAATATATACATTTGGACATGGATGGGATAATAGGTGTCCAAGGATTTGGCCCTGGAATCTGAATTAGCTTAAAGAAAGCCAATCAAAATGCTTGGATTTTTATTGTATTAAAAGAGTAGTGAAGTTGAGATGCCTAGACTGTCATCAATAGAAACTTGTGATAGAGTGATGTGGTTCTATCAGTAGTTAGTTCTAAGGACACTTGTTATGTGGTTTGTGATTTAGTGAAGTTATTTTGAAGACACCCGTTACAAGGTTTGTGATTTTGTGAAGTTATTTGAAGTTGCAGCCTTGAAGGGTGTGTTTCGTTTGTTTCAAATGAAGCTTTTAATTTTAGACATCTACAATACAGTTAGAAAATTGTAGAACAACTAATTTACAATAATCTAATAAAATTCATAGCAGATGTGTAATACAATTTACTCATTTAAAGAGTGAAGTTTTTCTATCATATTTAATTTATTAGAAAATTTTAGAATGAATAACTTCATGTTGAATGTTCTGTTCACAAAATTTTGGTCATGTATTATTTGCTAAAAAATTTTGGTTTGAATGCTTTTGCAGTGGAGGTATGTATTACAAGTACCACAACCACACAAGAAAGGCGTTACATGCATTACTGGAATTATGATTTCTCCAACTGATACAGTGTTTGCATCTACGTCTTCTGACGGTACAGTTTATGTATGGAAATTGGTCCTTCCATCTTCGTCCGGAGGTGAGTAATATGGATTCAGATTGTTTCAACATGCTAATCATAATTTCAGTTTGATGATTGAACTGCTATCCCCACTTATACTTCCACAGCTTGTTACTAGCTCGGCAGAAGTATTTTCAGCATAACCGTGTTATTGATGCTTATTATTTTTAATTGTGACCCTTATGATTTTCAGCATAACCGTGCTATCCCCACTTATGATTTCTCCAACTGATACAGTGTTTGCTTGGAAGATTTTTTGAATTTCATAAATGCACAGAGTTGTCTTCTTCTCCACGTCATAGGACGATGGTGCTTTAATTGACCATAGACAAGATACATTTAATGCTTGCTCACACAGATTCGATGTCGTAGTAATTTTGGTTAGATGCCCCAAGTAATGTCCAGGCATTTTTTGGTCTTCTCTTAATATAAAGGTGAATGATTAGCTTCTCGTCTTATGATGCTTCAGAATTAGCTAAAACTAGCCAACTAGTCTGTCTCTATCTGTAACACAATGCATAAGCTAAATACACGAGGACTTTTGCTTTATGTATTGTGTTGTGTGCGGATTTGGAAAATGAGGTCTCAAGTTAAAAAGATTTAAAATTAGAGAACTAAAACTGAATATATGGAATGTAAAATTCATAACTATAGAGTTAAAAATAAGGGAGACTTATATGTAGGTTCTAACAGGTGGACTTATTGTTCAATTGGTCCTATGATAATTAATGACTTGTTCATCAAATACTATTAAAAAACATTATAATTGTTAATTTTCAGCAACAATTTGAAAATTTTGTCACAAAAAATGTAACTAATTATAAGTTTTAGTGACAATTTAAAAAAATTGTTATAAAAAAAAGTTACTAATTTTTAACTTTCAGGGACAGTTTGAAAAATTTGTTATAGAAAGACATCACTGATTGTAAGTTTTAACAACAATTTATAAAAACTGTGACAAAAAAGGTCACTAATTGTTAATTTTTAATGACATGTAAAAAATCGTGACAAAAAATTAATTTTAGCGACGATTTTACTAGGACTTATTTTTAATAAGACTTGATGGAGTTAAGTCCAACTATTAAGACTTATTGGTAGTTTACCCTAAAAATAATGAAGAAATGAATATTGAAAATCAGGAGATAACAAAGAGTGAACATTTTTGTTACTTAGATTTGATTATTAATAAGGACATAGAGGTTGGAGATGATGTTATACATTGAATCAAAGGTTTATTCAAGTGGAGTGCTTCTGTGCCATATTATGTGATCTATGAAAAATAAATAAATTTGAAAGACAAATTTTATAGAACAACTACCAGCAATGTGTTATGGGACTTAAACTTGGGCATCTGAGAAATAACACATTCATAATTTTATAGAACAACAATTTAGAATTTTATGCAGATTGCTAATTAAAGGAGGCCAATTAGATCATTATCGTTGACAATAAATTTTAGTTTTTATTTCCCTTTTTTGCCGGACAATATTTGCTTCCATTTTTATTTTCTTGCCGTGTATTTTTGCACTATTCCCTTCTTTGTTCTTTCCAAGTTCTTGCTGCATACCATTTTGGCGATCATCTATCCTATATGGAAAACAACATGAGTTTTATTTTAATGCCACTGCCAACTAACCACTTGGTGTGTTTTCTCTAGGTGACTGTAAATTAACATGTCTGGATTCTCTCTTTGTTGGTTCAAAACCTATGGTTGCGCTTTCTCTAGCAGAGTTGCCTGGAAGTACTGGGCACCTAGTCCTGGGAATGGGGGGATTGGATAACAAAATCCATCTTTACTGTGGTGATAGGACAGGAAAAGTATGTGATATCAGACTTGTCCATTGTCTTGCATGTAATCTTTGTCTTGGCTCAAAAGGATTTTTGTTTCTTTGTTTGTTTATGTACCCAGTTTGTTCGTGCTTGTGATTTAAAAGGGCATACTGATTGGATCAGAAGTTTGGACTTCTCATTACCTGTATGCACAAATGGTGAAGCAAATAATCTTTTACTGGTAAGCTCATCTCAAGACAGAGGCATACGCATATGGAAGATGGCTCTAGCTAATTCTAAAAGGAAAGAAGAAATAAGCTTGGCTTCTTATATTGAAGGTCCAGTATTTGTAGCTGGCTCACACTCCTATCAGATATCATTGGAATCACTTCTCATTGGACATGAGGATTGGGTGTATTCAGTGGAATGGCAACCCCCTTTAAGTTCATCTAAAGATGGGGTTGAGTGTCATCAACCTCAAAGCATTTTATCTGCGTCCATGGACAAGACAATGATGATCTGGCAACCTGAAAGGACCACTGGTATCTGGATGAATGTGGTTACAGTTGGAGAGTTAAGTCATTGTGCTTTAGGATTCTATGGCGGGCACTGGAGCTCAAGTGGAGATACTATTTTAGCTCATGGATATGGTGGATCTTTCCATCTCTGGAGAAATGTTGGTGTTGATGTAGACAACTGGAAACCACAAAAAGTTCCCTCTGGGCACTTTGCAGCTGTGACAGATATTGCATGGGCCAAGTCTAGTGAATATTTGCTGTCAGTCAGTCATGATCAGGTAACTTTTGCCAAGCTGGATAAGGAGTTATATGATGTTGTCTTGCTTTCTTTCTCTTTATTGTTATTTTTATTATTTGTGTGTATGTTCAGTTACATGCTTTTGGTTGGTTGCTAGTTAATTTGTTTCTTCTCAGAGTATTTTGTGCAAGTAGAACCATGTAAGCTTCCCACATTTGCTCCCAGGAAGAACCTATAAATTTGTTTCTAGAAACTGTTGAGAAATTTCTCAGATGTGATTTAGAACCAGATGAGTTCAATTTCAACCTCTTCCTTTTGTCCTCTCTCACCATTGACTCGAGCCGCCTTTTATTTAAACCACTCTTAATATGATTTTTTTTTTTTTTTTGGTTTTTTTCTGTCCACTTTTTGTGAGTGGAGTAGATTTTTTTATGAACTGTAGGCTATGTAGGGGTGGAGACTAGAAGTTTGCTATGTCATGTATACATCAATTTTACTTATCAAAAAAATCATGTATAAGAAGCATGGATGTGGACACTGATACGGACACGGATGCAGACACGGGATACGGCGATTTCAAAAAAATAGGGACACGGACACGGACACGGCAATAAAATATGTATCATATATTTTTATTTCCTATCTAGATTAATATAACATCCACAAACAATCAATATTTGCAAAAACTAACTCTAATTCTTTTTTTTTTTTTTATAAAAAACACTTTTAAATTAACACATACAATTTATATCTTTTTTTATAGATGATTTATTAAGTATTTAAATCTAAGAAAAAAATAATAAACATTTAACATTTATCAAAAACACTAAATAAAATAGGGGAAAAGACAACTTGACATGTCTCTAGTGTGTCCTCGAAGTGTCTCCTGCGTGTCCCATGAGAATAAATTAATCAAATAAGGGGGCACGCCATGTGGTGTGTCCCATATGTGTCTCCGAAGTGTCCGCGTGTCCCCAAAGTGTCTGTGTGTCTGACACAGATATGGTACTTGTTTTGAAGTGTCGGTGTTTCATAGACATCAATTAGAAAATAAGCGTTTCTTTTCAACAGTATGTACTATTTGGGACCAGTGTCTTCCCTTACATTAGAATTTATAACTCAATTTATTTTTTTCTCTACCCAAAGCCCAGGGTAATGTCAGACAAGTAATAAACTAGTTAAAAGCTTTAGCATGTGTGATGTTAATTACAGTAGTTTAACTCATGAAGTCCTTCTATTTATGGGAAGCAGGTTTGAGAAATTGAAGCCAATGTTACTCTGGGTCTAGTTGGTATAAGAAGGCACTTAGAGAGTTCGATTTAGAAAATCCAGAGTTCCATAACCCCATGGGACATTAATAAACAGTTTGGGCGGTGTCATCCAGTCTGTGGGGTCAAGAGGTTGATATTTTTTCACCCTTTGGCCTCATTAGAAAAAAATGAAAAGCAAAAAAAAAAAAAAAAAAAAAAAAAAAAAAAGAAAGGAAATTGCTACCTTCAAAATTTCTACCTAGATTCATATGTGAATATTTGACTCAGTTCAGTAAAGACTGCTGAACCTATACAGTGAGACTTTTTTCTGCTCTTGGTGAGGTCACATTTCACTTTAATCACACGCTACCATGTTTTCCTTTACTATCTGAAGCACCTTAATTTTGTATCATTACTGTGAATGCAGGCCAAGTGACTCCTCATGCTTAGATACGTGCTTGGAAAGCTAAGAGGCCTTTTGTAGGGAAAATAATTTTCTAAGTCATGTTTCTTTTGCATACAAATTTAAGCTGAGCAGATAGCTTAATTACATGTTACAATTTATTTTGATTATGTTGTATCCACAGCAGAGAATCTCAATTTTACATATTTCGAAATTTGCAGACCACAAGGATTTTTGCTCCATGGCTTAGTGAACCTCATTTGAAAAATGGGGACTCTTGGCATGAAATTGCTCGTCCTCAAGTTCATGGCCATGATATTAACTGTGTCACAATCGTCCAAGGGAAGGGCAACCACCGTTTTGTGAGTGGGGCTGATGAGAAAGTTGCCAGAGTATTTGAAGCACCTCTATCTTTTTTGAAGACATTGAATCATACAACTTCACAGAAATCTACTTTTCCTGAAGACATGCAAGCTCATATTCAGATTTTGGGTGCGAATATGTCTGCCCTTGGGCTATCACAAAAACCTATTTATGTTCAAGGTAGAGTGCTCTCTCTCTCTCTCAATTATTTAATGTTGTGTGATATAGTAGTGATGCTACAACCCATTGCAATGCATCATTCTTTGTGTCTGAATCAAGTGGCAGAAGGAATGGTGTTCCTTTTTTATTGTGTGAATTTGATATTTCCCATGTATTCTTTGATTTTTTATTTGCTTGATAGTCCAGATTTTAAAAATAGGATTGTTTAAAGATCACTTTCTTGGAGAAGAGATAAATATTTATCCATCCCAATTTGTTAGTCTATTTCCTGAAAGCCATTACATGCTGGCCTCTATTCTCAGTTTAATTATGCTTCAACTTTAACTAAAATTGTTAATGTAAGAAAATTATATTTTTCATTTTTACTTTTTATTGTGGAACATTTTTGAGGCCTCTAAAAAATGACAATGGGAACAACAAATCAGGATGGAGTATATTAATTGAAGGGAATGACCCACAGGAGCGATTACTTTTAGGCAAAAATATCCCTTTCCAATTTTGCCAATCTTATGGTCCAATTATGCTCCAAACATTCATCCACTTCACTCTTGGCAAAAACACTCAATGGCTGATTAGTCTCTTCGATAAAATTATTATAAACAAAGAGAGGGTTCTGCTCGGTTCAGATACTGTCAGTGGACTAAGTATGGACACAGACACATTGCACGACATGGACATGACATGGATACACTAACACGACATGGACATGACACGGATACCATAATGTTGCCATGTTTTTCTTAACTGTTGATAAAATTACTGGAGAAACTCCTTTGCTTCATGTTTATGTGTAGGTTTAAGTATGTGTGATTTTTGCTAAATAGAATCATTGAACAGTAGTCTTTTTTCCTTGCACAGCTCCATATGAGACCCCAGACAGAAATGGTAGTGATGGCCTTGACACACTCGAAACTATTCCAGATGCAGTTCCAGTTGAATTTACCGAACCTCCCATTGAAGAACAATTGTCATGGCATACATTATGGCCAGAGTCACACAAACTCTATGGTCATGGGAATGAGCTGTTTTCATTATGTTGTGACCATGAGGGGAAGCTTGTTGCGTCATCTTGTAAGGTATCAGGTCACATTCTTATTGCTGTTGTAGTACTTGAAAGTTGTAGGTACCATAACATTAACAACAGCTTTGAGATATTTACTGCTTGAATTGTCTGGTAGAACGTCAGAAAGGCCATGTGCTTCCATACACATCTAGGCTGTTATGGATTGAACTGAATAGGATGACTTTGCCTTTAAGCATGCAAAAAGAGATGTGAGGGCCCTCTGTGTTACCTGATAGGTAACTCCTATTAATGTTCTCATGATTGTTAAATATTTCTTCCTTTAAAAAGTATTTGAGGAGAAAATTTAGTACATCAGAATGGAGTTGTTACAGAAATAGTGCTCTCTCTAACAATATATGCAAGTAGAAAAGTTGAAAGAAAATCTTTGAATGAGATCCTATAATACCCATAAATAAAGTGAATAATAATGGCCTTGTTCTTTGAGTTTATGTGACACAATGGTTTGAATTAAATTTTTGTTTTAAGGAATCTAATAGTAACTGAATAGTTGTAGAGTTACTTGAGATGGCATGACGTCAGTACAATGGTCGCCGATCAAAAATAAATAAATAAGGTAATGTCTGCACAATGGTCTTGCACGAGTACTTGGACAACAGTAATTGAGTGTTCAATGTCTGTCACTGAAGATGTGGTATTTTCAAGTTTGTTCCATTTCTGATAGTTTCTCTTTTTTAGCTTTCTTTTTGTTTTTTGTTTTTTGTTTTTTGTTTTTATTTTCATGGTACACAGTGTATCTTTTTGGTATCTATTGCTGCTCATGAATAGCAAATCTTGCAGGCCCAATCTGCATCAGTGGCAGAAATATGGCTATGGCAAGTGGGTTCATGGAAGGCAGTTGGTCGTTTGCAGTCACACAGCTTAACAGTGACACAGATGGAATTCTCTCACGATGACAACTTTCTTTTGGCGGTCTCACGGGATCGCCAGTTTTCTGTCTTCTCAATCAAGCACACAGGTATGATAGATATCAGCTACTTCATTAATAATGCACCCTTTTCTATGATTTCTGTTTTGTAGTTTTCTTAAAGATAAAGCAATCTTTTAGACAATTGAGCAACTAAAAGACGCCTAAGAAAGCATTCAAATTCTCACGTCGTGCTGTTTAGTTGAAAACATAAAAATTGAAAGAAGAAAAACAAAAAACAAAAACAAAAAAAAACAAAAACAAAAACAAAATATAACATAACAATAAAACAAAACATTGTGATGTTTTCTTTTAGAAATCATAGTGTGATGATGGATGAAGTAGCACCACCACCCCAAATTTTCTCATTCTTTGCCGCTTCCGTTTTCTACTTAAAGGGCATTTAGAATGATCATCCCTTCCATTTTCATTTCCATTTCCCTTTCTCACCAACCATATGGAGCAATTAGAATTCTTTAGCGAGAAGAAAACAAAGTTGGAATTAATTCATGATGAGATTATGTTTATTCTCTTTACTGCATATCCTAATACTGATTGGTGCTGCATAATACATATTGTATCTAGGTGTTGACGAAATTAGTTATGAGCTTCTAACAAGACAGGAGGCTCACAAAAGAATCATATGGGCATGTTCTTGGAACCCATTTGGTCATGAATTTGCCACCGGTTCAAGGGACAAGACTGTGAAGATCTGGGCTATTATAGAGAAGGGATCTTCAGTTAAGCAGCTCATGACTCTGCCACAGTTCAACAGTAGTGTCAATGCTCTATCTTGGGTCGGTCTTGATCGTCCGAGCAATCACGGATTTCTTGCAGTTGGAATGGAAACTGGACTCATTGAATTGTGGAGTCTTTCCGTTAACAGAACTGAAGAACATGCAACTGCCTCTCTCATCAAGCAGTTGGATCCATTAATGTGCCATGTTTCGACAGTGCATCGTTTGGCGTGGAGAAACTCTGAGAAGAGTCTAGACTCAAGGACGGTGCAGCTTGCTTCTTGCGGAGCTGATCATTCTGTGAGAGTGTTTGAGGTACATCTTGATTAGTGGATAACACTAATTGTTGTATTTTCTGTATACAGAGGATTCTTTTACTAATTTAGTTTCCAGAGAAATTTCATTTCACAGAGACAGATTCTTCTTTGTATCCCTTTTTGTGAGCTTTGGGGTTGATTAAATTTTGATTTTCTTCTGTGGTAGTACACGTTAGTGCTGTGAGTTACCGTACACGCTAGTTTGACCTCCAGCTTTAAGTCTCTTTTTTCTTTTCTTTTCTTTGTCAGTTTTAGTGAAATTTTTAGGAGCTGAACGTAAAGAATTTTGAGAATTATTTGGAAAAAGTTTATGAAATACAAAAAAGAAAAAAAAGGATCAGCCAGATGAGGTGTTTGGGAACCTGAGACCAACACCAAGCAATGGAATTGATTATTGTTTGTAATTCTCTCTCTCTCTCTCTCTCTCTCTCTCTCTCTCTCTCTCTCTATATATATATATATATATATTCTATTATATAAAGCAAATGCTTGACTTGGTATTTATATCACGGATTTTCTTTATTCCCAAATTACTCCTTATAGCTATCTTTATATACTCATAAGAGTAGTTATAGACAGATATATAAATAGACTTACAAAGACTGACATAGAGAGAGATTCACAATTATCTCATAATATACCTATGATCTTCTTAATCACACACTATGGCGCGTTTTGGTAACATAGTAGAAATGTAGCTTTTTGACTTTTTAAGATTACATCATCTCTCTATTTTTTTTACACCAAAAAAGTTAAAAAATTACAAAAAAAAATTCAAAAGTTAGCTTTTTATGAGCTTTTCAAAACATCACATTGTGTGTTTACCCTTTTATAATATATATATATATATATATATGAATAGTGTTGTGTGTGTTTTAACCATTTGAATCAAGTAGTGTAGTGATTCACATGTTCTTGCCGGCTTATACGAATTGTTTTTATGCGCTCTATTTTGTTTATATTTGTCAGAGACTTTTTGAATTCAATTAGACATTCATGTAAATGAACCACAACTATGTAGTCTTATTCCTAAAAGATTGACTTCAAAATAGCATATCCAAATTATGTTAAACTAACAAAATAAATGAACAGGGAAATAGACTTATTTATAGAATTAAGGGGTGTTTTGAGAAGATGAAAATAAATAATTTTTTGTTTATTTTGTGACTTTTTGATTTTTTCACAAATGCATTTGAGAAGTGCTAAATAAGTTTTTTTTTTATAGAAATTATTATAATAGAGTGTCACATCATTTGTAAAAATTATAAAATTTCCATTGTACCCTCATTAAAATTTCTAAAATTACCATTTTACTCAACAAAGCGAGGGTATTTTAGTAATTTCACAAGCTGACTTATATCTATATTCTCAAATGACTTTTTTCTCAAAAAAATTGACTTGATTATTTGAAATTAGTATTAAGCTCACTCATATCCATCTTTCCAAAATGTCCCCAAGTATCAAACATGAATTGAACCAACTCGTAAGAATGTGTCATTGAATTGTGGCTTAAAATGCTGGTGGGTATTGATTGGAAAATGACTAATTAGGGGTCAAAAGCAAAACCTGACAAAGTTAGGTTTATCTGATCGTTGAAGCCACGCAGATTATTTCCTACTTCTCTTTCTTTCTGTATGAAGAAGAAGACGACAAAAGACAAAAAGGCCTCTCTTCTCTTCTCTTCTTTTCTTGGTGTTCATCAATAGCGTGCTATCATTACTCAAAATGCAACAACTAAAAATTAAACAATTTTAAACACTAGAATGATTCTTCAATCCCTCTAGTTCCTCTCGAAGGCCGCCATACTTGTTTGAACTTCGATATATATATATATATATATAAGACGTGGGTATAAGATACTTTGCTTTTGTTTTGAATAAAATTTCAATCGCACGATTATCTCTCGAGACTTCTCCGATATTGTATGATTTAGATTACATTAGACACAAATTTTAGAGTGAGAGGATCTTTAACTCGAGACATGTCACAAAACAAACATTTATTGGGGGGAAAAAATAAAAAATAAAAAATAACACTTCATAACAAATAAACTAAAATATCAGTTTCTCATACCTTGCTTTTTCTTCAGATCATGAATTCATAGAGGAAGAATATAAAGGAGAGAAAAAATAGATCAAAAAAATGAAATCACAAGATAATTTTTTTTTTTTTTTAATCTCTTGGGAAGGTTAGAATTAAAAAAAAAAATGAATAAATATTTATAATAGAAAAATCATTTTTTTTTTGTTTAGTACTTTTATTCTTTAGTAAATCATTATTATCATCATTATTTATATATATATATATATATATATATATATTTTGGGAGTGGGGGTTAGGTAAAAATTTGCTTATAATAACAAAACAAAAAGAACTTGAAAGAAGTTTGAAAGGGAGAAGTATTCTCTTATTAGATTTGTACCAAAAGGGAAGTATCCCCTAAGACAAAAGACAGACGATGTTGGCGTGGCGGTGATGTGGAGCCGAGTCAGCTGTTAGTACTTTCTCATCAAACATGAGGCTGCCACGGGTGAAACTATTTTCACAAATATTATGAATCATTAAAAATTATTTCAAATTTTACCTCGAAAGGTATGGTATGATGTTAATGTAAAATTAATGATATGTAAACTATATTTAGAACGATTGTGATTTTTAAATATATTTTTTTTAAAGTATTTTTCTGAGTTTGTAATATTGTTGAAGTATTTCATGTAAAGAAATTACAAATGACAATCCTTTGTGATGTCAATAAAATTAATAAATGTTTAAAACATGTGTATTGAATTATATAAAAATATTTTGAAATGTGTAAAGTTATACTAAAATTTTTTACTTTTGTTTTTGTCATTTTGTATCTTTGACTGTCATTAGCATGGCCCTTTGGTCAGGTTGTGATCCTACCAAAATGATATTTTCTTGTAACAAAATGGCATGGGACTAACAATGTCATGGGGCTTTGAATTTCCTAAAAAATGTTATTAATATTCTTATGACGGAGTTCAGCTTGCTAATCCAATCCCACTTGATTGAACGTGAAAAGGCTATTTAAAAAAAGAAAAGAAAAGAAAAAGATAAATAGTAATGAGTGCACTTGGAGCATTGTTTGATATTGAAATTAAAGGAAAGCAGGTCTTAAAATAAATGTTAAAGTGTATTTGATATAGTAAAAATTGCATCATGTTCTTGGAGTATATCCCTTGAGACTTTATTTTATGGGTTTCATGGGGCTCATGACAATGATCCAAACTGTTCATCTCATAAGTTTCTAAGAAGAAAACATATATGTAAAAATTAGTTTGATCAGATATCGATACACTATAAGAAATGTCACTTTTAGCTACCAAAATATTGGTCGCCAAAAGTTCAAAATTTGGTCGCCGAACCCATTTAGCGACCAAAATATTTGGTCGCCAAGCTCGTCGCCTTTGCCCTGTCGGCGATAGTATTGGCTACTAAATTTCGTTTGGTCGCCGAAAGTGAGCACATTTGGCTACTAATATTAATTTAGTCGGCAAATGTTATGTTTCCGCCACTAAAACTTTAGTCGCCGAATGAGGTCTATTGGCTACTAAATTGTTGTGGTCGGGAAAGGTGTCACCTTTAGCTACTAAATAATTAGTCGCCGAAAGTACACCTTTGGCTACGAAACATTATTTAGTCGGCAAAAGGTGCATTCCGTGACTAAAAATTTAGTGGCCAATAGTTTGTTTCTCTCATTCTCAATTGTTTTAGCTACTAATTATTTGGTCGCCAAAACTTTTTGGGTTATGTTTTGCTACTAAATTATTAGTCACCAATACATTTAATTGCATATTTGGCTACCAAAATATTTGGTAGCCAAATGCTTTAATGTTTTTTTTTTTTTTTTTTTTTTTTTTTAATTTCTCTTCTAAACAGAGTTAAGATCATGAATACAGCACAATCAACATTACTCAAAACACCAACCGGTCTTTGAATTTTAATATTTGCCAAATATGAATGTATTTGGCAAGGATGAATTATCACTTAGAATTTTCCTCATAGCAAGGATGAATTATCACTTAGAATTTCACACAAGGTTATAACTTATAACAGACCATAATGCTGGAACAATAGTCACATTTTGGATTAATTCCAATTCGGAATAACAGTACTTTCCAACAACATAATATACCTTATGGTGATACATATTATCACCTAAGAATAGCATATAGCATTACACAACTAAAAATTTCACTGGAAGTACAGTCAAAATGCACAGGTTTGGAGTTCGTGTGCATGCGCCTATGAATTGTACAACATTCTTGTGCCGAATTTTCCTGCAAGAACCAAAATAAGTTGTAAAAAAACAAGAACAGGCAGAATTCTCTTAATGTCAGCTTCTTCCAACCAGAACAATCTCCATGAAAGCAGGAACAATCCAATTTTAGCAATACAAACCCAAAACTTCAAATCTATCTCAGGTTGTTTATAAAATCACCACATTTCAGTCCAAATTGAAAGCATGCCAAGAAACAGAAGCAGCCTCTTCAGCTGGACCCAGATGAACTTTATACATAATTGATTAAATAATTGAATACCCCTGCAACAAAGAAGAGAAAATTTAAGTTAAATACAGCTTAAATTTATACATAATTGATTAAATAAAATTCATTACTTTGGTGCCTATAAAATGTGTAATAAATAGATCCTACAAGATAGATCCTCGTTAAAACAACAAGGTTGTAATAAATAAATAAAAATGTGCCTACAAGGGCCTGAATATAGAAGAAACATCATGCAGGCACAAATTATACACTTTCTACATATTCGAATCTACTTTTTACACATATACCCCATTAGATGGGGTGGTTAGCATTTCCTTTTTTGGGAATTACTTTTCCTAAAAGAAGATACCCTCAAAAGCAGGCACAAACTGTTAACAAATACCTTCTATCCACTGAGAACAGGCACAAACTGTTAATAACGGATAGACAGATAGAAAGACAAGGATTCCTAATACCTTCGCTCTATTGAAGCAAGGACTAGCCCATGCACCCAGATATGACTTAAATGATAATCCTATTATTATTTGACGGACATTAAATCCTTTTGGCTAATTATGAACTATATAATTTGATAAAGAATTTTGAAATCCCAATTGGCTGTGGTACAGTAATACTTAAAATATTCAATTTAAATTCTGTTAACTATAGCTGAATAGAAAATGGTGGAGATATGTTTAAGGGGAAGGGAAGGCATGTACCTGTTGACTCCTTATATATCTTATCAAAAACACAAAACAAAAGTGAAGAGCAACCAAGGTCAGTTCCCTCACACACACATATATTTTCCTATTGAGATTCATAAAAATTAAAAAAAGAAAAAAAAGAAAAGAAAGGAAAAGAAACAGGAAGGAGATTTGTGAGTTGAGCAAGGTTAGAATTGCTTTTTGGGTAAAAGCTCAATCTAAGGAATGCTTCTATACTGTACAGGAGATTATTACCACTCTGCTATCCCAAACATCTTCATCCCAAACATTGCGAAATGAAAATTCAGTAGAGAGTCACATCTTCATCCCAAACATTGAATCAATAATGTATAAAATAAGTTCATTGCGGAATGAAAATTCAGCATCCAAAGTTATTAATGAGAGCTCAGTTTTTTCTTTTCTTTTTTTTTTAATGGTCTTTTTTTAATGCTGGACAATACATGAGAGTTTCATCATATGAGTTATGACAGGTTATATATCTCTACTGGACATGCACATAAATATGTGAAATAGCAAAATATTAAACTAGAATAGGCATATAAATTACCAAATCTTACTCAACTAGCTTATTTCTAAATGCAATGCTTAGAATAAAGATACACAGAATATGCATATGGACAGAGAAGATGTGAAAAAGGACAACATAAAAAGTTCAAATCTATTAGTTGAAGCCCAAACCCTCCTTTCGGCAAAGTCTACTACTGTACTGGAAATTAATCCCCACATATAGTTTACCTAAGATACCAGAAGGCAACGTAAATTTAACCAAATGTCCTTTTAAATGGAACAACTTCATACAGCATCACTGGGAACTTTCCCAGCTCCAACATCAAGTCTTCTTCTTGTCTAACAAAGACACATGTTTTGATATTCAAATTGGTTGTCACAGCAATACACATGCATGCAAAAAATCCATGTGTTTATGCGTGGAAAATGCCAGAAATACAGCCCCTTTACGGACTGTTCATTTGCGAAGAAAAGACGCCTAATGGCTGACTGAAAAACTTGTGAACTCTCAAACATCCAAATTCACTAGTTAACAAGACTAAGAATTGAAATCATTGTTCTTCATGCAACAAATTTAGGATACTTTCTGTTCGTATCCACATGAGAAGAGAGATGAACGAGAGAGACAGAGAGAAAGATAGAGAGATGAGAGATGAGCGAGAGAGACAGAGGGAGAAGACAGATGAGAGAGATAAAGAGAAGAGAGATGAGCAGAGAGACATAAAGAGAAGAGAAATGAACGAGAGAGACAGAGAGAAAGATAGAGAGAAGAGAGATGAGCGAGAGAGATAAAGAGAAGAGAGATGAGTGAGAGACACAGAGAGACACAGAGATGAGGGAGAGAGTGAGCAATGTGAACATAATGGGGGAGAGAGATAAACAGACAGATAGACACATAGAAAGAAGAGAGAGAGAGAGAGAGAGAAGAGTGAGAGACAGACAAACAGACGCATAGAGAGAAAGAAAGAGAGAAGAGTGATAAGTGAGAGAGAGATAAAGAGAGAAAGAGATATAGAGAGAGAGACAGACAGAGAGACAGAGAGAGAAAGAGATGTGAAAAATAGATCAGGCTTGTTAAATTCATCAATGAGTCATCGTAATTTCAAAAAAAATAAAAATAAATCAAATTAATTCATCAATGAGTCATCGTAATTTCAAAAACAATGGAAAGATGACATACTTCCAATTATAAGTGTTTGATCCACAATGCTTAATGTCCCAAGTTCATCGCAGTCCAGGACATTTCGGATCAATTTTGAGCCGAAAGTAAATGATGAGAGAGATAGAGAGAAGAAAGATGAGCGAGAGAGACAGAGGGAGAAGACAGATGAGAGAGATAAAGAGAAGAAAGATATGCGAGAGATAGAGAGAAAATGAGAGAGAGAAACAGACATGCTCTCTCTCTCTCAATTAATCTATAACTAAGCTTGTTTAGTGTCCCAAATATTTTACATGATCTAATGGACTGACTCTAGCCTGGAAGGTTTGATATAAAATCATACTAACACTATGTAAAGTTGATTTGCAATTAAGATGAGTTATTCTTTGAGGTATTTCATCAAACACCCTGTCCACCATTGGATCTCCCCCTTGATATGAGAAGCAGAAAACCACTCTGCTATCAAATATGAGAAGCTTCCACACTATTGGTCATTTTTGCTCAGTTCACACTTCCACACCATTAGTGTTTCGGATATCAACTATTGAATGAAAACCCATGGTTTGAATATGAACTACTAAACCAGAGGTGAGAGGGATAATGGTCCATGTAACACAAATGCAATGGAAATGAAAGAAATAATATGTCAGGTAGTTCAAGTTAAAGCACTCCAAAGTTTCCCTCCAAAGTCTGAAGCACAAATTTTCAATTTTGTAAGACTAATCGCCGACTAAAATTTAGTCGGTAAATAATGAATTAAAAAAATATATTAAAAGTTACAAACAAAATTCATTATTTAAAAAAAATTTAAATAAAAGTAACAAATATATTAAAATTATATTTAAATAAAAATATAAGTAATAAAATTATAAATTACAAATATTAAATTATCTTAAATATTTGTCATAATATTTTTTTACTGAAAAATATAATAATATATTTAAAAATTTTATATTCTTATATTCTTATATTATATATAAAATATAAATATAAATAATAATTTTTTTTTTTATTTTCATTCGGCTACCAAAGATTTAGTAGCCGAAAGTAGATTTTTAGCGACTAAAATAAATTTGGTCGCCGAAACTTGACATTTGGCGACCAAAACTTTGGTCGGGAAAGATTAAAAATTAATTTTTTTTATTTTCATTTGGCTACCAAAGATTTAATAGCCGAAAGTAGGTTTTTAGCGACTAAAATAAATTTGGTCGCCAAAACTTGACATTTGGCGACCAAAACTTTGGTTGGGAAAGATTAAAAATTAATTTTTTTTATTTTCATTCGGCTACCAAAGATTTAGTAGCCGAAAGTAGATTTTTAGCGACTAAAATAAATTTGGTCGCCGAAACTTGACATATGGCGACCAAAACTTTGGTCGGGAAAGATTAAAAATTAATTTTTTTTATTTTCATTCGGCTACCAAAGATTTAGTAGCCGGAAGTAAATTTTTAGCGACTAAAATAAATTTGGTCATCGAAACTTGACATTTGACGACCAAAAATTTGGTCGGCAAAGATTAAAAATTAATTTTTTTTATTTTCATTCGGCTACTAAACAATTTAGTAGCTAAAGGTACCTCTACGGCTACTAAATTTTTTTTAGTCGCCAATTGTGATATGTTTAGCTACTAAAAATTTTTTTTAGTAGCCAATTGTAATATCTTTAGCTACTAAATTTTTTTTAGTAGCCAATAATCAACATTCCCCTACTAAAAAAAATTAGTAGCTAAAAAGTTGACTTTTGCCGACTAAAATTAATTTTGGTAGCCAATTCCCACACTTTTGGCGACTAAATTTGTTTTGGTAGCCAAAAGTGGTAGCCAAAAGTGTGTTTTCTTGTAGTGATAGAGATGAAGAAAAATATATATGCAAAAAAATTAGGCATGAATTGTTTGAGTTACCCAAATTATCCAAAAGTTATATATTTTTTTTCTTTTTGCACAATTAGGTTGATTAATTTGTTAAAATTAGACTCAATATTTTTTATAAATCATTAATAATATCAAAGCGAATAATTTATATAATGTGATAGAGATAGAGAGAAGAAAGTTAAAATTTGAAAAATCGATGTCGTCGCGGTGATTTTTATAATTTCATAGTAAGAAAAATATTTTTTTTTTGGGAGAGGAGGGGGGGGGGGGGGAGAGTGGTTAAAAAAGTACTGCAAAATGTAAGATTTTGTGTCTTGCTACTTATTTATATGTGCTGGGCTTCCTTCCAGTCTGTGATCAGACTAGAGAGTACTGTTGGGACTGTGGGAGTCCACATGAATCCTGTTTTGATAATCCAAATCTTCAATGTGTAGAACTCGTCAAATAATATATGTTTGTAAAAAATCACGTTGATCGAATATCGATAGCTATCTTATTGAATCAAATTTCTATCAACTATTTATTTTTTCACCGTTCATTTTTTTTTAATACAAAACTGATTGATCACGTAGCGATCGATATCCAATCAATGTGATTTTTTACAGCCATATAATACTTGACAAGTTCTACATATTCAACGGTTTAGATTATCCAAATGGGACCCGTGATGAACCCACATGGGCTCAACAGTACATTCTAGTCCGATCACAAACTGGAGAGAAGCCAGCATTGGACTGGAGGGAAGCCAACTCCTATTTATATAATATATATAATGAATATGATCTAACGATTAAAATTATTTTAACATGATTTAACAGTTGAGAATTTATATATACAATTTGAATGTTGAATTGCTCCTATTGTTTAGTGTCTTTGCTTAAGACTGTCTATGTTTAAATCAAGTTTTTAAATTTCTATCTAAACTTACACTGAATTTAAAAATATATTATTTAATTATGAAAAAAATTTAAACCAAACTCGAATTGCTCAGGCCGTCCAAAAATTGCAGAAATATGGAAATGGAGTATGCAGCTTTTGCACTGGAAAAACACTTTTTACCGATGGAATCTATCTCTCTACCTGTCATTGCTGGCAAAATTGCACAAACCTCGTACACATCTTACGCTATTTTTTTAATCACTAATTAGTAGTAGTAGTAGTAGTAAGTATTAAAAATAACAGAATATAAAAGCACTGTGTCAGTGCACATTCACATGAGAATCAGTGATCGAATATATTAAATTTACAGTGCTTTCTAAGGCAGAGTATATTTGTAGTTACATTGATTCTAGTATATACATGAGTCAAAACTCATCTACTCAGCTATCCTGTTAATTAATCACTGTAATACACTTTTGTCCAAACTTTTTCTATAACCACTTTGTATATACATGTATACACCTAATTGATTTGATATATACTTTTTCTCTAATCACTTTGTATATACATATATACACCTAATTGATTTGATATATACTTTTTCTCTAATCACTTTGTATATACATATATATACCTAATTGATTTGATATATACACTTAATTGATTTGATTTGATTTGATATATATAATATATATATACATACACCCAAAAAAACATATTACGTGGATTGGTGGATCCACTTCGGTGTATTAAGTTTATTTTTGAGCTCTTTTCGATAATCTAAATTGTTCATATTTTAAAATTTATTGAGCATATTTTTTCTATAAAAAATCACGTCGATCAGATAACGGATACTATATATTCGGATCACTTTTTTTTTAACCATTATTTTTTTGACCGTTCATTTTTTTTAGACAAAAATGATCTAAATACATAGTATCCATTACCCGATCGACATGATTTTTTATAGAAATAATGTAATCAACAAATCTTAAAATATGAACGATGCTGATTATTAAAAATGGATCCAAAAGTAAACTTAATAGGCCGAACTAAACCAGACTATTTCAAATCTAAACTGGAGACCATCCAGAACCTTAAATTATTCATGTTCCACTCATGTTTATTAAAATTATAATATAAATCAAATCAAATACTAATTTGATTTGGAAAAATGCTATAGTCCCCAAGTTACTCATTTAAAATTATGACTTACCCATTTAAAATTATTTAGGTGGGTGATTGTGTGGTGAAAATTAAATTTGTGTAGTATGAAATTTATATATAGAATAAATCTGAAACACACAATAATAATTCTTAGTTACTTCTAAATAATTAAATCTAAATTTATAGTATTACTGTTTGATTTATATTCAATTTTAAAAACTTACTTGAGATCTTTTTTTTTTTTTTTTTGAATCAGTACTTGAGATCAATTTGAAGAAATTACCATGTTTAAGGACAATTTGAAACTCATTAATTTTTAAAATTCAGTTTAATAAATCTATACTTACTTAGAATTATATATAAAAAAGCTATATTATTTGAATTTGGCTTAAAAGATAAATAAATTACACTAGTACACAATTTTAAAACTCATTAAAATTTTAAATTAGACTTAAGCAATTTACTGCTCGACTCAACATAACTCATTTATCTCCTTGCATACTTCTACCAGCTTTTTGTTGAATTAACAAAATAACAATACTAAAAACAGAGAGTACTAAACACAAAATGTATCAAAACAAAAAAAATGCTTTCATTAGAAGTAAACTTAATTTATGTTAACCATGTGACAAGGGACACTCTTGATGTTAATGTTTGTGTGTGGGTGGGTGGGTGGGGTGGTGGTGGTGGTCAACTAACGTATAAAGGGAGGTTAACCCCAAAACCCAATACTAGACATTCTATCAAACATGGGTTTGCCCTGAATTGCTCCTCCAATTTAGTTAATTTAATACCACGAGGAGAATAATATTCCCAGGTTGACAAATGCACATGAGAATAATATTCCCATGGCCACAAACAAGCATGAAGAAGCTGTAACAAGACTAAAGAAATGTCAAACACAATTCAATTCCAATCAAAATAAGGTAGCAGTAAACACCAGATGTCTTGTCCTTTGTGCATTTCCTTTCTTTTTTTTTTTTTTTTTGTTATGTAGGATATCTTGGGCCAGCTTTTGCACACTAGACTAAATCCTTACAATCCGAACAAGCCTTTCGAAATAAGTGTCCCTCCAGTCCGTGGCATCAAGAGTTTTATATTAATTGGGAGAAGCACACCTGAGACCAAGAGGAAGCAAACCCCTAAGCCCAGGCCTCAAACACCTAGTTGTTCACCGACATAGTTTAAATCACTAAGATCAGAGTGCAGTTGCAAATTTTAAAATACAATGAAAAGAAAGGATTGAGTGAGTCACAGTAACACAAGATTCAGAAATGTATTTGGAGTGGGGGGAGAGTGGGAGATGAACCAATCAAGTAAGTAAAACTGTGATTACTCGCACGCCAATGGTGACGAAGAATGAGTAATACACACCTAATGTCTATTTAAGTATTCGACCGAATGGGATGGGGGATGCGATGAGGAAATGGTGAGAAGTGGTTCACTTTCATTTAATTAACCCATAATTCATTTCTACGACTGCTTCTACAATTTTGTGGTGCTTTAAGAATATTATTGACGATAACTGTAAAGTCCATTCAATTAGGCTCATGTTAATGTTAAGAGGTATGAGCAATTTCAGACGGGAGCATCTAGTGCCACCTAGCATGTGTCATAAAGAAAGCCTATTTGCTACAAATGGTTGAGAACATCAAGTGCCAAACTAGAAAATAAGAACTTCGACACATCACAAATAGAGGAAGAGAGAATCTTTGGTAAAGTAGTTAGGCCATGAGCACAAAATTAGGGCTGATAAAGCTCTGTTTGAAGAAGCAATGAGGATATGCCCTAAACGGATGTCTAATTCATGAATTCAAAAAAAATTATTCCATATGGGAGATGGTTCCTCAATTCTCTCTCTCTCTCTCTCTCTCTCTCTCAATGCAGTTGAAACCAAAGTTGTAGAATAATACTTCATTATGTTTACATCAATTTCAGTCAGAAAAGTTCTTCAAACAAAACATCAAACAAACAAAGCCTAAATGATCCCTCTCCAACATTTTAATGTGCAAAAAGGCAAGGTATATGCACATGCAATTTCTCATGAACCAAACGGACATCTTAGTCAGAGCTCTAGCTAGAATATATTACATTTTATTCGAAAGTGATGAAAGACTGAACAGACTCAATATATATGAGTTGGAGCTTTTACAGTATGATCTCAGACGAATTTCATTCTATTTCACAAAGACGACAACAATAATTAATAAAAACCTGAGTTTCTTATTACCAATCACAAATACACAAGCACAAACCAATACCAATAACAAGACACAGACTATAATAGAAAATTCAAACATAAACCACACCCATTGCTGCAAAATTGTTTCTTCCTTCCCAACTCAACTCACCTATCATGGCTGTGAAGTCCTAATTTGCTGCTTGACATTGTCTGCGGGAAGTTGGGCAGAAGTTTCAGGCAACACCACTGCAGGGTTCGATGCCATGGTTTGATATTGAGCAGCCAACTGGGAAGCCATAGGCTGAGCATAATACAATTGGGCATGTGCAGGATCCGCAAATTCATAACCATAATTAGTAGTAGTTGCTGAATTAGGGGCGATAGATTGAGAGGGATGATGAATCTGAGAGAAACCAACATATTGCGGCTGATGCTGACTAGAAAGTGCTTGACCAGCCACAGTTGATGTTCTGTACATGCCTGTGGCCATTTCAGGTTTAGGAGGAGGAGCGATTCGGGCAGCGCTGTAAGCGGCAGAGGGAGGGATTATGGAAGGAGGTGGAGGTGTTTGGGGCCGGCTAGAAGGGATGCTTGCGGCGGTTTCGCTATAATTTGATTGATGGACAGGCAAGTTATAAGCTTGAGCTTGTCTAGCAGGCATATAGAACACAGGGTATTGCTGATCAAGAGAGTGTTGGGGATGGAGGGGCTGTTGTTGGGGAGGGTACATGGGATAGAAAGATGAGATTGGCATTGCCCCAGGAGGGTGATGTTGAATGTAATGAGCCCCGGCCTGAATGAATTGTTGTTGTTGATGTTGATGATTCAATTGCTGCTGTTGTTGTTGTTGCTGCTGTTGATGATTCAGTTGCTGCTGTTGTTGTTGCTGCTGCTGTTGATGATTCAGTTGCTGCTGTTGTTGTTGTTGGTGCTGTTGTTGTTGTTGATGATTCAATTGTTGTTGTTGTTGATGATGATGGTTCAATAGTTGTTGTTGATCAATTAGGTTTTGCAATACAAATGAAGAATCTTGAACTTGTTGCATCTGAACCCTAGAGTTTGGATCAGATAACTTGGGATCAACAGGGTAGACAGCAACCCTGTTGTTCCCAGAGGGATTTTGAATAACTGGATCTTGATAAATCATCGCTCTTTGGCGAGACAATGTGTTTGATGTTGTACTATTATCACTGTAAAATTCAAACAATTTTACAACTTCATTTCAGCACAAGATCAAAAATCATATATCTACTCAGCACAAACAAACTAATTGAAAGAAAGAAAAGCAAGAAAAAATCTTGGGTACCTTGAAACTGAATCTGGAGAAGCCAAATCAACACCAGCAGTTGGTTTGGACTGCAATTGTAGAGGCTGTGATTGTGGTGGCTTTCGATACCCAACTGGCAATCCCTGTTCTGATCTTTCATCCTCGAACAAAACCCGATTCGAGTACTCACCATGAATCCCAGCAGAACCCAGAGCCATCGGCGGCGCTGGCGCCGGAGCAGTGGTCAGAACTGAAAAGCCACCATCATCTTGCTTCTGCACACCAACACCAACACCAACACCAACACCAACACTCAACTGAGAGAATTGCTCCTCAATTCCGCCCAGCGCCGCCCTCTGATCCTCCGCGTGAACCCGAATCGGCGGCAAGTTCGCCAGCGACGGCGACGAAGCAGACGACCCGAACGAAGACATGGTATCCAACATAGGCGAATCGGGCACCGAATGAACATCCTGTGCGACTTGTTTATTGGTATTATTATTACTATTCACTCCCTTGACATTACCGAAATTCGATTCGAGCTGTGATGCTGATGAGTCCAACTCTTTCACGACGATGAGTCCGTGGCAGCATTGATCGCAATGTCGTCGTCGAGACCCAGTAAGCAATTCACCGAGGCCGATTCAGAGAAGCCTCTTGCGGAGCCATTGAGTGCGCTCAGAAACCAGTCCTCGGACTTGGTGGAGTTCTCGAGGAGAGAGAGGGACCCAATTGAGGAACCCGAATCGGATTTCGATGGAAAAAGAAAGAGGCGGAGCCGGGAGGATTTCAGGGTGAGACGGTCGTACTCTTCGATCATATTCTCGAGGTCCTCGTCGGTGCTGACGGAGATCAAGGAATCGAGGTCTTCGTTTGGAAGCTGGTACTTGAGAGTGAAGGATCGGCCATCGAGGAGGGTTTTCGAAAGGCGCTGAGTGAGGTCGGAGAGGGAAGAGTGCCGGTCGGAGACGATGATGCGGGTGTCGCCGCCGGCGTAGCAGAGGGACTTGTCGTGAGGCCGGGGGACTATGTGGCCGCCGTAGCTGCACATCAGGCGGAGCTTAGCACCGCCGCCGCCGGAGACGGGGACGGCCGGCGAGTACTGGGGGTCGTCCCAGGAATCAGTGTTGCGGGAGCGAGGGGACGATTCGACTGAGTCGGGGTAGCTGAAGTTCGCTGGTGCGGCGGCGGAGAGTGGCGGAGCAGGTGGCGGTGGGTCCATATATATTATATAGGGTGGTGCTTTGCTCCGTCTTGGACGAGAGAGAGAGAGAGAACAAAAAAAAAAGGGGGACTGGTATGGTGGGAAGTTGGATGCTCTTATAGTTGTCTTCCTCTACGGCTTATTTATTTATTTAAATTTAAATTTTTATGGGAGGTTTTTATCTAAATATTTTAATTAATATGACGTACACATAATAGTGACGGGGATGATTAACATCCGGAAAATTTGGTTCAACTTTTCTTAATTAAATTAATCTCAAACGAGTTTTTGTTCAAATAAATTTGAGTAGTTTGATATTTTTAATGTAATTTTAGACTTATCAAATCAAATTAAATAAACAATTGATAGTTTAAGTTTGATTTAAAATTCTTAACGAGTTTTAAAATGTATTTAAATTTTATTTATTTTACTTAACGAATTAAATTCTAACGAACTTTTAACGAGTCAATCTCAAAGTATTTGGTTCGTTTATCACCCTCATTTGACAACTCACTATTTTAACTTAAAAGTTAAAAAATTATTAAAAAAATTAAAAAGCTAATAACCTATATTAAAAAGTCAAAAATTTATTTTTTTTTATTTTTTGTATATTTTTTCATAAAAAATTAAAAATTCATTCCAAATATATTAATTTTCTTATCTTATATTTTAACTAAAAAATTAAAAAATTACTAAAATAACTTATTTCCAAACGAGACTACTAATTTTTCTTAAATGTTTTATTATGAATGTAATTTTTGCTTTTTTTAAGGGCAGAAGATACTGGGACGACACTTGGTTGTGTCACAGACGAAAGAAGCCAAAAGCTTAAACCAACTTGGGGAGGGAGATTTTGAACTTTTTTTAGTGGTACAAAATAAAATAAATTTAAATAAATAATTCTTAGATATCATATCCAAAAATCACACCTAATGGTTGGATTTGGATAGAGGTTAAATTCAAACTTTTACTTAATAATGATTAAAATCAAATATAGAAAACAAGATAGTGTTTTTTTTTTAAAACTACTTTTAAAAATTTTGAAAATACAATTTTTTTTATTTTTTATTTTTTATTTTTTCAAATTTTCTTTGCACTTGTAGATAAAATTTGCAAGTATTTATAAGCTAAAAATCCTTCTAATTAATTCAATTAAAGATATTCAAAATCAAAGAATGTGTTTATAGTTTTTCTTTTCTTTTTTTAATTGTTAAAATCCATGACTCTACCCGCTGTTAATTAGCTATTATGGCTCTAGATTTAATTTTTAAATATTATTGGTTTTGTATATTGGAATGTTTGAAAAATTTTGGTTATTTTTAATAGACCAATTGGTGAGTTTGGGAGTTATATTTTGTTTAGAATTGGGCTTGGAATGATTATGTAAGCTTGATGTTTGAATCTGGTCGAATTTAAATAAATACAAAAAAAATTATTAACTAGTATAATGGTTTAACCTCATCCGGCCTGACCAATGTACACCCTTTACTTTATACATACTATAACATTGCAAGGGAAAGGCTATGCAAAATTCCCTTTATAAGCCACTACTTCTCTTAACATTTGGGTCAAATTTGAAATCATTTTTATGCTGTGGAAAAACTTCAACTTGCTTGGTGTGCCATACATTGGATGCAATTGTCAAAGTCCACAAGAGTTGGTTGATATGTGCACCAAATAATGCTACACACAATGACACTACAACTTATTTTGGCAATTAAGAAAAAAATTAATTTGTTAACTTATTTGAGTTATATTATTTCTCTATTTTTTTCACGTTTTTTAAAAAAAATTAAAAAATTAATTTTTTTTACTTTCTAAAATAAGCTGCAGTAATTAGATATATCATTGCCTTTAACAAAGAAATGGGTCCACACACTAATTGAAACCTAGTTCCATGACATAGCTCATGATGTTTAATGTATACATGAAGCCATGTTGGATGGTAATTGAAGCCTATAATGATTAATGCAATTGTTTCAATAATAGTAGTGGTAAAATTATTGTTCATTGGGCAGTTGTCATGATGCATTTCATGGTGAAACCCATTGTTAATGACAAAAGCACTTTTTTATACAATGGTATGTAGTAATGATGGTATATAATACTTTAATACTCTAAACTAGCTAAAAATAAAAATAAAACAAAAGTAATTGCAAAATGATTTCAAGTTGGGTTTAGATTCTAGATTTGTGAAAAAAAAAAAAAAAAAAAAAAAAGAAGAAGAAGAAGAAGAAGAAGCAGAAGCTAAAAAGTCTCTCTTTTTTGTTGGAACAAAAAAATTAGAAGAAATGAATGTGTTTGTCAAAATAAAACAAAATAAAATTCTATTTATAAAATTGGGTGAATTACGCTAACGGTCCCTATAGTTTAGGATTTGTGTCATTTTGGTTCTTGACTTTTTAATTGTGACACATTTGACCCTGAATTTTGAATCTTGTTCCAAATAAGGACAATTGAAGATACCATTTGATTTTTTAAGGGTAAAACCGTCAATTTGATAAAATATAACTAATTTGACAAAAATAAATGTCAAAAAAATATTTTAAAATTTTTAAAAATTATTTCTACCCACTAAAGATAAAATTATGTAAAATTGATAAATCTTTTAGACATTTATTTATTTATTTTACCAAATTAATTTTTATTATATGTTTAGATGATAATCATGTAATGGATAGTTGTTTTTGTTTTCATTAAATTAGTTTCTATTTTTCCAAAAGTTAAATATGGCGACAACTTTGATATTATTATTAAACTAATCAATTAAATAAAAAAAATCCAAAACTAAAAATATTTTATATATTAAATTTATCGATTACACATTAAAAGTTTAACAACTACCCATTACATAATCATCATCTAAACATATAATAAAAATTAATTTGGTAAAATAAATAAATAAATAAATAAATGTCTAAAAAATTTATCAATTTTACATAATTTTATTTTTGGTGTGTAGAAAAATTTAAAAAATATTTTTTTGACATTTATTTTTGTCAAATTAGTTTATATTTTATCAAATTGATGATTTTACCCTTGAAATTAAGCAATGGTATCTTCAATTGTCCTTATTTGGAACAAGATTCAAAATTTAGGATCAAATGTGTCACAATTAAAAAGTCAGGGACTAAAGTGAAACAAGCCCCAAACTATAGGGACTATTAATGTAATTGGTAGGAATGGCAACGGGGCGGGGCGGGGCCGGGATCCCACTCCCCGTCCCCGATCCCCGATGCTCGAATTTTCCCCAGCCCCGGCCCCGATCCCCGACAGGGAATCTGTCACTACCCCCACCCCCGCCCCCAATGGGGATCAGGTTTCCCCGACCCCGAGCATTTCCCGGCTAAAAAAAAATTTCAGAAAATTTCATCATCAACAAGAAGAAGTTCATCATCTAAAAAAAGTTTCAGAAAATACAACTCATCATCAACAACAACAACAACAACAAGTTCATCATCTAAAAACAGATCTGAAAAAAAAAAATTCAGAAAAGTTTCGGAAATTTTCAAAAAATTTCATCATCAACAACAAGAAGTTCATCATCTGAAAAAAGTTTCAGAAAATACAACTCATCATCAACAACAACAACAAGTTCATCATCTAAAAACAGATCTGAAAAAAAAAAATTTCAGAAACGTTTCAGAAATTTTCAGAAAATTTCACCATCAACAAGTTCATCATCTAAAATATATATATATATATATATAGAGAGAGAGAGAGAGAGAGCTTCACGGTTCACTCCATGAATCATGATCTAAGGGCTGATTCACGATCTGTTGGCTGATTCCGAGAGTGATTCACGATCTGTTGGCGATTGGTGATGTGGTGATTCAAGATCTGTTGGTGATTCACGGGGTGTGATCAAATCTGAGAGAGAAAGCGTGAGACCGAGAGGGACAGAGGAGAAAAGAGAAGAGAGTGGCTCTTCGTGCTGAAGTTTCTAGGGTTTTGAACTGAGATCTGCTAGGGTTTTGAGAAGATGGCCACCATGGTGAGCTTGATTGGTTTGGTGAATCGCATCCAAAGGGCTTGTACTGCTCTTTGAGGGAGACCACGGTGGTGGCGACAGAGAAGGTTTTGTTTTAGAGTTTTGACTCGATGAGAGAGAGAAGAGATCGGCGGAGAGCGTCTTAGAGAGAGAGAGAGACGACAGAGTCGGTGATGAGAGAAGTGGTGCTGCTGCTGTGTTGTGTTTGGGGAAAAGGGTTGATTTATATATATATATATATATATATATATATAAGGGGGTAAAATGGTAATTTTACTTCGGGAAAAATTTGGGTTGGAGACGGGGACGGGGATGGGAATGGGGACGGGCCGGGGCTTGAACACTGATCCCCGTCCCCGGCCCGAAACTGAACGAGGATTTAATTTCGAATACCATCCCTGTTCCTGTGGGAGTATTTTTCAAAGAAAAACCATTCAAATCGGGATCGAGGGATCGTATTCCCGTCACACCGAGTTCAAATTACCATCCCTAGTAATTGGCCCTATAAAATATGAGTCAGTGTTGTATAAGTAATTTTATTCCTCTTTAATTGAGAGATCCAAAATCTAACTAGATTCTCCCTGATTTTAGTATTATTCTTAATTAATGCTTATTTGATTTTAGTGGTGGATATACTCATGAAGCATGGAGCACACACAATTAAAAAATCCAAACATATTTCTTACAGCCACTGTGAGAATCATTTCTGAAAGTCTCACCCATTAAACATCCCATGGAGCATCACATTTCTTCATCCTTATCACACATAAAAACAATAAATTTAGAAATATACAAACTAAACACACGTCAGATACAAAATACATTAACAGACATGATTTTACAGAAGTAATGATAGTCTTATAAAATTATATCTATCTTAGAAAAAGACCTATTTGATGAGTTGACTAATTTGCCACGTAAAAACATATTATTCTCATACACAAATTGAACCGTCACAATAAAAATATATTTTGAAAGTACTTTACCTTCGGATAATTTTGTTTATGGTTTTTGGGTTGTCATCCAAATTTTAGTTTTAGATTATTTTGTAATTAATACTTATAATTTTATATTGTAGTTTGTATTGATTAAACGAATTTTTTTATTAGTATTGTGATGTGAATGAAGAAATGATGGATTGATTTGAATTAATCACATTTGTTCGAATTAATATTTGGTTTGAATGTGGTTGAATGTGTATTGATGAAATGTCTTTTTATTAATATTTGGATTTCAAATAATAAGATACAGTAAAATCATAAAAATAAAATCATTTTAAAAAAGAAATACCTATTTGCGAAGGTCAACAATTAATACTTACCCGAAAAAATAACAACAACAAAGGTGACAATATTTTAAAGTTTTGAAAACTACAAAAATAATTTGAAGTTTGGAATCTTGAATTATAATTGACCTCAAGGCTGGTAGGTGAATTTGATGATGCAATGCTTCAAGACTTTAAACCATTTTGCTTCACTCTCCTAAATTAACTAATGTGTTTTGAGCCCTAAGGGATTGCAAATGACCCAAGTGGAGTTGAGTAATAGATCTATTCAAATTCAGTTTGAGAATTTAATAAGTTTCAAAGTATGTTAATAGTTGACTTATTCATATGTGTCAATCACGAATGAACTTTTTACAAGCTAAACATGAGTCGAATTTAAGTAACATAATTTTTTTTACTGTATGTATATATTTATCGAATCGGTATTATGCAATTAACAGATGCAGACCTTTGTTCGCAAGTGGCTAGTACATTTCCTCCTTCGGTTTACTTGAGTGAGTCGGATTTGCATGGTGTGCTTGACAGGGTGGTGGTGGCTGACCCAGAACAGCCACACGGATCATATTGATTATCAGCTGGAACTGTCAGGGGTTAGGTCATCCCCTGACAGTCCAGATCCTCCGAGGGTTATGCGCAACTCATCGGCCTGCTGTGCTTTTTTTAATGGAAACCAAGAATAAGAGAAGTTTACTAGAAAGAGTTCGTCGAAGCCTTTACTTCCCGCATAAATGCTATGTTGATCCTATCGGCATCTCGGGGGGTCTAGCCCTTTGGTGGGTGGATGGGGTGCGTTTGGATGTCCGTTTTAAATCTAAAAACATTTTCCGGTGTATCATTTCGGCTCCAGGAAAGGGTTATTGGGCAGCTTCATTCATCTATGCTCCCCCGGGTAGACAGGAAAGGAGAGTATTCTGGAACTATTTGACTACTATGGCTCAAGAGATGCAGTATCCATGGTTATGTGTCGGTGATCTCAATCAAGTGGCCTCCATTTTGGAAAAGCAAGGTGGTAGGGAATGCAATAGTTCTCAACTGAATGAATTTCGAAAAATGATATCGGATTGTGAGTTAGTGATTTGGGATTTAAGGGGAATGCTTTTACATGGTCCAACAATCAGGGTGGTGTTCAAAATGTCCGAGAACGCTTGGACCGAGCTTTGGCGACAGTTGCATGGAGGGATTTATTTCCAAATGCTCAAGTTTTTCATGATATCTGCTTTGGATCAGACCACTGTCCCTTGGTGCTTAATTGTGATGTGCCTTTGGTTCGGGTCCCACGCACTTTCCGTTTTGAATCCCTTTGGACTACTAGTCCTAATTGTGCAAGCACAGTGCAGTCTGCATGGGATCATGACCAAGCGGGCTCTCCTATGTTTAAACTTGTCCAGAGGTTAAAGAAGTGTCAACGAAGGCTACGGGCTTGGAGTGGGCAGGAGTTTGGAAATGGCAAACGCCAAATAGATCTCCTTCGGGAGCAGATTGCCTGGGTCCAGAGCCAAAATTATTTGCTGGAAAATGAGGCCCTTCAGAAGGACTTATTTCACGAACTGGAATTGGTCATGAAAAGAGAGGAGATGTTTTTACATCAGCGGTCTCGCATACGCTGGCTTAATTATAGTGACTGTAATGCCGCTTTCTTTCATGCGACCATTACTCAGCGGCGTCAACGGAATCAGATTTTGCATTTGAAGGATGAAACTGGCAAATTACTAACTACTGAGACTGAGATTAATGCCCACTTGTTTGATTATTTTTCGAATCTTTTTTCTGGACCTGGAGGGGGTAGCCCCGAGGCTGCTTTAGAGGTAGTAGAAAGGGTCATTACCGATAACATGAATTCTCAGTTGATTCGGGAAGTAACGAATGAGGAAGTTAAGTCCGCAGTCTTTCAGCTGGGTTCGTTAAAAGCTCTTGGGCCGGATGGCTTTCCAGGTTTCTTCTATCATAAACATTGGGATATCGTAGGACCATCTGTGTGTCAAGCAGTGACCAGTTTTTTCGGGGGGGTCATTTGCTAAAGGAGCTCAATCATACTAATTTGGTCTTGATTCCCAAAGTTCAGGCTCCCGAAACACTATCGCAATTTCGACCAATCAGTCTTTGCAATTTTAACTTGAAAGTCATTACCAAACTTCTTGCTAACAGATTAAAGGGGATTTTAAGGACGGTCATTACGCCGAATCAGTCGGCCTTTGTGTCGAGTAGGTTGATTCAGGATAACATAATTGTGGCCCACGAGGCTTTCCATGCCTTGAAACTCCGAAAAGGTAAATTGGAGCACCTGGTACTTAAAGTTGATTTCAACAAAGCTTATGATCGTGTGCATTGGGGCTTTTTGCGAGCTTTGTTGGTCAAAATGGGGTTCCATTCCAAATGGGTTCAGTGGATAATGGAGTGCGTTGCGACTGTATCCTTTTCGGTTCTCGTCAATGGGGCTAAACGGACAAGTTTTTTCCCGTCACGCGGTTTACGGCAAGGGGATCCCTTATCTCCCTACTTGTTCATTCTCGTTGTGGATGTCTTCTCCAAGTTGATTGCCCGAAGTGTGCAAGTGGGTCGACTGTCTGGCCTAAGAATTTGGAGGAGCTGCCCCACCCTCTCGCACTTGTTTTTTGCGGACGATGCAGTGTTATTTTTTAAAGCCACAATTGACGAGTGTCAGGAGGTTGGCCGGTTGTTGCAAATCTATGGGGATGCATCAGGACAATCTGTGAATTTTGATAAATCGGGGGTGCAATTTTCTAGCAATATCTCCCTCTCTCGGCAAGTGGAGATTAGTGAGTTCTTAAGGATCCCTAGCATAAAGGACACTGCAAAATATTTGGGGCTGCCTTCTTGTTGGGGCCGTTCGAAGGCGGAGGCCTTCGATTTTTTATGCGAAAAAATGTTATCCAAGTTGCAAGGGTGGAAGGCAAAGTTACTCTCCCAAGCGAGTCATGAAGTCCTTATTAAAGCTGTGGCCCAAGCCCTGCCTACCTATGCAATGGCGTGTTTCCTCTTTCCTAACAAACTTTGTGATAAGCTGAGCTCCTATATACGTAATTTCTGGTGGAAGGGTGACTCGGAGGAGGGGGCATTCATTGGAGCAGCTGGAGTTGGCTTTGTCTAAATAAAAAGAATGGTGGTTTGGGATTCTGGGATTTTCGGTCCTTTAACAGAGCACTCCTTGCCCGCCAAGGTTGGAGGTTAGTCTAGTATCCGAATTCCTTATTTGCACAAATTATGAAAGGTATTTATTACCCCTATTCGAATTTTTGTCATGCTTCTAGGGGTCGGAGACCATCATGGGCTTGGGTAAGTTTGTGTAGACGCGCCCCGTGTGAGGGCTTCAGTGCTACAATTCGGACTCGATTGTCACGGTTCTTAATCTGAACCAAAGAGTCCAAATCCGGCAAATCGTTTTGAGAAAACAGATTTTTAGAAAAGAAGTGCCAAACATGGACTGCTTTGCCAGATACAGAGTCGCTACCTAAATATTTTTTGATGGGAGAATTTAGGAAACCCTGACTCGTTTCCCTAAGGCCACGTGTCCGTCATCACCAAAGTTGCCTCGGCTCGGGAACTTGGGTACGATTGGGGAAGGTCAGCTATGAGCACCCCCTCTCGCCCGATCCGAAGATCGGCCTCTACTAATCATGATATCTTATTTTGAAAACATTATGTGTTCTTATTCCGATTAATTAGCTAATCTTACTATGTGTTGCGCACAACACAAAAGTATAGATTAGATCGCCTAATTTGGAACGAAGCATTGCGTATCCGTTTGTTTGGAAAATGATTTGAGATTTGCTACTCGCAAGTAGGCTAAAACACGGATTTCAATGAGTCGTCCCAACTCAAACAATCCAACCTTCACCCACAGGCATTCAAGCAGTTTATATCACATAAGCATCTAGCCACATGGTAAGCATGCTGTCATGTTAACATTCACACTCATGCAAGATGCTAAAGCATGAATACTTACATTGTACTCCGAGCCAAAACAAAGAACATGTTAGCAATCATGCATGATCCAAGTCCATGTTAAGTGACTAATGCAACGCATACAGAATGTCACTAGAATAGGCTCGGCTAATCCTAGGATGACATGCGGGATGCAACAAGTAGCACGTATTCAAGTTAGATTTGGAATACTATGCTGTTAGCATGATGCGCCGAGCCTGGTGCATGCAATACTGATGAATGATGCACGTATGCATAGCATAAGGATGCTAAATTAAACATGTCCTAATACTAACCATCAAAAGCAGGTAAGTAAAATGGAGAAAGAAGTGGGGGTTGGAAGACATGCACACACGCACCCACATTTATTACAAATTTGCCCTCGCTCGGAGGGACCGAAAGAATAATACAGATTTAACTAACCTACAAGCTAATTAAATATTACAGACCAATTAAACTAGTTAAGCAAATTAACTAATCTAATAAAACAGTAAACAGCCTCGGGAAGAGGGCCCAATGCAATGCGTGCTCGGCTCCGCTCAGAAGTCCACTGCTATATACAAGTTGCCTTTGTCCACACTGTTTTCCTTCTCTGATCATTGCAAAATTCCCAAGGTGCACTCTATGAACCCTGTGGGATACCACCGGCCCAGGGAAATGGTCACCGGCTAAAGGAAATGATCACCGGCCAAAGGTTAAGCTATCGGCCACCAATTGTTAGTCGGTCGGCACTAAAGATGGCCGGTCGGCCAAATCTTCCTGCAGAATCCTGTTTTGACAGCAGCAGAGGGCAAAACAAGGCATAGCAATGTATTCCAAGCAAATGTGTGCACCAACACATCCCTTATCATGTTTGTGACTCGAAGGGGGTATGGTCCTTGACTCTCGGACCACCAATCGCGCATTTCCATGCGTGATGGCCCAAGAAACTAAGTGTGCAACTCAATATGGAATGAAATGCATACAAACAAACAAGAGGCCCAACCTCAATCATGGTTAATCAAGAGGCAAGGCATGCATGCCAAATGAAACCTAAGCATGTGAGCTAAGTATGCAACATGAGCATGGAGGCAAGTATGTAACAACATGCAAGGTTAATGTACACACAAACATTCATGCACACATGGTCCAATACTTGAGCATAAAAAGGCAGCTTTTCAGCACACTTAACATGGACAAATAGCATACACGATAAGCTTTGAAAACATGTAGAAGATGATGCCAAATCAACCTACCAATGCAAGCAAGGCATGCAACCAAGCCCAAGGACTTAAACTATGGTCATATGACACATGAAGCAAATGACCAAAGTGAACTAAAACAGTCCTAAAACATGCAAAAGTAAGCCCCAAAAACCACTTAGATGGCATCTAAATGATCTAATCCTAGAGGCATACACAATGGCACAAACATGGAGCAAGAAACACCAAACTTTTAAAGCATGAAAGGGGCATCAAATGCAAGCATACGAGCATATCATGAGGACTGAAATGACATGACAAGTGGTTCCAAATCACTGAAATGATGCAAAGATGGCATGCTAGAGGGGTCGATGCTTAAGGCATACAAGAGATGTTACATGGTAGCTATACAAAGCAAAGCATGGACAACCCAAATGACCAAAAACAGACCTCTAGCACATTAAAACAAGCATAAAAGCTTCACAAAGCTTGGCCAAAAACATGCTAGAACAAGGCTCAAAGCACAAAGCATGCTAAAGCTAAAACATGGCATTACAAGACAAGTATGCAAGGCATGCAAGGTGTGTCTAAACCAAGTAAAAACAGAGCTATATTATGACATAATAAGCACAAATAACAGCTAGGACATGGCCGACATGAACCTAAAAATGGTGCTCACACATGAGGCTAAAATGGCACTTTTTTGAAGACAACAAGGAGAGGGGATGGCCCTCTCCTTCTTAGGACCTTAAGGCACCATCCTCACCACTGAAATCCCTCAAGATTTCAGTGGTGAGGAGGCCCAAACAAAGTGGTCCCGGAGCTCACCAAAATAGCACAAAAATAGGGCCTAACAAGGCCAATGAGGGGTCAAACAACCCCAAACAACAAAACACTCTTAAACAACTATTTAAAGCACTCAAAATCAAGACTTTTATTAGTTATATAAAAAGTCTAAAAACAGTTGCAAGATAGGTTAAAAAGCTATGCAAAAATGGGGAATAAAGGGTGAAGTTCTTACCCTTGATGACCCTCTTCACAAACAATGCTCCAGTTGGTTCTTCAAGCTTGAATCCACTCAAGAACACCAAGAACGGCTCCTTAGCACCTCAGAAACCAAGAGAAGGTGTAACTCTATGTGTTTGTATGCAATAGTAAGACTAAAACACCTTAAGGCAAAAGAGAGAGAGATATAGAGATAGAATAGCTACAACTATGAACTAACCCTAACTCAGAGCTCCCTCTGTATTTTTTTGTAACCCTAATGGAGGGAGAAGAGGCTCCCTCTTATAGACAATTCCTCTTGCAAAGCTTCTCAAGTAAGCTAGTCAAGAGGGAAATCCCTCCATACACGTGTATGGAGGGGAGCAAAGGTGTATGCCAGCTAGCACAGCTGGCATAAAAATATCTGCAAAAGTAGATGCATAGTGGTCGGCCAGCCAAAAATGCAATTTGACCAAAATAGATGGCCGGTCGACTACAAAGAGTGCCGGTCGGCCAAACAATTGGCCGGTGGCCTCAAGCCATGGCCAGTGATGTGTGGGGATGGCCAACAAGCCCTTCCCTGCCCCTCAAAGGCAAAACACAGGTGTTTGGTGCAAAACCAAACACAAAACATTCGAGTCGAGAGATCCTGAGGCAAGGCGCGTGGCCGAGACCTCCGGGAACTCAAGACGAACACGAACGTGGATGATCACCGAGTGTTCAAGCGGTGACGTCCAAGTCTTGAGGACGGTCAAAAATGGGGTGTCTACAGTTTGCTACAGGACAGAGAAATTCTTAAGGGCGGGCTTCGGTGGCAAGTTTTGAATGGTCGATCAATTAATTTTTGGGAGGATCGATGGATTCCATCCAACCCGGGATTTCAAGTACATCGAGCCAGGCCTCCGGGATCAGTGGTGCATATGGTCAATGAGGTAATTGATCCGGTTAGGAAAACCTGGGATGAGGCTCAACTTCGAACTCTGGTTTCTAATTCAGATTGTGATGCCATCCTCTCCATTCCGGTTGCGCTGACGGAAGGTAGTGATACTCTGGTGTGGCACTATGACTCAAAGGGCTGCTATTCTGTGAAATCGGGGTACCAAGAAGCAGTGAAGCAAGCGCATCTTCGGAGCAATTTACTTGGCTCTTCCACAGATTGGGCTGCAAAGGAATGGAAGATTGTGTGGAGTTTAAATTTGCCTCCTAAACTTAAACACTTTGTTTGGCGGCTGTATCATAACGCCTTGGCAACCAAGAAAAATATGTGGCGTAGGCGGTGTACCCACTCTGCGGGCTGTCCTATATGCCTAGCAGAGGCGGAGACAGTAGAACATCTTTTATTTGGATGTAAATGGGCTAAAAGGGTCTGGTTTGGCAGTGGGGTGGGCTTCCGGTGTGCCAATCAGGAGTTGGGATCTATTCGGTTTTGTTTTGGCTAGCTAATTGCATCCCTTGGTACTGCTCATGAGGACCAAAAAACGCTGTGCTCTATGGTTTGGGTGGCCTGGTGCATTTGGAAGGCACGAAATGCATGCATCTTCAATCACATCCCAGTGGATCCTATTGTGGTGATTGCTACAGCTAAGAGGGAGGAAGCTGAGTTTTTGGCAACCTATGCGAAAGCCTCTACCTCTACGGAATCTCGAGTAGCGACCCAGTGTCAAAGGCTGCATTGGGTTCCTCCATCGAGTGGGCTTTGGAAACTCAACTGTGATTCGGCAACTGATTTGCCCAGAGGGAGGGGTGCAGTTGTTGTTCTCCTCAGGGATGATAAGGGTAATCTGGTGGACGGCATTGCGGCATCAATTCGCATGACAACTACCTTGTAAGGTGAAGTAACTGCTGTGCGACTTGCGTGTTCTATGGCATGTGCCCTTAATTATGCCACTGTAGAGGTGGAGAGTGATTGCAAAACACTCATTCAGCTGTGTGTGTCTGAAGGAGTTCCCCCATGGGAAATGTAATGACTCTGAAATGTATGTTACAATTATCCGTATTTAATCATGCGTTAATATGAATTAATTGAGGAATATTTGTTTGAGTTGAAAAAAAATATATATGTTGGAACTATAACTTCGGGACTAAAATTGACGACCGTAATGGGTTCGGAAAACGAAATTGAGCACGCCTATGTGATACCGGGAATTTTTAGAACCATTTGAGAAAATAAATTGAAGACTGAATTTCGTCTGAATCGCTAAGCCTTGTTTGGCTCAGGCACAATTCTATATTTATGATATATAGATAAGGATAAGGACTATGTTGACCATATATTGACTCAACAAAAGAGGAAAGAAAATATCTAAGAGAGAGAGAGAGGGAGTTCGTGAGAAAGGGAAGAAGAAATGGAAGAAAAGGGGAAATCAAGCTTAAATCTTCCTCAATTAAAGAATCAAGGTAAGGATCTTCTCTAAATTCTTGAAGTAAGGTTGATGCATCAATGATCTCATGCTAAATAAGAGGATTGAAAGGGGGAAATATGTTTAATTTGAGCATGCATGGCATGAATAGATGATTTATGGTTATATTTGTCATATTTTGAGGAAGAACCTCCATGGATTTAAGAATGAAGCTTTTATGAACATGTTTTATGATTTTTCATCTTCAATCAAGATTGGATTTTGTATATGATGCATTTGGGTTTGTTTAGAAGCTATAATGTTTAATTCAAGTTGTGTTTCAAGTGTTTTGAGACTTGGATTTCATAAATGTTGAAGTGGTTTTGCAAAAAGAGTAGATCAAAGCTTTGGAAGGTTTCAGAATTTCGGATTTTGCTTGGTCCGCTCGAGCGGAGGGAATCCCGTTTGAGCGTGAAAATCGGCCTCCCAGCAGTTTTGGAAAATTGTGCAGTCCGCTCGAGCGGACAAAGTGGCGCTCGAGCGAGGGACTTATTTCAGGAAAATTTGGGAAGTTGTATCACTTGATTTTCACATGTCATTTGTATCATTTAGCATCTTATAATCATGAAATAGAGAAAAGAAAGGATAGTATGGCATGAACACTTGCTTCCATGATAATGTGTTCTAATGTTAATAATTGCAGGTCAAGAGGCGAAGGCCGTACAACCGGTTTTGGAAATCCACTGTGAGTAACATTTCTGTAAAGTTATGTTGATATGCAATGTATTTGAAATGTTATACGAAATGCTATATGATACGCTATGTTTCCGAAATGTGATTTTAAACCTGTGAACGAATGTCCTGATTTGCGAATCTAGTATGGCATCCATAGATAGTCCCAAGTCATGGGGGACGGCATGAAAATGCGGGTCCATGACTAGTTTACGAGATCTCGTTAGCCACTTCATTGTGGTGATATGTGTTTAATCAGTATCCGGAACTGATTACTCTAGTCGGAAGACGTTATGTGTTATGTTCTATGGAGTATGCCATTATTATGTTATGATATGAATTGATTACGATTATGAATGATTGTTTTACGGATATATGATATGTGGAATTCGTTCACCACCCCTTTACTTTAATGTTACTTGCTGAGCTTTAGCTCATTGTTTGTTTGTATGTATTTATAGGTGAGCATTCTGGGAGCCAAGCCTAGGCGAAGTCTTGGTCGAGCCGCCGTTTTGAAGCCTACCTGGTGTTTTGTGTGCCTCCGAGTTGGGGCTAGGCCTGGAAGGCCATTAGGGGGTTGTATTTTGTTATACATCTGTGGCTTATGCCTATGCGTTGTGCATGATCTTATGGTACATGTTATGCAAAGTTAGTGGATAGATTAACATTTTTGGCATGTAAATATTTGTTCATGTTAATGCACAGCTCTTTTGACTATTTGTATTTAGTTTCGCTTCCGCGAGCCCCGATTATTTATGTTTTGTACAGGAAGGCCTGTGGTAATCTAGGATTACTGGCCGGTTACGATGCCAAACTTTTAGGGACAGGTTTGGGTCGTGACAGAATGGTATCAGAGCGCACGAGTTAATTTACCCACACACGTGTCCATATGAGCTATAGGGTGTTCTAGAAAAGAAATAGGGCATGGCATAAACATGTGTGCATGTGTGCGTGTGTTTTTGAATATATAAGGAGACAAGAACTGTAATGATGAGACAACAGAGGAACTATTATGTTGAGAATGAAAAATTCTATCTGCTATGGGTTCTAGAGACCAATGGAGAACACTAATGCAAGGAATGTAGATGAGTCAAAATCTTCTAATGCTAGACTAGATCGGTTAGAAAGAATGGTGGAAGCTTTAACTGGGTTGGTAAGACAACAACAAGAGCAAAACCAACAACAACAGAGACAACCATTTCCGCTTCCTCCACCACCACCTGTGCAAATGGAACCGATTAATAATGATGATGTTATCACTTTGACACAGAAATACAAGAAACTGAAACCACCAGAATTTGCAGGGGGTATTGAACCATTAAAAGCGGAGGTATGGGTATTAGAAACTGAAAAGATTTTTGAAGTGTTTCCGTGTACAGATGTCTATAAAGTTTTGTTAGCAACATTTACTCTGACAGAAGAAGCTCGAAGATGGTGGATGCTCGTACGAGGTGAGAATAGGGACTTAACATGGGATCGATTCAAAGAGATGTTTTATGAAAAATATTTTCCACAATGTATGCGAGATAGGAAGATATCAGAATTTGAACAGTTAAAGCAAGGCACTATGTCAGTAGCAGAATATGAGAGTAAATTTACTGAATTAGCTCATTATGCTCCTCATATGGTTGATACGGAGTACAACAAGGCAAGGAAGTTTGAGGGTGGATTGCATGTTGAGGTGCTTGACCGGGTGAATGTTTTGAAATTAGAAAAATATGTTGATGTACTTGACAGAGCTTTGATGGCTGACGGCTTTGAAGACATCTAAATTAACAACCATGACTGAAGCGGAAAGTAAGAAATTCAAGAAACAGAAAGTAGAAACAGTTAGTGAATCCATGGGCTCCGTGAATGAAAATTTGACTTCAAAGTTTAGTGACAACACAAAAAGGGAAAATGGTGGCAGTGTAGGTGTACCTACTTGTAGGGAATGTGGGAAGCAGCATTGGGGTATTTGCCGCCGTGGATCTGGAACTTGCTTCAAATGTGGACAGAAAGGGCACTTAGCCAGGACTTGCCCACAAGCCTATACAAATAATGATAGACCCATTACTAGTGGAGTTAACTTAACAATGACACCGAAGACAACCACAACATCTACTCCCGAGGGGAACACCTTAAGGCAAGGGAGGGTTTTTACCCTAGTTTCAGAAAAGACACAGAATACTGGAAAAGCGAATACAGGTATGATTTTTATTATCTACTGTGATGTTAGCACTGTTATCTATGCGATGGCTATGTTACCTATGCAATGGAAATATTGAACATGTAACTGTGACGGAACAAATCATACTTAAATTATGTTAAACAATTGGATATGAACGATATGAAACAAATTGGCTATGACTTCTGAGGGAACTGATTTGGTGGACACATAGGAATTGTATTACTGATTGAATCCGTGGGTAATACCTTTGCTATGAATTATTACATCTATGTTACTACCTTTGCATTGAACGCTATGGAGCTTGGTAGTTGACTTCAGTCTTGTGTGCAAGATATATTCATTATGTGTTTGACTACTATGATATTACCTTCACTGCTATGTGATTGATACACGAACTATTTGAATAACTAAATAGAACCGTTGAGTTTTTTCTGACTGAGCTTGTGCCTGGATAAGCAAAGTTTGGAGGACCAAACTTCTTAAGTTGGGGAGAGTGTAATGACTCTGAAATGTATGTTACAATTATCCGTATTTAATCACGCGTTAATATGAATTAATTGAGGAATATTTGTTTGAGTTGAAAAAAAATATATATGTTGGAACTACAACTTCGGGACTGAAATTGACGACCGTAATGGGTTCGGAAAACGAAATTGAGCACGCCTATGTGATACAGGGAATTTTTAGAACCATTTGAGAAAATAAATTGAAGACTGAATTTCATCTGAATCGCTAAGCCTTGTTTGGCTCATGTTTATGGCACAATTCTATATTTATGATATATAGATAAGGATAAGGACTATGTTGACCATATATTGACTCAACAAAAGAGGAAAGAAAATATCTAAGAGAGAGAGAGAGGGAGTTCGTGAGAAAGGGAAGAAGAAAGGGAAGAAAAGGGGAAATCAAGCTTAAATCTTCCTCAATTAAAGAATCAAGGTAAGGATCTTCTCTAAATTCTTGAAGTAAGGTTGATGCATCAATGATCACATGCTAAATAAGAGGATTGAAAAGGGGAAATATGTTTAATTTGAGCATGCATGGCATGAATAGATGATTTATGGTTATATTTGTCATATTTTGAGGAAGAACCTCCATGGATTTAAGAATGAAGCTTTTATGAACATGTTTTATGATTTTTCATCTTCAATCAAGATTGGATTTTGTATATGATGCATTTGGGTTTGTTTAGAAGCTATAATGTTTAATTCAAGTTGTGTTTCAAGTGTTTTGAGACTTGGATTTCAAAAATGTTGAAGTGGTTTTGCAAAAAGGGTAGATCAAAGCTTTGGAAGGTTTCAGAATTTCGGATTTTGCTTGGTCCGCTCGAGCGGAGGGAATCCCGTTTGAGCGTGAAAATCGGCCTCCCAGCAGTTTTGGAAAATTGTGCAGTCCGCTCGAGCGGACAAAGTGGCGCTCGAGCGGGGGACTTATTTCAGGAAAATTTGGGAAGTTGTATCACTTGATTTTCACATGTCATTTGCATCATTTAGCATCTTATAATCATGAAATAGAGTAAAGAAAGGATAGTATGGCATGAACACTTGCTTCCATGATAATGTGTTCTAATGTTAATAATTGCAGGTCAAGAGGCAAAGGCCGTACAACCGGTTTTGGAAATCCACTGTGAGTAACATTTCTGTAAAGTTATGTTGATATGCAATGTATTTGAAATGTTATACGAAATGCTATATGATACGCTATGTTTCCGAAATGTGATTTTAAACCTGTGAACGAATGTCCTGATTTGCGAATCTAGTATGGCATCCATAGATAGTCCCAAGTCATGGGGGACGGCATGAAAATGCGGGTCTATGACTAGTTTACGAGATCTCGTTAGCCACTTCATTGTGGTGATATGTGTTTAATCAGTATCCGGAACTGATTACTCTAGTCGGAAGACGTTATGTGTTATGTTCTATGGAGTATGCCATTATTATGTTATGATATGAATTGATTACGATTATGAATGATTTGTTTTACGGATATATGATATGTGGAATTTGTTCACCACCCCTTTACTTTAATGTTACTTGCTGAGCTTTAGCTCATTGTTTGTTTGTATGTATTTATAGGTGAGCATTTTGGGAGCCAAGCCTAGGCGGAGTCTTGGTCGAGCCGCCGTTTTGAAGCCTACCTGGTGTTTTGTGTGCCTCCGAGTTGGGGCTAGGTCTGGAAGGCCGTTAGCGGGTTGTATTTTGTTATACATCTGTGGCTTATGCCTATGCGTTGTGCATGATCTTATGGTACATGTTATGCAAAGTTAGTGGATAGATTAACATTTTTGGCATGTAAATATTTGTTCATGTTAATGCACAGCTCTTTTGACTATTTGTATTTAGTTTCGCTTCCGCGAGCCCCGATTATTTATGTTTTGTATAGGAAGGCCTGTGGTAATCTAGGATTACTGGCCGGTTACGATGCCAAACTTTTAGGGGCGGGTTTGGGTCGTGACAGGAAATTTGTGCTGTGATGAACGATATTCGGGGCATGGCTCGTAGTGGGGGTTTGGCTTTCAAATGGTGTCCCCGAATCCAGAACAGAGCAGCTCATTGGGTGGCCTCAGCTTTTTTGCGTGATGCTTTGCCTCTCGATTGGGTATCCCAGCCTCCTGTGGCTTTAGTTGGATGCCTTTAGCTCAATTCTTTGTAGTTGCAACTTTTCTCGTTCAAAAAAAAAAAAAGTAATAGGTTATTTATATTTGGCTTAAAAATTGACTGTTACAATGTATTCAACTCAAGCATAGATATCTAAATAATTACTTACAAAACCAGCTGAAAGCGAAAGTTACAGAATTTTTAGATATAGAGAATTTTTGGCTTCCATACCACACAATCAGTCTGCTTTTATATCTTTTTTCCGGTGTGAAAGAGTGTTGCCATTGTCCATTCGCCGGAACTAAACAGAAGGTATTTCTGCGTTAGCAGGTCTATACCATCATATCCTGGGAGATAAACGCTGATACACCTCCATCACCCACGGTAAGGTGACAAATCTATTTTAAGGAGATTGTGGTATCACATAGGCTTCTGTTTACTTCCCTTTCTATTTTATCTTAGTGTTTAATTTTGTTAAATAATTCTGGTTAACTAACATGAGTTAATTTTATGATTTCTTACTTTGTAATATAAATTTAATTAATTATGAATTTGTTTATTTTATTTAATTATATAATATGTACAATAATTATTAATAAGTCAAACATGAATCAGCTTGAGTATATAGTTTGATTCGTTTTGCAATCACAAGTCCAGTAATAATGAGAGCTATTATAGAATAGATGTTAGGCTTCAAATCTTATCAGCCAAAACCTTGAATTTTGAATGAGCCTATTATTCTGAGGCCTCTTTTGGAAAGTGTCAAAAAAAAATTTAATTTTTTAATTTTTTAATTTATTTAAGTCATATTATTTTTTTATTTTTTACATGTCTTTCGATAATAAATTTAAAAAAAAAAAAAAGTTAACTTTTTAGTACTTTTCAAAACAAATCTAAAATTAAAACATATAAATAATTACACTTTTAATTCTCAAACTATATGATCTATTTAATTCTTAATCTTTTAATTTTCCTACTTAGTCTCCGAATTTGTGACCTGTTATATTTTAGTTCTTAACATTGAGTATTTTTGGAATCGGGCAAATAATGCCTTTGATTTTTTTATAATTTCCCTTATATTTTAATTTGGTATTCATTTTGCCTTTCAATTTTTGACATATATTGATTTTGTCTAATTGATAACATATATATATATATATATATTAAGAAGATAGATTAAAATTATGGACAAAATGGTTTATTCAAAATGAATGGACCTTTTAAATTGGATATCAACCTCAAAATCACTTTAAGGAGAGTGAATAAATTATATTACTTATTGATTTCAGTTTAATTTTTAAATGAGTGTCAATTGAACTAACTAACACAATATAAAAAGAGAGAATTTCAAATCAGTGTATAAGTTGAAAAATAATTATAAATTAATGATAAATTTTATCAATATTAATAATCAAAATTATAAACCTTTCCACACATGTGTAATAATTTTTTGCAAACACCACCAGTAAATAATTTCCTCTATAAAAAATTAAAGAGTAAAATTGATGCAATTGTAATTACAATGACTAAACTGATACCAAAAGCAAATTACATGGACTACTATCACATTTGTCACTACAAAAATTGATAATTTATTTTAAAAACACAGTTAATTATCTTTTATTTTTTTGAGATAAATGTAATAAATTGAACAAAATATAATTATTCGATCGACCAAAATTTATATGTAATACACAAATAATTTTACAAAATAAATAATTTAAATTATCAAAACAAAATTTGTTACAAATTTTATTGAGCTGCACAATACCCTCCAGCCAGATCAAAGCAAGGCCTGCAGAATCTGAAAGGAGAGCTCATGCTATGGTGGGCCCTTAGAAGTAGAACCACTTGATCAACTGTTAGTGTCTTTTTTTTTCCATTTTAAGATTACATATTTTATTATTATAAGGATAAGATAAGACATTTTTTTTTTCTAAAATAATAATATTTGTGGACGCTAAGGTCATGAAGATAGAGATCAAAGTTGTTCCTTATTGCTCTTTTGCAAAAAAAAAAGGAAAAATATTATCAACTTTGTTATAACCTAATCGATTATTTATGTAATATGCCGTTTGCTCTTTATTCAGTTATGTTACGGAGTTCGAATCCTCCTTTCCCCGAATCCCTCGAATTCAAAACGACATCGTTTCCTCGTTTTGATTTTTTTTTTTTTTTTTTCAATAACACAGAAAAAGAAGAAGAAGAAAGAATGAGGAGGAAGAGGAGAGTAGTAGAGAGAGAGAAAAAAAAATCATCAACAACAACATCATCATCTTCAGATCTTCATCAACAACCATTCATCTTCAGATCCAAAAAAAAACAATAATAATAATAATAATAATAATAAACCATTCATCTTCAGATCTAGAACATCTTCATCATCAACATCACCATCACCATCATCAACACATTTTCAGGAAAAAAAAAAACCAGGCTGCGATCGATCTGAAAAAAAAAAAAAAAAAAAAAATCAGAGGTGGTGACGGCGGCGGCGGCGATCGGCGACAGCGATCGACCCTTTTCTCTCTCTCCATTCCCTCTTCCACTCTCTTCTCTTTCTCTCCTTATCTTTCTCTTTGTCTCCCTCTTCCTCTTCTTCTCTCTTCTCTCCCTATCTTTCTCTGTCTCCCTCTTCCTCTTCTTCTCTCTTCTCTCCCTCTTTCTCTTTCTCTTCCTCTGTTTCAGACATAAGGAGAAAAAAAAAAAGAAACTGCCCAAAACGACGTCGTTTTGGGCAGTCGGGGGATTCGAGGAGGGGAGGATTCAAGCTACGAAGGATTATTGGCTCTTTGTTATTGATAATATACTTTCAATAATCCTTCGTAGCTCGAATCCTCCCTTTCCCAAATCTCCCGACCGCCCAAAACGACGTCGTTTTGGGCAGTTTCTTTTTTTTTTTTTTTTCTCCTTATGTCTGAAACAGAGGAAGAGGAAGAGAAAGAGAAAGAGAGAGAAAAGAGATAAGAAGAGAAAGAGGGAGAGAAAGAGAAAGAGAAAGAGAGAAAGAGAAGAGAGGGGAAGAAGGAATGGAGAGAGAGAGAGGGTCGATCGCCGCCGCCTCCGCCTCCGCCTCTGCCTCTGATTTTTTTTTTTAGCCCATTTTTTTTTCCCAGATCGATCGTAGCCCCTTTTTTTTTTTTCTGAAAATGTGTTGATGATGATGATGATGATAGTGATGTTGATGAAGATGTTATGGATCTGAAGATGAATGGTTGATTATTTTTTATTTATTTATTTTTTTTCTGAATAATGGTTGTTGATGAAGATCTAAAGATGATGATGATGATGTTGTTGTTGATGATTTTGTTGTTAATGATTTTTTTTTCTCTCTCTCTCTGCTACTCTCCTCTTTCTCCTTCTTTCTTCTTCTTCTTTTTCTGCGTTATTGAAAAAAAAAAAAAATCAAAACGACGAAACGACGTCGTTTTAAATTCGGGAGATTCGGGGAAGGGAGGATTCGCGCTACGTAGCATAACTGATATACTTTTTATGTGTGATGCTATCAATTGAAAAGCATATCTTGCCAAACCTACTAATCATATATTGCACCAACTGAGACATTAATATATGCAAAGTAATTGGTATAAAAATTGAATTTAAACATGTCAAAATTATATAAAAATTTATTTTAAAATGTATGACATTCTTAATGACAGTGGTTAGCAAAACTCTAAATAGAAAAGGCAAGAAAAAAATATTTCATTTAATAACCTCCTTCACGCCAACATTTGTGTGATAATTTACCAGCTCAATTCTTCAGATTTCTAATTCCACTTCAGAGTTGCGTTGTTATTTTCTTATGTAGTTAACTGTCTCATTAATATTAAACATTATGGTGATGTGTTGTTAGATTAATTTTTATATAAAATGTTGTTTTGATGAAATTTTCATTATATTTAAATATTACCTGCTTCCGAAAGCTACTCAAATCTATTTCTTTTAGAAATTACTACCATGAATAGAGAAAGATTATCTCACAAAATTGTTCTTAGAAAAATTATATGATTGATAAAAAAAATTTAAGAGGTATTGAATAAAAAATTAGTATTGAATAAATCACATCGTTCTATTTTTTTTTTTTTTTTCTATTATCTATTATCATTCTTAACTATATAGTATTCTATTTATTATGGGGTATGTACCATATACACCCTTAGTTACAAGTTTTATGTCTTCGATTATAACCTATTGTGTTGTTAGTTATAACTTATTATAATATTAATATGGTATTATTCTAGTTATTGAGAGGGTAATTTATGTGAACTAGGGCCGAGCTAGGTCCAGATGTTGAAATGGACCGAGCTATGGGCCGAGGTAAATGGGCTGCATAGCTTGGACCTTGGTCCCGTTAGCTCCGTCAAATATGGCTGCTATTAGCCCGATCTGGGTACTCTGAACCGAGGTATAAGTGGATGGAGGACCAAGCTAGGAAATGCCCATGAAAGTACCGAGCTGAGTGAGCGTGGTTAAAACTGGTGTTAGGAAGGTCAGTGTTAGCTCGGTTGTGCTGTTATCCGACCGTGGTGAAACCATCTCGCTTGGTTAAACAGTGAGAAGGGTGTAGAAAGATAATCATTATCTTTGTGATTCCTAGGAGGACTCTACTAAAGAAACTTGAAGTCCTACTAGAATTGTGCCAGAAGGAATCTATAAAAGCTCATAATAGACCTATGTACAGGTATCACAATTTTTACTCTAAAAAACATAGAGCTTTTTGTTTATTGTCTATTTGCTGACTTAGGCATTGCAGAGGTATCCGACACACACCTGTCGGCTAGCTCACGTTTGTGTTTTCAGGAAGTAAAGCGACGACGTTTGGAGGAGTGAAAACTTGATCAATAGGATTATACGAGAAGATTATTTCGTGCTCGTACAATTGGTCCTGTCTGTGGGAAAACACAAAGAACAAAACCTTTTGATTAAGTTTTCCTCTTTAGTTGAAATCAATGGCGCACAATGAAAATTTGCCGCAATCTGTTATTGATGGGCAAACCCCGGAGGGGGGCGAGAGGCGCGAAGGTTTACCTTCTATTCCACTCATAGCAGAATTAGAACCTTAGTGACGGAACTCCCGGAGGGACATAAGGCAGAGACGGGGCACCAGTCCCTGTCGCTTTCAAAGTCCTGAAAAGCATAGGCAGAGGTTGAATCCTCAAGTTCTGGAAGATCGCGTGAAGGAGCAAGACGAATTAATAAGAAGGATGGCGGAAGACATGGAGACTATGAAGTGCCAGATAAAGGAAAAATGAGTGGCAACGGAAGAAGGGCGCAGAGGCAATACGCTCTCTTACCACTTGGAAGATCGTGACAAACAAGCCACACCATCACAAGCAGAAAGTAGGAGCCTCAGAACATGTGACACTTAATCAAGGACTTCCAGGACTCGTTACTCCAGATCTGAGAGAACGATGATTGAACGGTCGTACACGGAAGGAAGCAGTTATCAGCCTCGCACATGCACCAAATGACATCTAGGCACACGGAGTTGCCTAGGTCAGCAGACCTGCGAACAGAGCTAGAGGAGAGGGCCCGATGGAAGGAGGACACCAGGGCTCGCGATCCCCACAGAGTTTCAACCCTATAACGATTGGCCCCTAGGACACATGGGAGTGTTGAGGTAGGGATTCCAATGTCGCGCCTTGCTTACGAACCAGCAGATAAAGTGTTAGCAAAGTTACAGAGCTCGCCGTTCGTTCCGGCAATTGAGAACGCACCGCTACCCTTAGGCTTCCACCAGCCCAAATTCACCACTTACGAGGGAAAGTCAGACCCCTACATGCACTTAAGCCACTTTCGCCAGGTTATGGCAGTATACTGGCAAAACGAGGCTCTAATGTGTATCTTATTTCCTTCCAGCCTTGGCAACCTGGGTCTAACATGGTTCGAAAGGCTACCTGAAGACAACATAGCCTCATGGGCGCAGTTGGCAGAAGCGTTTGTGACTAGATTCAGAACGAATACCAAGACACCAGTGGAGATTGACCAGCTACTCTCCATTGACATGGGCGAGAAAGAAACATTGAGGTCATACAACAGTCGATATTGGGAGACTTTCAACCAAATTGGGGATTGCCCTACAAATCTCGCCATCGCACAGTATAAACAAGGTTTACCGGTCAAAAATAAGTTGAGGGATTCAATGACGGTGATGTCACCCCTCACGATGGAGGCCTTAATGGAGAGGGTGCATCAACATATCTGGGTAGAAGAAGATAGTGCCCGCGTTAAAGCAAAATCTGGCACAATAGCGATACCGGGTAAAAAGACTGCAGCAAAAGTCAACATAGTAGAACAGCCAAGCAAGAATGGGTGAGGCAGATGAGTCAACAGAGAGGACCCCCAAACAAGGAAGTTGAGAGTCCGTACTGCCATTACCACAGTATTCAACAAACCTATCTACCAGATTCTTAGCGAGATATGCGATGAACCCTTCGTTTGGTGGCCAGCTAAGTTGGGAGAAGCACAAAAGGGTTACGATAAGAGGTACCGTTGCATCTTCCATGATGAAAAGGGGTACCGAACTGAAAATTGCACGCCATTAAGGAAACATCTGGAGGAGTTGGTGGCCGTTGGTCACCTGGACCAGTATATAGAAGGGGGAACACAGCCAGCCCCCCAAAACCACAGCAGGTCGAGCGGGATGCCGGTCGACAGCCCACCTCAAGGCATAATCAATGAAATACATGGGATCGTCGAACCTGAACGGGTATGTGAGCTTAGAAGGATGATAAAAAAGGTTGAGCACTTGAGGAATGTACTAAGTGCACAATGTACCATCAAAAGGGAAAAAATGGAGGCAACGAACGTCATATCCTTCTCGGACAGGGATCTAACAAGGCTACATTGCCCTCACAATGACGCACTGGTGGTCACTTTGCGCATCAAGAATTTCGACATCAAACTGATTCTGATTGACCAAGGAAGTTCATGCGAGATAATATACTACGAGACCTTCAAGCAACTAAAAGTAGAGGACGAAGACTTGGCGCCTGCAACATCTCCCCTCGTCAGTTTCAACTCAATGCCAGAATGGCCAGTGGGCAAGATAATTCTACCAGTTAAGGCAGGAAAAATGACAAAACAAGTGGAGTTTTGGGTATTGAAGGTTCCTTCCACTTACAACATAATCTTGGGAAGAGCATGGCTGTATGCCATGCGTTCGGTGGCTTCAGCCTACCATCAGGCATTACGGTTCCCCAATGAAACCGGAGTAATTGAAGAAGTCTTAGGAGACCAAATCATGTCCAAACAGTGCTTCGTCACAGTGAATGACAGCCATGCTGCAAAAGGGTTTGTACAGATGGTGGAGGAGCCAGAAAGCAATGAACTGTTTGCAGATGTCGGCAAAGTAGCTGAACAGAAGGCAGTGGAAGACTTGGTTGAGGTAAGGATAGATGAAAAAAACCCAGAAAAGTTTTTTTTGCTCTGAGAATAGAGGTCATGGAATTCTTGACCTCTAACATCGAAGTGTTTACCTGGACACCATACGACATGCCTGGCATTGACCTAAATTTCATCTGTCATCAACTTAATAACCATCCAACTGCCAGACCAATTATTCAGCGAACTCACCGGTCGGCACTCCACCACGCAAAGATAGTGGTAGAAGAAGTAGGAAACTTGCTGGAGGCAGGAGCCATCAAAGAAGTGCACTATCCCAGGTGGATCTCCAACACTGTAGTACTGCCAAAGAAGAACGACAAATGGCGCGTTTACGTGGACTACAAAACAGTTAATAAAGCATGCCCAAAAGATAGTTTTCCCTTACTGCGAATAGACCAACTGGTGGACCTAACAGCAGGGTATAACCGACTTAGCTTCCTTGATGCATATCGGGGTTACCATCAGATCGCTATATACGAACCGGACCAGGAGGTCACGTCATTTACAACACCCAGAGGACTATATTGTTACAAGGTCATGCCCTTTGGCCTAAAGAACGCGGGGGCTACATTCCAACGAATGATCACCAAAATGTTTGAACCATTGTTAGGCAGAATAATGGAGGCTTACATAGATGACATGATGGTCAAAAGCAAGGATGAGAATGACCATCTCCGGGACCTAGACGAAATGTTTCAAATTTTGAAGTCCCACAAGTTGCGTCTAAACGCATCTAAGTGCGCATTCGGCGTAGGGTCAGGCAAATTCCTAAGTTTTCTAGTGACCAATCGAGGTATAGAAGCTGATCCCTCTCAAATCAAAGCCATCCAAGATCTTGAGAGGCCCAACACAGTCAAATAAGTATAGCATCTCACTGGCCTAGTAGCTGCGCTCAACCGGTTCATAGGTCGGTCGTCAGACAGGTGTCGACCATTCTTCCAGGCACTAAAGGCCAAATTTGAGTGGGATGATAAGTGTGACAGCGCTCTAGAAAGCTTGAAGGACTACACGACCTCTTCTCCGTTGTTAGTAATCCCGATACCAGGAGAAGAGCTCTTTTTGTACTTAGTAGTTTCACAGCATGCAGTCAGCGCGGTGCTGGTCAGAGTGGAGGGAATCCAACACTTGCCCATCTTTTATGTTAGCAAGACCTTGCTGGATGCTGAAACAAGGTACCTACCGGTGGAAAAAATGGCCTTAGCTTTGATGATGGCCTCAACAAAGTTGTCACACTATTTTCATGCCCACACCGTGATTGTCCTAATGACTTTCCCCTTAAAGGCCTTGTTTGAGAGGGCGGATTTTTCTGGACGAATCTTGAAATGGGTAGTGGAGTTGGGGCAGTTCGATATTAAGTTTCAACCAAGAACCGCAATAAAAGCCCAAGCGTTAGCAGACTTTGTGGCCGAGTTCACGCCAGGAAGTCATCATGTCTGCCCAATTGATTTGACCGATGCAACCAAAAGAATAGGGAAACATGCCGCGGGAACTGCACAGCCCCCAAAGCAGAATGCCCAGCTACATAGCAAGCTAGACAGGTTTGAGGACAGGGAAGAAGGAACAGACCATGCTATTCCCAGCGGGGACTCACCAAAAAGTAAAGACTTGAGGCAGTTAGACAGTGAAGATCAAACCCTAACAGCGGACATCGACCTGGAAGAAAACATCAGCAACACCCCTAATCCTAAGACATCATCTGATCCTTCTACTTGCTGGAAGCTATTCGTCGGAGAGATGTGGAAACTCTTCGTAGATGGAGCATCCAATAGTCACGGTGCAGGACTTGGCATTGTTCTCATCTCACAGGATGGCCTAATAATTGAACAGACAGTCAACCTTGGCTTTCCAGCATCCAACAACGAGGCGGAGTATGAAGCACTGTTAGTAGGCTTAAAATCAACACTTTACATGAAGGCCACCGAGCTGATGGTGTACAGTGACTCCCTGCTGGTAGTCAACCAGATTTCAGGCGACTACAAGATAAAAGATGATAGGATGGCTAAGTACCAAGAGTTGGTCAGAAAGGAGACCATGAAGTTCGAAGTAGTCCGGATATAGTAAATCAGCTGAAAAGAAAATAGTAGAGTAGACGAGCTAATAGGTTTTGTTTCAATAGCAGATACATCTATCTCACACCTATTACTGATTGACTTCCTACCTAGACCAAGTATTGAAAAACCCGAAGCAGCCAAGGCATGTTGTGCCGAACTCGGCCCATCCTGGATGGATCCCATCATAGTATTTTTAAAAGATGGCATCCTGCTTGAAGAAAAGAAATAAGCCAACAAAATTAGAGCAAAATCATAGGGATTTTGGCTCTCTCCATCACTAGCATTGTACAAAAAATCCTTCACAGGACCTTACCTGAAATGTGTCCATCCTAGCAAGGTTGAGGTACTTTTGTTCGAGATACATGAAGGCGTTTGCGGAAGCCACCAAGGGGGAAGATCATTGGCTTACAGAGCAATTTCACAAGGATATTGGTCGCCATACATGCAAGCAGATTCAGAGAAATATGTCAAGAGATGCGAGAAATGTCAGAAGTTCGCACACCAAATACATCAACCAGCTAGAGAGCTTCTACCATTGACTAGCCCGTGACGCTTCACAATGTGGGGCTTGGACATAATGGGACCACTTCCAACTGCGCCTGGCAACAGAAAGTTCTTTCTCGCAGCAACAAACTATTTCACAAAGTGGGTGGAGGCAGAAACACTCGCATTTATAAAAGAGAAAGACGTTAAGAAGTTCGTCTGGCAGAACATCATCACTCAATTCGGCATACCCAAGGCTCTAATATCTGACAACGACACTCAGTTCAATGGCAAAATCTTTAGGGGCTTTTGCGAAGAGTACAAGATAGAATTCTACAACTCTACACCGGTGTGATACCCCTGTTCTGTATTATGTTAATTGGTCCCTAATACGTATGTGATTATATGTTTTGATATGATTTTGTGTACCATTATGTAGATATATGTGATTTTGGGATTCTATCTGTTCATCGTAGGAATATCTGTTTGAATAATCCGCTTCGAGAACTAAATTGAGGGCCTTATCGGCCACAGAACCCGGAATTGGTTACGCCATTATGATTGGCATAATTTTTAGAACCTACGGTGAAATTCAATTGAAAATTGAGTCTGGTCAATTTAAACTGATTAAATCGATAAATTAAGTGTCCTATTATTTTATATTAAAATATTTGTTAGTGGGGCTTGTTGTATATTAGCTTTGCACCCTCCTTTAGCTCTCTTAAACTCAAAATCTGAGTTAGACAATTGAGAGTGAGAGAGAGGCCGGCCATAGTGAGAGAAAGGAGGAGAATTGTGCATTTTAGCTTGAAGCTTGGGAATTTTGGAGGTTTAGCTTAAGAATTGTCTAGAGCTTGAAGGATCAAAGCTTCTAGGTAAGTGAACTCATGGATTTTTGTTGTAAATGTGTAGATTCAAGTGTGTTTGGTGATCAAGAACATGAGTTAGCTTGATGTTAAGGAAATGGAGTTGTTTGTGTTCAATTGATGGTCAATGAAGGCATGTATGTATATAATTGTTGTAGAATTGCATAATCTAGCATGTATTGAGTTGAACATGGAAGTAAAGGTGTTAAATCTTACATGCAAGCATGCTTTTGTTGTATTCCATGAGAATGAACACCATTTGTTTTGTTTGGGTTGGAAATGAGGTCAAAAATTAGCATGCATATTTGAATAATTAAGAGATGAGCTTAAATGCATGATTTTACCATGATAGAATGAGTTTTGGGGCATGCATGTGAATTATTTGTAAATTGAGCCTCATTGAGTTGTAATTAGGGGCCTATACCATGTTAGGACAATTACATTTGAGATTTGAGCCATTGCATGCAAGAATTGTAGCTGGAAAATTGTTTTGGAGCTCAAGAACACAATCTGGGAAACCCAGAATTTTGATGTCCGCTCGAGCGGGGGAATGTCCGCTCGAGCGGGGATTTCGAGCTCCCAGTATTTTGTTCTTGCAGGCATGGTGTCCGCTCGAGCGGGGAAGTTCATGCTCGAGCGAGGGATCATGGAGGATGAACTTCCGCTCAAGCGTTCTAGTTCACGCTCGAGCGTAAAAATGATGCATCCAGTACTTTTCGCAGACACAACGTCCACTCGAGCGGGGAAGTTTACGCTTGAGCGGGGAGCTATGTTGAGAGGCCCTCCGCTCGAGCCCCATATTGGGCGATCGAGCGCAATTTCCTCCTATCCAGCACTTTTGCAGGCCTTAAGGGTCCGCTCGAGCGAGTAAGTTTACGCTCGAGCGGGGACCCTGATTTCTGAAATTTCACTTTCGTATTCTGTGTTTCGTTTTCCGTTCTCTTTCACTTGCAAGCACTCTTAGGCATGTGTTAAGCATTGTAAATGAGTTAATGAGATAAGAATAAAGCCTAAAGAGGAATATGTGAATTAAGGAACGGATTGAGCTATTAGTGACCCTTTTGTGTTCGTGAAATGTGTAGGGTCGAGCTCCAGGGCAAATCCACAAGCCGATCACTGTGAGTAATATCGACATTTGAATGCTTGTGAATGTCCAATTGTTTATCCCCGTATAAGCTTATAAATTGCTAATTGGGATTGTGGATGTAAGTCAAACATGAATGGACCAAAGGTCGTTTTGCTAAACATGAATGGACCAAAGGTCGTTTTGTTAAACATGAATAGACCAAAGGTCATTTTGATACGAATGAATGGGCCAAAGGCCGTTTTGATACGAATGTGTGGGCCAAAGGCCGTTTTGATACGAATGTGTGGGCCAAAGGCCGTTTTGACATACATGATTGGGCCAAAGGCCGTTTTGACATAATCGAATGGGCCGAAGGCCGTTTTGACAAGAATGGAAATCTGAATGGGCCAAAGGCCGGAATGTTTGGAAATGCAGTCACTTGATTTGTATTTAGTTATATATATATCTGTTAAATAGAAATATGGATTGGGCCCAAGGCCGTTTGGAATATGTTGTTCTACAATGTTATGTAAATGCTGTATTTGATATTATTCACTGGGGTATCGCTCACACTCATTCATGTGTTTGTAGGTGAGCCAAGAGATGCACAAACCCAGTCCCAGTGAAGTTTGCCAGGAACAACACGAGTTTTGGGGAGTCAACCTTGTGTCTCACGCACGAGACCCATCCTTGCCATTTTGTTATGTATTTACACTTTGTCTTGTTGGCAAGGACTTTATGTATATTTGTAGATAGTTTGTCATGGGTTGACTCGTTTTGGATGATCCTGTGTGTAAAGAATTTTTGGAACTGTACTTTTGATGTGGGTTATTAACGCATATGTGTATGGGTTGCTTGGAGTGCATATAAGCACGGCTCTATGGACAAAGTTTTTAATTACTGCTTCCGTTTGGCCCCTTTACTCTGTTGAGTTACGTCTGTTTTGGTTTGAGGCCGTAGGTAATCTCAGGATTACTGGCCGGTTATGTCCTTAACCCATAGGGGCGGGTTTGGGTCATGACAACCGGCATACCCTCAAACGAATGGCCAAGCTGAAGCTTCCAACAAAGTCATCTTAGACGGTTTGAAGAAGAGGTTGGAGAGAGCAAAAGGCAAGGGGGCTGAGGAGCTTCCTCATGTCTTATGGGCTTACCGTACCACACCTCGGCGATCAATTGAAGAAACGCCTTTTTCCTTGGCCTATGGCATGGAGGCAGTAATCCCACTAGAAATAGGCCTCTCCACTATCAGAAGTGAAAATTTCGACCCAAACTTGAATGGTGAAGCCATAATCTTGGAACTCGACCTTGCGGAAGAAAAAAGGGAATGAGCACTAGTTCACATTGCCTCATACCAGCAAGAGTTATCCAGAAAATATAACAAAACAGTGTATCCGAGGCAATTCAAGATTGGAGATTGGATACTGCGCAAGTAATGGACAACACTTTGGTACCTAGAGATGGCAAGTTAGGATCTAACTGGGAAGGACCATATAAAGTGGTCGGTTTAGTAAGAAAATGGGCATATCACTTGGAAGATAGAGGTAGCAAAGTTATTCCCAGGCTATGGAACACTGCTAATCTCAAACTATTTTATTTTTAGCTTTTTCTTAAAATACTTGTAATTTTTTGTTTTTTCAAATAAAACAAGCAGTTTTTCCAGCATAATTCTTTCTACTGTAAAAGTTGTTCTTAGTCATTGCTAGCTAGGGGCAATCAAGAAGGTTGGCAGGTTTGACCAACATTCAGTTCTCTTCTTCAGCCGAGATAAGGATCTAGGCTGAAAAAGGTTGGCAAGATTGACTAACATTTAGTTCTCTTCTTCAACCAAGATAAGGATCTAGGCTGAAGAAGATTGGCAAGATTGACTAACATTTAGTTCTCTTCTTCAGCCGAGGTTTCTTCAGCCGAGATAAGAATCTAGGCTGAAGAAGGTTGGCAAGTTTGACCAACATTTAGCTCTCTTCAACCAAGATAAGAATCTAAGATGAAGAAGGTTGGCATGATTGACCAATACTTTTTTCTTCTTCAGCCGAGATAAGGATCTAGGCTGAAGAATGTTGGCAAGATTGACCAACACATAGTTTTCTTCTTCAACCGAGATAAGGATCTAGGCTGAAGAAGGTTGGCAAGATTGACCAACATTTAGATCTCTTTTTCAGCCGAGATAAGGATCTAGGCTGAAGAAAGTTGGCAGGTATAACCAACATTTTTTCAAGCTCTTGGACCGAGATAACTATCTCGGCCAAAGAATGTTGGCAGGATTAGGTAAGGCCTAGCAAAATTAGTCTGGCTTGGCATGGTGCAAAAACATTAAAACACAGTAACTGAGCAGAGAGTTCAAACCATTAAAATTTGAAGATAATTACAAAAGTATGATATGAACCGAACAAAAAGACGTAAAGAGGAAAGCTTCTTTTATTTCATTAGCAAGCAAATACAAGAGGGGCTTGCAGCCTGGTTACATTTCTTAAAAAGAAAAACAGAAATCAAGCAAACAAATCATCTAGGTTGGCGTCCAAATCGACCCGGACTTTGCCCAAAGGTAGCTTGGCTATAGTATCAGCCCTCTGGTTAGGCTCACTCACAAGTGCCTCGTTAATTGACCCGTGCAAGGGTGGGCTGGAGTCCACTGGACTAGGAGAGGCAGACTGGCGGTCGAGCTGAGTGTTGGAAGCATTTTGTGGAGCAGGGACCTCGTCCTCCTCCCCCTCCTGATGGAACTTTTATTGGACCGCGTTAACGTAGTCTGCCATATATCCTGGTATGAAGTGAGGAGAGGGATTCAGGAAGACCTTGGAGTCATGTCTATAACCGAGCTTTTCAGCAGCTGCCTTCCAACCGCACTTACAGAAAATATCCTTGGCGGCTTCGCATTGCTGGACATAAGTCTCCTCTCCTTCCTTGAAGCCTTGGTCCTCTGCATCTTGCATTTTTTTCTTTACGTTCTTCAACTTGGCATTCTTCTTCTTCTCCAGCTTGGCCAGCTCTCGCAAATAGCGGTTTTTTTTCCTAGCTAAAGCCTTCTGCTTGTCAGCCTCTGCCGTATTGACCAGTTCGGCCAGCCTCGCGTTTTCGGCTCCTAGTTCGGGCAGCTTAGCCTGAGCTTCTTTTAGCTTGGCTGCCTTGGATTCTACTTCGGCAACGGCTGACCACACTATATTCCGTAGCTCAAGCACTCGTTTATGAGCCATTTGGCTCTTTTGCAGGGCTTGCATAATTCAGAGCGGTTAGAGGACAACCAATGCATTGGGATCTTAACAAATGTCATTTGTTCAAGTTATAGGGATTTTAGGGCTTACCAGTATCATCGACTTAGATGCTGAGCGAATGGCCTTCAGCTCAGTCAAACCCTCATGCCGCTCCATGTCAGCGGGCAGGCAGACACTCTTCGCTAAGTTCAAGGCCAACAGGTGATCCTTCTCGGCGCTGACAGAGTCAAAGGCCGTAATGGCGTGACCCCTAAACGTAGAAGATGGTGCCCACACTGGCAATGTAGGAGGATTTGAAGGGCTAGGTTGGTCACGACCTTGGGAGTGTGTTGCTTCTTGAAGCTCGGTTTCGGATGGCTCATCTTCATCCCTCAGGCATTGGGTACGTAGCCATTTGCTTGAACGAGATGAAGAAACCCAGGCTGTGGGGAGGGCCACCACAGCCACGGGTGACTGATCGGCCTGTGGTGCTTGGGTTTGTTGCTCGGCTGCTGGAGCTGCGGTTTGTTCGGTGATTAGGGCACGAACAGCACGGCGCTTGGCCATTTCTTGTTCTTCAGTGAGGGAAATAAAGTTGATTTGGGGCAAGTTTGGATCCAGTTCAGGTGATGGTTCGAGGAGAAAATCAGTCACCCTGGTCTTCTTCCGTCCGCTATACTGGTAGGTCGGTTCGAAGTTAAGCAGCTCGGCCCAACCACGATGATGATATCAGAGCGCGGCACTAAGGGCGTCTTGGTTGGCGTATGGGTAATGTGATTTAAGTTGGTTTAAGTCTGCACAAAAGAAAGACAAAATGCTTGTGTTAGCATGGTATAGAATTATAGCCTGGAACAGCAAAACAAAAACAGAAAATTAAACCGAGGTATTCTTACTGGCAGTCCCTTTATTCCAGTTTATATTATAGCCCGGTATTTGGGCTTCTTGGTCTTCAAAATTCCCGAAACCCAAAAAAAATCGTCGTCGTTTAAGTCTTTATCCGATGTATTTTTTATGATTTTCTCGCGGCCTCTTCTTACCCTTAAATAGTACACCCAACTGTCGTCATTTTGGCCAAGCGAATATTGGTAAAAAAGCTAGGCCAATCCGAGGTTGAGACCGAGCCGGTGGTTTAGCTCGGCGATGCCATTTATTATTTTATAAGTGTTGGTGCTGAATTGGGTTGGGCATAATCTTGTCTGCTTGAGGAACTCGCATATGAGTGGCTGTACAGGGAACCGGAGACCGACCTCTACAATTGATATTACGGTGAAAGGAATGAAGCTCGGTTTTTCCCAAGGCGTGGTATCTAGTTCGGCTAAAGAGAGATGGACGTCGTCAGGGATATTGTAGTCCTTACGAAATTCGGCAATGGCCCCAGGCGAATTTACCAGGAATCGGTATTTATCCATTTAACTTAAATTTTGTATACAAGTTAGCACAGTAGCCTAGCTCGGTGTTGAGGTGACATTGGATGGCTCGGTTGAGCAATGGCACCGAGGGGGCAAAGTGCAAAGGTGTACCTGGCTAACCTAGTCAAGTCTGCAAAATGGAGATAAAAAGTGTTATGCCCAGATCACTGGACCGGGCTAAACAAAAAGGCAGAATAAACATAATCCTAGATCGGCTAAATGGGTTGCAACCCGTTCTTAGTTCAGTCGTAACACAAGTTTTAGCTCGGTTATTGAGCAGGAAGATTCTTAGATCGGTCGTAACACAAGGTGGGCTCAAGGTTTTAGCTCAGTTATTGAGTGAGGTTTCCTAGTTCGGTCATGTGCACACCTATCTTAAACAGGTTCCTAACTCGGTCATGGTATTATTTTGGATCAAAGGCTCGTATTCCAGATTGATTGAAAATCTAGCTAAGTATGTTTTGAGGTCTGGGCATGTGGTTTTTAGGGATTTGGTGGTCATTACCCATTTATGTGGAATTAAGGGAATGCGTTTTGAAAAACATATGTATATATATATATATATATATATATTTCTATACTATATATACTCACAAAATAAACCAAAAAGAAAGGGGTTGAGCCACTTACAGATTTAAAACAAAAGGATGAAGACCAAAACAGTAAGGATGACATCTAGAACACGAGCTTTGCAGGTGCTATGGTCTTGAATATGGAGACTTAGGAGGCGAGCGAGAGAAGATGAATAGTAGGAGTGTTTGATTCAAAAGATGGGTTTTTGTATAAGCACGAGAATGGGCAGGACTGTTCAAATTTTCGCGGTACAAAGACAGCTGCAGCAGGTGTACTTGACCAGTGGGAGCAAGCCACGTGTCCAGAGGAATAAATAACGATTCAGACATGCTTGAGAGGTGGAACGACGTGCAGAGCAATTGACAAGACGTTCCTGGACCGGCAAATCGATAGCCCGATAACAGCTGAGCTCGGTTGGAGGCTTGAACATTTAGCTTGGCTGGTAACGAGTAATCCCAAATCATGCGTTGCAGATGGAATTAAGGGGCAATTAAGAGGGTAATTTATGTGAACTAGGCCAAGCTAGGTCCAGATGTTGAAATAGACCGAGCTATGGGCCAAGGTAAATGGGCTGCATAGCTTGGACCTTGGTCCCGTTAGCTCGATCAAATATGGCTGTTATTAGCCCGGTCTGGGTACTCTGAACCGAGGTATAGGTTGACGGAGGACCGAGCTAGGCAATACCCATAAAAGCACCGAGCTAAGTGAGCGCGGTTAAAACTACTGTCAAGAAGGTCAACGTTAGCTTGGTTGTGCTGTTATCCTACCGTGGTGAAACCATCTCACTTGGTTAAGCAATGAGGAGGGTTTAGAAAGATAAGCATTATCTTTGTGATTCCTAGGAGGACTCTACTAAAGAGAGTTGAAGTCCTACTAGGATTGTGCTAGGCGGAATCTATAAAATCTCATGACAGACCTATGTACAGGTATTGCAATTTTTACTCTAAAAAACACAGAGTTTTTTGTCTATTGTCTATTTGCTGACTTAGACATCGGAGAGGTATCCGGCACACACTTGCCGGCTACCCCACGTTTGTGTTTTCAGGAAATAAAGCGACGACGTTTGGAGGAATACAAACTTGATCAACAGAATTATACGAGAAGATTATTTCGTGCTCGTACAGTTATGATCTAAGAGTTCTTTATTATACCTTATGTGTGTTTGATTACAATTTTTTTTTTTTATTTTTTTTTAGTTATAACTCATAATATTGAGTTATGTTATTTATAATAATCAAATTCACAAATGATATAATTTATATGGGCCGTGATTCATACCCCCAGTGACGTGGCGGCCCCCTATTCACTGAAAACAAAAAAAAAAAAAAAATTTGACCCAATCAATGGGTTACACGCACGACTCCAGCACCCCCAGCTAAGAGTCTTACACATTTTCCAATTTATATACAGTACATACCTTTTTTGACGGTACGGGCCATAGTATTACCTACTTGCCTATTGTAACAAATTTGAAAACTACATACAAAACTCAATTTGACATCTATTTCATTTCTCAAAAATTACATAAACAATTTATTAAATTCTACATAAAGAATTATTTTCATCATTTCTTGAAAACAAATTTCATTATTTTCTCCCTCCCTTACCATCCAATGCCCATTATCCTTCGGGAGTCTCCCCCACCATTTAGAGTGGCTGACTTGTGCATTTAACAATCGACAACTATCTTTGGCCCCGTTTATTTTTGGAAGTGGCATGAAACGGATTGATAGTAAGAGAATTAATAATGAGAGAATTGTTAGTAAGGGGATTGATAGTGAAGAAATTAAATAAAATTATATTGTTTTGATTATAGTTGTTAGTATAGGAATTGTTAAATTATTTTTATGTAAAATAAATATAAAATAATAAAAAAAATACAAAAAATACAAAAATATTAACATTAATATTTAAAAAAAAATGCCCAACATGTAAAAAAATTTTAAAAAATAAAATAAAATAAAAATAAAATTCCAGAAAAAATAAAAGAAATAAAATAATAATTTTTACTTAACAAAAAATACAAAAATTAAATATTAATGTTAAAAAAAATGCCCGACATGTAAAAAATAAAATAAAAAATTTCTAGTCCACCAGACTATTTTTCTAATACCAAGTACTGGAGGCCCATCCGAATCCCCTTGAGGAGGCCCATCCTAATTCAGAGCTCACTATCAATCCCCTCCCCTATCTCTCAAAATAAACACAATATTAGTAGATTTCACCTCACTACCAATCTCAATCCCCCGTCTAACTCTCTAAACAAACGTACCTTTAGTCATTAGCTCTGATCACCACTTTGTATCAGCAATTACTTTCAACTATTCATTCTATTAATATATATTTTATATATATATATGCGGTCACTGTTTTTAAAACAAATTTTTGAAATATATTTGTACCAAACATTTTTATTTTTATCAAAATAAATAAAAACCTATTTAATATTTTCCATAATTAAAAAATATAAATTATAAAACGGTATCAATAATACACAATTCAATTGTGCTCTCTTTCCAATTTAATGAGACCAATGCACTATGATTTCGGCCTTGTTTGGTTTGACTTTAGAGGCAAGTTTTCAAAAAGTATTTTAAAAAGAGAGTTTAGAAATTTTTGTAAGTTATTTGGTTGTATATTTTGAAAATAATTTTAGAATTTGGGATGATTTGATATTTTATTGTAATTGAGTAGATGTATATGAGAGAAAATGTGATTAAAAATGAGAGAGGAAAGAAAAAAAAGTAAGTGATTAATGTGTAGGAAAGAAAAAGTGATTTTAAAAATTTTTTAAGAAAAATTACAAGATTTTCAAAAATTTTCTCCAAAATCTTTTTCCTAAAGCCAAACCAAACAAGGCCTCATATCCCACCTTCCTATACTCTTTCTCTCTCTCTCTCTCTAATATTATTATTATTATCATAGGTTGGTATGAAAAAATATGCCATGAAAATTCTTATAAATTTTTTTTTTTTTTCAATAAGCTTTTAGTTGAGGAAAGATGAGTATTTTATCGTTTTAGTGTACATGCTAGTGATGTTACAACTTTGTAATTTTTTTCGATTTCATTCGTTTAATCATTGGCTTAATTCAATGTATGTTAAGCATGGGACTACCCAAAATAACCAATGAATAGTATGTAAGGGAGTGATTAAGGATTTTTTTTTTTTTTTTTTTTTGTTGTTGAGGGGGTGGGTGGTTGGTTTGATTAATGTATCACAATTACAAAAACCAACTAATTATAAGAAGTCAAAATTTCATGGCATATTTGTTGAAATTTGTTAATATTCAAGGATAAAATTAGTATATTCATTCAAAATTTGATGATCACAACAAATTTCATCTACTTAAACAATGAACTCTAATGAAGCTCTAATCAGTAGACCCCATCACTGATGTGATAGTTTGGTCTCTGTTTTTTTTTTTTTTTTCTTAATGAGCTGGCATTAATGCTGCAAATTTAGAGCACTAAATCAGTGCTATTTAATAAATGGTTTAGTAACATTATGGATGTAAAATGCAATGTGATTGTACTTTTAGGGTTCGTTTGGTAATAACTTTTTTAATTGGCTTTTTAGTTTTTTTAACTTTTTTAGCCTAAGACTTTTTTTGTTTGTTTGGTTTTCTTGTTTAGCTTTTTTGGCTTTTTAGCCTTGGAATGACAAACTTTTTTGTTTATTTTTAAAATTTTTGACTTTTTAACTTTTTTGTCCATATGTGATTATTTAGCCCTAATCCATTGCCAAACCAGGGCTTAGGAGAATTCAGTGTCATTTTTTGATACCAATGAGTATAGCTTGTTTGGCATGTTGGATGGTAATACACATTTTTTTATCTTTTTTGAGTCACATGACTTCTCTATTTTTTTACATATTTTTTTGTAAAAAATCAAAATGCATATTTATTTAGATCATCCCAAACAAGCGTGTAATTTTGGTAACAGTGAAGGAATCCATATAAATTGAGCTTAATAGTATGATTTTCAAAATAGTAATACTATAAATTTTAAATTTTTATTTAAAAATTTAGTCAAAAAAATCAATAAATAAGCTAAATTTAATCTATAAAATAGTCCTTACAAGACCCCTCTCAAATCCCTATCCTTCATTTGTAGAGTTATTTTCCTCATAAAAGTTCATGGACTACACGTCTAAAATTTTCCTTTTTAACCACCAGCAGAGTGGCTTCGTGAAACGAATTCGGATCCACGGCCGCCCTACCCGGCAGCCATCCCAGCAGCCCCCCAAAACGACGTCGTTTTGGGGGTTTTTTTTTTTTTTTTCCTTTTCTTCTTCACTGGTTCGTTCTCTCTCTTCTCGTCGCCGACGAACAGGAACCAGAGGGGGGGAGGGGAGGGAGGGGGGAGCTCGCCGTCGCCTCGCCGTCGCACCTCGTCGCAGCTTGCCGTCGCATCTCCGAGCTCGCGTCCAGCCCATGGTCGCAGCTCCGAGCTCGCCGTCCGGCCCCGCCTCCTCCTCCCCCGGTGGTTATGGCCCCCTCCAGTCCGGCCCTCCTCCCTCTTCCCTCCTCCCTCCTCCTCCTCCCTCCCTCCTCCCTCCCTTCCCTCTTCCTCTGCGTTTTTTTTTTTGAAAATTTTCCCCCCAAAACGACGTCGTTTTGGGGGGCTGATGGAACGGCTGCCCAAAAACGGCGGCCGAGGATCTTTGCTCTCGTGAAACCCATTGGGATTAAAATAAAAATTATTTAATAATTCCAAAAACAGTATGGTTGCATTGAATCAACACACCATGACCATGATGTCACCCACTATTTTTTATTTTTTATTTTTAACTGCAGATGTCACCCACTATTTGTTACATCAAAAAAGGCAGATTATTGTAGGGGGAGGTCCAATCCCTAGATGCTAAAACAAATAATAACAAGACCCCGTGTCTTTTGGGGGTAAGAGAGTAGAAAAAACGTCCTAAAAACACTCTCAATTTATAGGACTTGTCCACATCTCTCTATTATTCATTACGCAAAATATGGGGACACGGTCCCCCAGCTCTATGCATTGATTGGTGCCTTAGACCAAATGAGATGGAAACCCTTGTGTTTTTTATTTTTATTTTTTTATTTTTTAAATCATGTAAATATGTAGCCCTTTTGTGAATGGGTGGATATAGAACTAAGGGTGTGTTTGTTTGGACGGACTGAATAAGGGAGGATTGTAATCCATCGCACTGTTAGTCCTGGGATACATTGTCCCGGGACTATTTGGTTGGATTGGATTTGTATCCTATGTTTGTTTAGTCATGGGATTAGATGTCTGGATTGGACTATTTTTAGTGAATCCAATGTTTGGTTAGACGGACTGGATAAGGATAAATGTTCAAAAGACTATTTTACCCTGATAATCTATAATTATAATTTAACAACACTAAAAAATTTTAATTTATAAGGCCACAATTTTTAATTTATTATTTTCAATTAAATTAAATTATAATTTATATTTTATATTTTTATTTAATATATAATTTTAAATAACGACAATAAAAAAATAATTTTATTTAATATATAAATTAAATTTTCAACAACACTAAAAAAATTTAATTTATAAGGCCATAATTTATAATTTATTATTTTTAAATAAATTTAATTTATAATTTATATTTTTATTTAATATATAATTTTAAATTAAACATACTAAAAAAAAATTATTTAATATGTAAATTTAATTTTTAACAACACTAAAAAAATTTAATTTATAAGGCCATAATTTATAATTTATTATTTTTAATTAAATTTAATTTATATTTATAATTTATAATTTAAATTTTTTATTTAATATATAGTTTTAAATTAACAACACTAAAAAAATAATTTATAAATGTTCAAAAGACTATTTTAACCCTTTTCTAATTGTTTACTAAGTAATAGCATGGAGGGTAAAATAGACATTTCACAAAATAATCCCATGGGATACCAATCCTATGGTTTCTATCCCACACCCCCCATGGGATAGGATAGTCCCATGTTTGTGGGACTAATAGTCCCGGGGGACTATTAGTCCGGAGTAAAATTTTTCAAATAAACAATGGACTATTAGTCCGGTGGGACTAATAGTCCAATCCCACCCTCTTATCCTCAAAACAAACATGCTGTAAGGTGATAAATCTGATCTAAAGATAACTTATTGAGAAAAAGAGAAGATTGAAAAGTTCATTATGAGTGCCGAGTGCCCTTTAACAAAAAGATAAGTCTAGTTTCTAAAAATAATATTTAAAATTTTGTTAAGGAATAAATTTACATTCTGCACCTTCAAATGGTGCATATTATAATTTTTATGGTAAATATTATAAATATTTGTGACGTATGCCTATTATGCTACTGTAATGTCTCGAGTCTTGAGTTTGACCAGTATTATGTAATAAGGTAGTGTGCGTTACTTTTGGTGTTTTGTTTATCGTGTTGAGTCATTGAGATTTCTTTTATATTCTTACTTAACCTCTCGTAACTTTTTCAGATAAAAAAATTCGAGTTTTGGGTATTGAAACTTATCTTGGGTTGCAAAATCAATTATGAGTTTCTAGACAAAATTGCTCCTGTAGATTTGGCAACCGCTCAAGCGGAGTCCTGCTCAAGTGGATTTTGATGGATTTTTCTGGGTTCCTCTCTGGAGCAAACTGCCCGTGGAGGCAAAAAAATCCGCTCGTGCGGAATTCAAACCACTTATGTGGATTTCAACGTGTCTGTCTCGATTTTCGTGCTATTTTCTTTAAAACTGATGCCAAAAAACGTATTTTTGGATAGATTTTCACTTCTCTCTCTCTATACTCATCTTTTTTCTCCATTCTCTCTACAAACACACCCAAATCCAAACTTCTCTGTAAGATTTAGTTCAAATCTTTAAGAGTTTGAGGAGGCTTTTTACACTAAATCGAAGAAGGTGACGATGGCTACGTTTATAACCGATTGGATCGAGTTTTCATCAACCTTGAGTTATAGCGTTTTCTTCCTCTTCATCTCCCAGACTTGAGGTAGGGATAATCTTAGAGTTATATATATGTTTTTGCAAAATTATGCTTGTTTAAAGTATTTCTTACATATTTAAGCCATGTTTTTGGGTTGATGAACCTTAGATGATGTTAGAAGATAATTTTATCTATTTTTCTTAAAACTTTTGAGAATATGAGTTATGTTCTAAGGTGTGGGTATTATTTTAAAAAAAAAAAATTTCAAAAATGAAACAAGAACCTTATTTTTGTGGAAACCCTAAAATTTGGAGATTTTGAGAAAAACTTGAAATATTGTGAAATTGATACTTGATAATTTTTTATGTGAGTAAATGATGGAGGAAATTTCTATAGTTGTATTAAATGAAGTAATTTCATGAGAAAATGAGAAATTGTTGATTTGGGAAGCTTGAGGAATAACTTCTTGTTGTTGTTTTGGAAAGACCAAATCTTAAAAATGATGATTAATGTATGGAAAATGCATGAAGGTTGATATTGTATTATTTTATCTCTTGTAAGTATATTATGATGTTACAATGACAAGAGATTGAGGAATTTGATCACAATGAAAAATTGTGTGGTGAAATTAAAAATGGATTATATTAATGCATTGTTTCACTATTGCATTGCCACTCCATTTTATCTTTATTGCAATTGATTTTGAGTCTTGCATTGAAAAAGTATTGTTTTAAGAGAAGAAATTGTTTATGAAATAAGATGATTTTGGATTTGTTTTGGGGTAAATACGTTGGTAAGTCCGGATAGGGAGTGTAGTTGGTGTTGGTTAAGTTAGCCTAAGATTCCATGGTAAAAGACTGAAAACATTCGTGGATGAGGTATCACATGCTTTCCGGTTAACAACCGGTAAAGTGGGGATTGGTAGTGTTTGTTATGCCTACTTGCAGACACCAACCAAGGGATTACCTGAGTCGTATTTACCGCCACTTTGAACTACATTGAAATTATTGAAATTGTTAAGTTCTCAAATTGCATTGTGTACAAAAGTTTCAAAAAGATAGAGATATATGTTTTTGAACATGGCATGGCATATGCATTCATCTCAGGAGATTGTATAAAATGTATATACTTTGTTAAGATTTTCTTACTGGATTTTGTGCTCACCTTATGGGATTTTGTGCAAGAAAGAATGTGGTGATCCTGCACGAGTTAGAGGTGTAGAATGTGTTTTGAAAACACAAGGTTCTTTCATTTTTGTTGTAATTATTTTGACGTGCCAATGACTTTATATGTATGGGTTCGAAAACCACTTTTGTATAACCGAACTTAAGCCATGGAAATTGTAGCCCTCGAGAGTATTGAATTGTACTTGATAGATTGCGCCACATGCTATAGATTCATATTCTAAGAATGTTAAATATATACCGCATGTGTAATATTTTTTTTGTAAATCTCTTGAGTTTAATGAATACAAATGTTAGAGATTTAATGATGATGTCTATGTTGGGGGTTTTATATTCCTTATATATAGTGAGCATTGGAAGGATTGATTTGGAAATAAGTTAAATGTAATTGGAAGTTAATAAATACTTTTTGCGTTAATTTTTTGGGCGTTACAGTGACTTTTTAAACAAAACCAATGAGTTGTTAGAACTATGGCAATTTGTTTGTTTGTTTGTTTTTTTTTTTTAAAATTTTTTTTTAGGCAATCATCACTCTACCAAAAATTACTTAATATTTACCAAAAAATAGATAACATATACTAAAAAAAAATTGTAACAGATATTTTCCAATTCGTGTTATGTTTGGACTTCATAATTCTTTCCTATGTTCAAATAAAATCACAACCTTTGCTCAAATTGGAATTAAAAAAAGGCTTCTGTAGAAAAAATTTAGGTAAATTACATTGACTTTCCCTAAAATTTAGAAAAAAAATATAACATGTCTTACAATTTTAATATAATTATATTGTGTTATTTTAAAATTTTAATTCACATAATCCTTAGTTATCTTTTTATTAATAAATTGTTAATTATATGAATAAAAAAGTAATATTGTCATATCTTTTACACTTAATTTTATATGTTTGTTTATATTTACCTTTTCACACACAATGTGTATTAATAAAAAAAAAATGCTTTGGAACTCTAATTCTTGAGCTCTAAAACCTGCTCTAATGAGTTGGCAGTAGGTCTCATTCACTTTGATGTGATATTTTGATCTTAATTTTTTTTTTCTCCTTACTATGTCATTAGAACACCAAAATTAGTACTATGAATCGTTGTTGTTAATGAAATACTTTAGTTTTATTAAAAGAAAAATTATATGATTATATTAAAATTAGGGGTGGATGCGGGTTGGTTGCGGCCACGAAACCTTCAATCCGCCATCCGTCCGCCAGATTGGCGGATTGGAGAAAATTAATCCGCATCCATCCGCCAATCCGGCGGATGTGGATTGAGCGGATTAGCGGTTTGGTAGATGGATGCGAATCGGTTTGGCAGTTTAAAATTTTATAAATTTTCAACATAATTCAACTTGTGAACTTCCTCAAAAAAAAAAAAAAAAAAAGTTTTACAGTCAATGACTTAAAAAAATATTACAATCACTGCCTACCTCATGCAAAGTAAGAAAGTTTGAAACTTTAGAATATCATAATCACTGCATGCCTCATCCACATAAAGTATTACAATCTGTGATTCTTAAAATATAAAAATAATTCAAACCACCAAAACCATGAACAGAGTCGTTGTAGAAATTGTATATCTCTGTATTGTTACATTTATATCTGTTTTTGAAAACAAAAACCAACCAGCATATATCATATTTTCTATTTATTATTTTTAGAGATAGATTTAAAAACCAAAAAATATAGATAAATAATATGTTTATTTTTTTCAATTCAAAAAAGATATTAAAGTTGAAAACTTTTTTTCAACAGAACATTTAAACTCTTTTTTAATTGAAAACACAAACAGAATATTTAAACAAATTGAAAACACAAAGTCTTATAAATTACTAGGGGTGCTCGCGGTTTGGCGGTTCGGTTGCGGCCAAAGGAATCTAAAATTCGCCATCCGTCCGCCAGATTGGTAGATTGGAGAAAATCAATCCACAACCGTCCGCTCGTTATCACGCATCCGTCTAAAATGAGGCGGATCGGTTTGGTTCGATCGTTTTGACGGATCGATATATCTGCTGCTCACCCTTAATTAAAATTATAAAATTAACTATATTTTTTCTACATTCTATGAAAGTCAATTAAATTTACCTAATTTTTGTTTGTTAAGCACCAAAAGGGTGAATCACAACCTCCCAAATCCGTCAAGAGATAAAAGATTTTTTCTTTCTCTTTCCTCTTTTTTTTTTTTTTTTGATTGTGAAAGAGATAAAGTTATCATCATGATATTTTGTTCATAAGAAAGAAATTAAATATTTCCACGACCTTTAGATCTCGATGTGACGTAAAGATTTTTCACACCAAGCGATTAGGACAACCACTACCCCAATCTCTAATTTCATCCATGGCTGCAAGGTGACCATTGAAAATATAGACATTAATAATAATATGATAGATTTGAGAAATAGAATTATAGTGGAAAAAATATAGATATTTATAGCAGCTAAAAATAATGAACATAATAAATTAATTGGTAGATGAAAGAGTTACAGCACTTCAGAACATGAAAAAAATGAATTAATCACAAAATCAGATATAATCATTTTATATAATCATTTGTTTATAAATTTCACACCCGTATCCATACAAGAGATTTAGTTTTTAATAAGTTGGGATGAGATTTAAATTTTAGATCATAAAATTGAGGTGGGCTGAATTAAAATCTTTTTATTAAATGAGTTGGGCTGCGAAATAATCTTTGTGCCTCAGCATGATTGATTTTTTTTTTTTTTATGTATATTATACAAATTATATAATTATACATTAATACATATTAGTGCATAATACGTATAACTTATTTAATTTTATTATTTTAAAAGTAGAGAAAATACTTAATAAGGAAAATGCACCCAACAAGGTTTAAAATTAGCATGTAATGAATAAAAATTAGAGTGCTTGCACCAATTCAATTACAAAATTAATATTGTCTAGTTTTTATTTATTTTTTATTTTTTAAACATGAGTATGCATTAGTTGGATGAATTTGAGATCAAATATTATGATATCATTTAAAATTTGTATTTGGGATGAAATTTTTAAGCCGAGTATAAATTGAGAAAAATAATCATGGGATTAGCTAATGATACAAATTAAAAATAGTTACTAATTATTCTAAGATATCCAATTTCCCTTAATACTTATTTATTTTTTAAACAAACTTTTGTTCAATTCAATTATATAAAGGTAATTATTTAGTGATCACAATATCATATCACTTTACTCCGTTGTGACCCAAACCAAAGCTTCAAGATCACAATGCTTTGACCCTATTGGGCATCACACTAACAATATTTGCTTATTTCATGTACAAGACAAGGATGCAGTTGGAATTTTTTTTGAAAGTCATTTTCTGGACCACTAAGCATAATTTTCAAGTTGATTCAAATTTCAAAACCAATAAATGGGAACCTTTGAAATTTTGTAAAAGTTATATTGTCCAAATCCTAATCCAATTAGTAGAGCCAAAACCATACCAAAAGAGAAATTGCAAGGGCAATAACACTTCAAAAGGCCAACCCTATTGGTAGGATTATTGATTAATACAAATAATATATTATTTTCCTAAAGCAGTTGTTTCTGGTACACTGCCCCCACACTTTTATTTAGAGTCGGTAGGAGGGGAATAGAAGAGGGAGAATAATGGGAGTAAAAGACCAAAATGAATTCAAGGGTGGGTGGCATTGTGATTAAAGTTTGGGGTTTAAATCTCAAAGTCACAAGTTTAATTTCCTCCCCCTTAGGCCAATCTCCTGGGCGAAGCATAGTTGGTTAGGAAGTTGGATCTCAAGTTGTCTAATCAGCACTTGGTGTGGGTTCAATGCTCCCCCGCTGTGCGAGTCCTGACTTAAGCGGAGGTTGTCTTGGGAGGTCAAGGCAAGTTTTCAGGTTATAGTCTCCTCGCTCGGAACGGCTAACAGGACACCTTGGTGATCTCTGCAAGGGGCGCTGCCTTAGACCTGCGGGAGGATATGGAAGATTTTCCTGTAACCAAAAAAAAAAAAAAAAAGACCAAAATGTTCTTATGAGAGTAAATAGCCTAATAGTAGGAGGCATGTGGTAACGTTTGGTTTTTATTTATAAGAAACATTATTAAATATGTTTTTATTTGTTTTTGTTAAAAAATATATTTGACATATGTTTTTTTGAACAAGTGAGAGGAGTAAGAGGGTTCATCAGTGGCAGTGATGGTTAGTGTCCGAATGTAGTAAGGACTCATTGAGGCAATTAGAGGTGTGGAGACTCGTTGAAATTAAATTGTCGACGGCAAATATCAAAAGGGGTTGCCATTGCCAATGGCAATGCCCAAAGGGGATTGTAAAAAGGCTAACTAACCAATAAGATATCGGTGGTACTATCTGCACTAATTAGTGTACTAACTAATATATCAATACTACTTATAACATTATTATTGATCACACTCATTAATCACATTATAAATACCAAAAATCTCTTAAATTATACCACATTATCAATTGGTACATTAATTAGTATACTAATTTGAACATATAGCTTTATTCATAAGATATTACCCATCATGTATAGATCTCAACCCCATCTATATATTAAGCAAAAGGGTCTTTTAAAACCCAAGGCTTGTGGAAGCTCCAACATGCCAATCCTAATTTCCTAATTTTTTATTTTTTTTAAAAAAAAAATTGACTTGATGATTGGTTCAAAGATTATAATAATTACACTATTGAATAACGCAATAAATGAAATCCTAATTTCCTTACTTTTTACATCCCCAAGAGACGCATGTAATTATTGTGTAAATGGCTCTTAATTTTTTTTCCTCTTAATTTTTTTGTTTTGTTTTTTGAAAAAACAAATAAATAAACACTTATTAAATTCTTTAAAACTCCTCGGTCAAACCCCATGTATTTAATGTTGGGTATACCTCCTTATTGGAGTGTGGGACCCAATTGGTTTTGAAAAAAGAGTTTAATTTGACTTGGTTTAGGTATAATATATTTTTATATATTATATTTGTGGAGACTCAATCCAATTTGGATACAATTAGGGTTTGATTACAAAACCCTAGATTCACAATAGATATATATATATTGTTTGGTTCTTCAAAAAAAGGTGTGGCGGCTATAACATATTTAATTATTTGGTGAGCTTGGTTTTAGTGTATAGAGCAACAGGTTTTGATCAAAATTTGTGGGTTCTTTGTGAGTAATTTTGATGTTGTTTCAGTCTCTGTTTTGAAGATAGTTTGGTTCGTTATTTTGGGTCTTCTACAACTTTGGTTTTGAAGATTTTGGTTCATCTATTTGGTGAGATCTTTCCTCTTGTTTATTTGTGATTATTGGAATTCACCTAAGGGTGGTTTTGTGAGACCATTAGTGTCTCGTTTGTAATCGTTTGGAACTTATTTGGTTGATAGTGGAATCGGATTTCGATCCCGTGGACGTACCTCACATTGAGGGAACCACGTAAAAATTCTTGTGTTGCCTTTGATTTAATTTTTCCGCATTAGTTTTTATTTCCATTGATTGATTTACTTGTGGGGAATCATCGATTTTCCCTAACAACTGGTATCAGAGCTTACGGTTTATTGGGGTTTATTTATTTGTGTAAATCAATGGAGGGGAATGTGGGTCGCATGTCTAGCTTCAAAGGAAGCAATTGGGTAACTTGGAAAACTAAAATGGAAGACCTATTATTTTGTAAAGATTTGTATGGACCCATTGAGGGTGATAGTGGCAAACCTGAGAGTATGAAAGATGATGATGGAAGAGGCTTAATCGAAAAGCCGTTGGTATTATCCGTCAATGGATTGATGACAATGTGTTTCATCATGTTGCTACTGAAACTTCGGCACATGATTTATGGAAAAAATTAGAGAGTCTTTATGATAGAAAATCAGCCACAAATAAAGCATTTCTGTTTCGTAAATTGGTTAATTTAAAATATAAAGAGGGCAGCCCTATTCCGGAACATCTGAATGAAATAAAGAGTATTGTTAACCAACTTGCTTCTATGAAAATTATTTTTGATGATGAGTTGCAGGCTTTGATGCTACTTAGTTCCTTACCCGAAAGTTGGGAGACTTTGTTGTGACAGTTAGTAATTCGGCACCGATGGAGTTGTCACAATGGGCAAGTCACTAGTAGCTTATTGAATGAAGAAACTAGAAGAAAATCAGCCGGTTCCTTCATTGGAAGCATTTGTTGTGAGAGCCGAAGCAAAATAAGGGGAGGAGTAAGACTCCTCATGGTCGTTGATTAAGGCCGAAATGTACATCATTGAGGCCGTTAATTAGAATCTCTTAACTTCACTTGCTGGTCAAACCGTGTATTTTATGTGTGTTGAATGTCAATCAGGTTATACTTCGTCAGAGCATAAAATGGGCAAAAAGACAAAATTTGGACAGAGTTGACTTTTTCTGGAAAAGTCAAAATGATGTTTTAAATCTGTTTGGAAGTGAATAGAAGTATAAAAAGAAAAGAGAAAGGCTTTTCTAGGGTTCTGAAACTGTTTTAACCTAAGGAGGGAGGCTAGGGTTTGGAAAGGAGAAGGGAAGCAAAAGCTTCAAGATGTCTTCCATGGTGGCTTCTTCTCCATCTTCCTCTTTCCACTCCTCCATGAGTGGCTAGTCATCTTTTCTAGGGTTTTGAAGAAACCCTAGCCATGTAATAGGTTTTTCTTCTTGATTTTATATTATGTAAAGGTTTGAACCATTGTATGGTGTTTTAGAAATTCTTTATATATAATTTTCATTATTCTTTTGAATATTTAACTTTCTGTGATTGTTAAATGTTATCCATACAATTGTTTTCTTTTCCTTCACATTCAAAGTATGGGACGAACCATGCTACGAGGAACGAGTCGTATCACTACCCTAGTTTAGAGTGAACGATTCGTATTACTTGAGATGGATCGTGCTCGTACATTGAATGTGATAATCTTCTTGTTAAATGCTTCGAACTTGTAGTTGCGAAACATTAATGTTCAAACCATAGCATAATTGATTTCAATTAAAAACCCTAATTATGTGGTTAGTGGTGAATTCTCTACCCTAGGATTTTTCCCAATTCAGTAAACCTAGATTTCAATTATTCTTGATAATTAAATTCCTTAGTTTAATTTATTTATTATTAAATTAGGTTTAATCATTCAATCTTTTTATCAAAATTAATTTAGGAATTTATCAATTAAATTAGTTTAATTTCACAATAGTCCCTGTGGATCGATACCTGGACTTGCCATTATTCTGATTGAATTTGGTATAGTTTAGTGATTATTTTGGTGTGTTCAACGACCCATCAAATTTTGGCGCCGTTGGCGGGGACTTCTGGCGAAATTAGTTAATTTAAAGTTATATTCTTATTTTAATTTTTAGTTTAGGATTTTATGCTTTTGGTGTTGCTAAGTGTGTAGAGTGTTTGAAATTGGAGCTATCATTGAAGTGCAAGCGGAGCGCAGCCGAGCTAAAAAAAAAAAACGCAGCACTAAAGTGAGTAAACAGAAGCAAACACTCACAAGCAAAGCACCAAAGTGCTAAAACGAAAGTCAAAGCTCAACTGGGGGTTGGAGACAACGTCTACACGTCAAGCATCCGCAAGACGAGTAAAGCGTTTTCGTTAAACCGTTGTGAGTATTTCTTCCTTTGGTATTTTGCTTTCATACTTAGTGCACAGAGTCGAACTTATTGTGTGTGTGTGGGTAGTGTATGCACGGGCGTCGTTCTTGTCGCCCTGAATTGTGGAGTTTGGACCTTGAACTAGAAAGGACCCTTAGGAGACTTAGGGCTTCTGCCCGTGTTCCTAGGCTTGAGTATTCATATCCATACATTGAGCCATTAGAGATGGCAGATCCTAATGTCCCGAATGTGCCCAACCGGACACTTAAGGATTATTTTACACCCACTGCATATACATCACCATCATGCATCCAATTGCCCAACACCACTGCTGCTCATTATGAGATTAAGTCCAGCACCATACAAATGCTCCCATCATTCCATGGACTAACTCATGATGACCCTTATAAGCATTTGAATGAATTTCTGGAAATTTGCTCAACAGTGAGGATCCAGAATTTCACAAATGAGGCCTTAATGTTGCGATTGTTTCCATTCTCGTTAAAGGATAAAGCCAAACACTGGCTAAATTCTTTACCTACTAATTCAATCACAAGTTGGGACCAATTACAGCAACGGTTCTTGGAGAAGTACTTTCCCATAGGTAAAACCAACCAACTTAGGCGAGCCATCACAAACTTTGCTCAAATGGATGGCGAGCAATTCCATGAGACGTGGGAAAGACTTAGAGACCTTCTCCAACAGTGTCCCCACCACCAAGTGCCTGATTGGCAACTTGTTCAAACATTCTATTATGGCTTAACTGAGCCACACCGCCAAATGGTGGATTCGTCCTGTGGTGGGACATTTATGTCTAAAAGTGATGCCGAGGCATGGCAATTGTTTGAGAACTTAAGTGATAATTCCCTTCACCATGCCTCCGCAGCCCGGCAAGTCCGGCAACCCGTAGTTGGAGCCCCGAAAAGGGGGGGCGTTTATGAGGTCGGGCAAAACTTAGAGTTAGCCCAACAAGTAGAGGCTGTCCCGCAAGATGGACCAATTATTAGCTAAGGGACATGCCCCTACCCAGCAAGTTCAGCCTCAATTCCACGAGGCATGTGTTATTTGCGCGAGCCCTGCTCATGACTTGTGAGTGCCCTTCGGCATCACAATTTCCGGAGTTAGTCCAAGAGCATGTGAATGCAGCTCAAGGATTCTCCAACCCGGGTAATGATCCATACTCCAACACATACAATCCGGGATAGAGAAATCACCCTAATTTCTCATGGAGACCCCCTTCACAAGGCACTTCTTACAATCCTCCACCACCAAGGCAGAATTTCAATAATTTTGCCAACCAATCATCCTACCAACCACCGCAACCTTATCGACCCCCACAACCGTACCGGCAACCACAACCCCCGCCTATTCCTCAAGGCAACTCTGCCTTTGAGACTCAGGTGTTGGAAGTTCTCTCAGAACTTAAGGGGTTAGCACCGATAGTTCACTCCCACACTCACTCTATTGCCAAGATAGAGACCCAATTGGGTCAAATGGCTAACAACATGAATCGGAGAGAGGAGGGAAAATTACCAAGTCAAACTGTGGCCAACCCTAAGGGACAATACATGGCAGAGAGTTCGGGTGGGAATGGTAAGCAACATGAGCAAGTGCAGGCGGTGGTTGCTTTGAGAAGTGGTAGGGAGTTAGAGCCTCAGTCAGTTGCGTCTGATGCAACTAGAGTTAGGAGGGGTGACCACGGTGGTTCACCCAGTGAGAGCATAGATGAGGGGGCAACACTTAAGAGGGATGACTTAGTCCCTAGCACTCCATATGTGCCAAAGGCACCCTTTCCCCAATGCCTTGATACACCGTCCCCTTTTAATAAAAAGGCGGCATCTACGGAGGCAATGATGGATGTCTTTAAACAGGTAAAAATCAACTTCCCCTGTTGGAGGCGATTAAGCAAGTACCATCATATGCCAAATTTCTGAAGGACCTTTGTACGCAAAAGCGTAAATCTAGGACACATGTGTCCCAAAAGGTCCTACTCACGGAGCAAGTAAGCTCCATCTTGTTAAATGACACACCTCCTAAGCTTAAGGACCCGGGTGCCCCAACCATTGCATGTATTATAGGGGACCATTTCATTGATAAGGCCTTATTAGATTTAGGGGCCAGTGTCAATTTATTGCCGTACTCTGTGTACGAGGAATTTGGGCTTGGCGAGTTGAAGCCCACTACTGTCACTCTTCAATTGGCTGACCGGTCCCTCAGAGTGCCACGTGGCATGATTGAGGATGTGCTAGTTAAGGTTGATAGGTTCTACTTCCCTGTTGACTTTTTGGTGTTAGATATGGAACCGGTAGCCAGTTCTAAGAAACAAATCCCGGTGATCTTAGGTCGACCTTTCTTGGCTACGGCCAATGCATGCATCAATTGTCGGACCGGAGTTATGGAAGTTTCATTTGGCAACATGCAAGTGAAACTTAATATTTTCCAAGCATCCCAACAATCTCATGAGAGAGAGGAGTGCTTATTAGTGGATGTTGTGGATGAGATTGTGGAAGAGGCTTTGCCCTCCATTCTTGTAGAGGACCCTTTAGAGGAGGTATTAAAATTGTTGGATGCGGGTATTATATACCCCATCTCAGATGGCAAGTGGGTGAGTCCTACACAAGTGGTGCCCAAGAAATCGGGCATCACCGTTGTTGAGAATGAGGAAGGAGAGTTAGTCCCCACACGAACCACTACTGGGTGGCGAGTGTGCATTGATTATAGGAGACTAAATTCCTCGACTAGAAAGGATCATTTTTCTTTACCTAGGGGTTTGATGGACCCATTTTATTATGCTTGATAGATTGATTCCTTAATTTTTAATTTTTATTTTTTTTTCTTCCCTTTCTATGCTATTATGTTTTTCTTTGTTCTCGTTATGCTTTATTTGCGTCTAGGAGACTTTAAATCCTCTAAAGGTGTAATTCCTTTGGTGTTAGCCGTGCCCAAACAGCGTCTGACGGTCTGGTATAGCCACCTAACCGTGTTTGTAGTAAGTTCCTAGGAGACCAACTGAGACGGTGGAAACTAGAGTTCGAATGGCAAAGCCTAGAACACAAAGGTTTGGGATTTCCGAGACTAGAGTCTGGTTTAAATACCCAGGGGTGTGGAGATTGTTTCAAAACTACCTCGGCTTGAACTCTGTATGGTAGCCCCATAGGTTGAGGTAGCTTAATGCGCCTCGATTCTGGATACCGAATCAACCTAGTCTGTCACCCTGTTGGAGAATAGGGAAAGTTACAAACACAGTTAGGGAGAAAAGTAGTACCCGTGGTTTTCGCGTGAAGATTATACATTTAGTGGGCATTCCGTTATTTTCTCATATGCTATATTTATTTTGGATGTCAATTGAAGGTAGAAATGCTAAGTTTTGATAATAATAAAAAAAAAATTAATTAAAAAATTAAAAAAAAATATATAGTTGTTATACTTGTTCAATTTTTTTTTTTTTAAAAAAAAAAAATCTGTGTTGTTTTCTTCACAAAAAAAAAAAAAAGAAGGAGGAAATCGCCGCACGTGCGGCATGGGCCCCGCACGTGCGGGACAAATTGGTGAAATAATAGATGCACCCTGCTCAATAAGCAGGTGCGGAGGGACGGCCTTTGACCAAGCCGCACGTGCGGCTTGGGCCCCGCACGTGCGGGACGCCGACTGAAGGAAAAAAAAAAAAAAAAAAAAAGCGCGCACTGCTTGATCAGCATGTGCGTGGTTTTGGTGCGGAAAGTTGTTTCGTTTTTTTTTTATTATTATTATTATTATTATTATTTTACTTTCATTTTTAATTTATTTAAGTAAATAAATTTTAAATAAATAAATAAATAAATTTTAAAAATAAATAAATAAATATTTTATTTATAATTTTTTTAATTTATGTATTAAAAAAAAAATTTGAATTTTATTTCTTTATTTATTTAATTTTTAATTTTCTAAAAAAAAAAAATCCTAATTTAGTTTTTTTTTTATTTACTATATTTGTTTAGTTTAAATTGTTTCGTTACTGATTCTCATTCGTTTCATTAGTTTGTGGATTGTTTTATTTTATTTTATTTTTATTTTTAATTTTTATTTGTTTAGTTAGTGATGTTATTTTTATTTTTTCTATTCTATGATGTAATTTTTCATTTAATTATTAAGTAGTTTAGTTTTTATTTTATTTTATTTTCTTCTCTTCTATTAATTTCAAAAAAAAAAAAATGTTTAGTTTAGATTATTTTATTCTATACTTTAGGCTTCTTTCTAGTTTAGTTATTTTAGTTTAGTTTAGTTTATTTTATAGTTTAGCTAATTTAATTTAAGGTCATTTTTCTTCATTTATTTAATTATTTTCATTTTTTCTCTTCGAAACAAAAAAAAAAAAAAAGACTGAAGTGTGTCTATGTTACGCTCTGCTTACCTGGATGTGCACCTACAATTCAAGTAATATTCTCTCATTTCTCTTTACTTTTCCATTGAGGACAATGTCATATTCAAGTTGGGAGATGAGGGTTATATTTTCTTTTGTGTATTTCTATCTGGCTCATAATTCATGCTTATACCTGTTTCACTTGATTGCATTACTTCACTTGATGTGACTTTTTGCTAGTAGGGTGATGATATTTGCATATGTTAATTGGAGAGCATAGTAGACTTGTATGAAAAGGATTTATTGGGTAGATACTTGCATGCGATGTTTGCACGAGGAGAGTTGTCTGTGTTTGTGGTTTTAGTACACTTGTCATGAGTATGCCTTAATTCACATTAACACACTATCATAGCGGTGATCTTTTTATTATAATCCTTGGTGTACATCATTGATAATAGCTAGAGTTGCAGAAAAGAATAAATGAGGAGCCAAGATTCTAAAAACAAGCTGAAAAAAAAAATAAAAAATAAAAACAAAAAAAACACTTGACTAGTTTGGGTTCGTAGCCTTTTTAACTCGAGTTATTAAGCCCGTAGGGGTGTCTTTACACCTAATGCCCTAAAACCGTCTGGTTTGGGAGTCATTGGCCCAAAACTTGCTACATGGGTTAATTAGAAAGCTTAAGGGACTTGGACATTGCACAGTTAAGGAAAAATAAGAAGAATGACTTATTCGGATTCGTAGCCTTTTCAACTCGAGTTATTAAGCCCGTAGGGGTGTCTTTACACCTAGTGCCCTAAAACCGTCTGGTTTGGGAGTCATTGGCCCAATGCTTGTTACATGAGTTGATTAGAAAGCTTAATGGATCAAGACATTGCACAGTCATTAAAAAAAAAAAAAAAAAAAAAAAAACCTACTTTTGAGAATCTTGGCTGCAACAGGTTAGTTTTTTTCTGTATATGTTGGATGTTATTATGAGTTACACTGGGCTATTATAGTGGATAGTTAACTAATATGGAGATTTCACTTTATACTGAGGGTACTCATGACTTGTCTACTAACATGCACAAGTATAGGGAACTTTACTTTTGTATTAACTGAATGGTGGTTTTGACTCAATAGGTTCCTTCATGCTTGTCCACTGTGCCTTTAATGACTCATGATGTCTCAATATCACACTGTAGTGGCACATAAGTTGATTGTTAAGTGGAGTAGTGTGGTCATTTGTTGTTGAGTATATATGAATATATTAATGTTTGTGAGTATCATTTCTGGAAACCCTCACGAAACTTTACTCGTCCACTTGGAGTAACCTAGTGGTTTAAAGGCTTGTTGCATATGCTAAATGCAACCGTTGTCCCACGAAAGAGGAAATAGATAGATTTTGTTTTATTTTATTTTATTTTACTTGCTTGAGGACTAGCAAGTAGTAAGTTGGGGGATGTGATTAAGGCCGAAATGTACATCATTGAGGCCGTTAATTAGAATCTCTTAACTTCACTTGCTGGTCAAACCGTGTATTTTATGTGTGTTGAATGTCAATCAGGTTATACATCGTCAGAGCATAAAATGGGCAAAAAGACAAAATTTGGACAGAGTTGACTTTTTCTGGAAAAGTCAAAATGATGTTTTAAATCTGTTTGGAAGTGAATAGAAGTATAAAAAGAAAAGAGAAAGGCTTTTCTAGGGTTCTGAAACTGTTTTAACCTAAGGAGGGAGGCTAGGGTTTGGAAAGGAGAAGGGAAGCAAAAGCTTCAAGATGTCTTCCATGGTGGCTTCCTCTCCATCTTCCTCTTTCCACTCCTCCATGAGTGGCTAGTCATCTTTTCTAGGGTTTTGAAGAAACCCTAACCATGTAATAGGTTTTTCTTCTTGATTTTATATTATGTAAAGGTTTGAACCATTGTATGGTGTTTTAGAAATTCTTTATATATAATTTTCATTATTCTTTTGAATATTTAACTTTCTGTGATTGTTAAATGTTATCCATACAATTGTTTTCTTTTCCTTCACATTCAAAGTATGGGACGAACCATGCTACGAGGAACGAGTCGTATCACTACCCTAGTTTAGAGTGAACGATTCGTATTACTTGAGATGGATCGTGCTCGTACATTGAATGTGATAATCTTCTTGTTAAATGCTTCGAACTTGTAGTTGCGAAACATTAATCTGTTCAAACCATAGCATAATTGATTTCAATTAAAAACCCTAATTATGTGGTTAGTGGTGAATTCTCTACCCTAGGATTTTTTCCCAATTCAGTAAACCTAGATTTCAATTATTCTTGATAATTAAATTCCTTAGTTTAATTTATTTATTATTAAATTAGGTTATAATCATTCAATCTTTTTATCAAAATTAATTTAGGAATTTATCAATTAAATTAGTTTAATTTCACAATAGTCCCTGTGGATCGATACCTGGACTTGCCATTATTCTGATTGAATTTGGTATAGTTTAGTGATTATATTTTGGTGTGTTCAACGACCCATCAGTCGTGATCAAAGCCGTGACAAGTTAAGAGATGGTTCTTTTTCAAAGAAAGACGTTGGGTGTTATTATTGCCATGAAAAAGGGCACATGAAGCGGGAATGCCGAAAGCTCAAGAACAAGGAGAAAAGGCGTGACAAAAGTGTGGATAAGAAGCAAGAAGACACAACAGCAGTTACTACCGATGATCCCATGGTCGTTTGTGAAGATGATTGTATCAATTTTGTGGGCCAAGAGAGCAATTGGGTGATTGATTCTGGTGCTTCTTTTCATGTGACTTCTCGAGTTGATTTCTTCACTACCTACACCGAAGGAGATTATGGTTCTGTTCGAATGGGTAATGAAGGTTTGTCCAAGATTATTGGTATGGGTGATGTTTGCTTGGAAACAAATTTGGGCTGCAAATTGTTGCTTAAAGATGTGAGGCATGTTCCCGACATTCGTCTCAATTTGATCTCTACTGGGAAGCTAGATGATGAAGGCTTCAACAACAAATTTGGTGATGGAATATGGAAGCTCACAAAGGGTTCTTTGGTGGTGGCTAAGTGTAAGAAGACTCATACACTTTATTCGATGCAAGGAAAAATTTGTAAAGGTGTTATCAATGCACTTGAAGATGATACTTCTACTGAATTATGGCATAAGCGACTTGGGCATATGAGTGAAAATGGGCTGCAAGTTTTGTTCAAGAAAGAGTTTCTACCCGGTTTGAAAGGTACACATCTTAAAACTTGTGTTCATTGTTTGGCGGGTAAACAACATAGAGTTTCTTTTCATAAAAATGTTGCTTCTAGAAAAGAAAAGGTTTTGGAGTTGATTCATTCGGATGTTTGTGGTCCTTTAAAAGTTAGAACACATAGTGGTGCACTTTATTTTGTTACTTTCATTGATGATTATTCAAGGAAAGTTTGGGCTTATCTACTAAAAACTAAAGATCAAGTTCTAGAAGTATTTAAGCATTTTCAGGCCATGGTTGAAAGAGAAACAGGGCAGAAATTGAAGTGTATCCGAACAGACAATGGTGGTGAATACATTGGGCCATTTGATGAGTATTGTCGCAGCCAAGGTATTCGGCACCAAAAGACAGTTAAGAAGACTCCTCAACAAAATGGCGTTGCCGAGAGGATGAACCGCACCATTGTGGAAAGAACAAGGTGTTTGCTTTCACAAGCTAAGTTGCCAAGATCCTTTTGGGGTGAGGCAATGAGTACAGCGGTTGACGTGATCAATTTGTCTCCTTACTATCCTTTGAATGGTGATGTTCCTGAAAGAGTTTGGACTGGCAAAGATGTGTCTTATGAGCACTTGAGAGTGTTTGGTTGCCGAGCTTTTGTTCACATTCCAAAGGATGAGAGGTCCAAGCTTGATAGTAAGTCAAGACAATGTATTTTTCTTGGCTATAGGCGTGATGAGTTCGGGTATAGATTGTGGGATCCGGTCGACAAGAAAGTCATTCGAAGCCGTGATGTTGTGTTTCTTGAAGACCAAACAATTGAAGACTTTGGTAAAGGTGATCAACCGGAGCCAAAAACTAGTGATCTCATTGACATGGATCCATCTCCTTCATCTCCAGTTGATGATGAAAATGGGGGAGATGTGCAGCCACCTATTGAAGATGTGGAGGATGATGCTAATCCTAATGAAGTTGAGCCAGAAATTGAGGAAGAGCATCCAACTCAAAAACCGCCACCACAACTTGAGTTGAGGAAATCTACAAGGGACCGACAACCTTCAAGAAAGTATCCTCCCAATGAGTTTGTGTTGATTTCTGATCAAGGGGAGCCGGAGAGCTACCAAGAAGCAATTGAGCATGCAAAGAAAGGTGATTGGAAAAAGGCCATGGAAGAGGAGATGAACTCCTTACTTGAAAATCACACCTATGACTTAGTGAAGTTGCCTAAGGGGAGGAAAATTCTGAAAAATAAGTGGGTTTTCAAATTGAAGAATGATGGCAAGAATCTGAGGTACAAGGTACGTCTTGTTGTGAAAGGCTTTGGGCAAAAGAAAGGTATTGACTTTGACGAGATTTTCTCACCGGTTGTAAAGATGTCTTCTATTCGGGTTGTACTTGGCATGGCTGCAAGTATGAACCTTGAAGTTGAGCAACTTGATGTGAAGACCGCATTTCTTCATGGTGATCTTGAAGAAGAAATTTACATGGAGCAACCGGAAGGTTTTGTGGAAAAAGAGAAAGAGAAATTTGTTTGCAAATTGAAGAAAAGTTTGTATGGCCTCAAGCAAGCTCCACGGCAATGGTACAAAAAATTTGACTCTTTCATGATGAATAATGGTTTTTCTAAAACTACTTCAGACCATTGTGTGTTTGTGAAAAATTTCCCGGATGGCAAATTTATTATTCTTTTGCTTTATGTTGATGACATGTTAATTGTGGGTCAAGATTCTACCATGATTAACAGGTTGAAATTGGAGTTGAGCAAGTCTTTTGGTATGAAAGATTTGGGACTGGCAAAGCAAATTCTTGGTATGAAAATTGTTCGTGATCGCAAAGAGGGGCTGATTTGGTTATCTCAAGAAAGCTACATTGAGAAAGTTCTTGAGAGGTTCAACATGAATAAAGCAAAGTCGGTTGGTTGTCCACTTGCGGGTCACTTCAAGCTTAGTTCGAATCAATGTCCTACAAGTGAGAAAGACAAAGAAGAGATGTTGAAAGTTCCTTATGCTTCAGCAGTTGGTTCTTTGATGTACGTCATGGTTTGTACAAGGCCGGATATTGCTCACGCAGTTGGTGTGGTGAGTCGTTTTCTCTCTAATCCGGGTAAAGAACATTGGGCAGCGGTAAAATAGATTCTAAAGTATCTTCGAGGGACTTCGAAGGTGTGTTTGTGTTTTGGGGATGGTAAGCCGATGCTTGATGGGTTCACAGATTCTGACATGGCTGGTGATGTTGATTCTAGAAAATCTACTTTGGGGTATTTGATGACTTTTGCAGGGGGAGCTGTGGCATGGCAATCTAAATTACAAAAATGTGTTGCTCTTTCAACTACCGAAGCTGAATTTATTGCCATTACAGAAGCTTGCAAAGAAGAGTTATGGTTGAAGAAATTTTTGCAAGAGTTGGGTTTAAAGCAAGAAAAGTATGTGCTTTATTGTGATAGTCAAAGTGCTATTCACTTGAGTAAAAGTTCTACTTTTCATTCGAGATCGAAACACATTGATGTGAGATATCATTGGATTCGTGATGTGTTAGATTCGAAATTGTTACAACTCGAAAAGGTTCACACAGATGATAATATTTCAGATATGTTGACAAAGACTTTGTCGAGGGACAAACATTTAAAGTGTCGAACTTTGGCGGGTATGGTTGATCTCTCCACCTAAGTCGGTAGGGGGAGAATTGTTGGGTATACCTCCTTATTGGAGTGTGGGACCCAATTGGTTTTGAAAAAAGAGTTTAATTTGACTTGGTTTAGGTATAATATATTTTTATATATTATATTTGTGGAGGCCCAATCCAATTTGGATACAATTAGGGTTTGATTACAAAAGCCTAGATTCACAATATATATATATATATATTGTTTGGTTCTTCAAAAAAGGTGTGGCGGCTACAACATATTTAATTATTTGGTGAGCTTGGTTTTAGTGTATAGAGCAGCAGGTTTTGATCAAAATTTGTGGGTTCTTTGTGAGTAATTTTGATGCTATTTCAGTCTCTGTTTTGAAGATAGTTTGGTTCGTTATTTTGGGTCTTCTACAACTTTGGTTCTGAAGATTTTGGTTCATCTATTTGGTGAGGTCTTTCCTCTTGTTTATTTGTGATTATTGGAATTCACCTAAGGGTGGTTTTGTGAGACCATTAGTGTCTCGTTTGTAATCGTTTGGAACTTATTTGGTTGATAGTGGAATCGGATTTCGATCCTGTGGACGTACCTCACATTGAGGGAACCACGTAAAAATTCTTGTGTTGCCTTTGATTTAATTTTTCCGCATTAATTTTTATTCTCATTGATTGATTTACTTGTGGGGAATCATCGATTTTCCCTAACATTTAATTTATATATTAAAAAAATAAATTGACTTGGTGATTGGTTCAAAAATTATAATAATTACACTATTGAATAACGCAATAAATGAAATCCTAATTTCCTTACTTTTTACATCTCCAAGAGACCCATGTAATTATTGTGTAAATGGCTCTTAATTTTTTTCCCTCTTAATTTTTTTGTTTTGTTTTTTGAAAAAACAAATAAATAAACACTTATTAAATTCTTTCAAACTCCTCGATCAAACCTCATGTATTTAATTTATATATTAAAAAAAATTAAAACAAAAATAAATATCTATAATTATCTTGTGCATAGCACGGGTGATAGGCTAGTTATAATGACATGAAAGTTACAACAATGACATGGATGGGTAATTACAATTAATAAGTGGGATTCACTCAATCATATGTCAGTTATAATTGGTGAGTAATGCCATGTATATATGATGATGTGGTATCACCGTTATACTTAAGTTTTACTCATGAAATTGGCATCCGAAAGATAAAAAAGAAAACAAAAATCATGACGTGCACTTAGTGGCCCATCCATCTCCAACGCGGACCCTAGCCCTCTCCAAGAAAGCCTAAAGAGGCCCACAGCAGTATTTTCCCAAGACGTCGTATTAGCGTCACCATGAAAAGTCCTCCGTCCTTTCACATTGAGGGAGTTTGGCATTCGTTTTTTCATTTTTTTGTTTTTAAATTCAAAAAAGTTGATGCATTTAAGAAATTTGATAAAAAAAATTAATTTTTTCATGAGTAGAAAAACTAATAAGTGATTTTCTAACTTTTACACTTGGTGGCAGATAATTTTTTTTTTAAAAGCTTATTTAGCCAAATAAATTAAAAAACTAGTTTAACTCATTTTAACGAGTCTGCCTAATACAATGGTAATTAAATCATAGATATTTATTTTGATTATCAAAGATTTAAAAAAAATAAAAATAAAGATAGTGTTAGTATGTTAGTATAATTAAATTACAATTGAAATAAGTCCCAAATAATTTTTTTTTTATCAAAATTCTATATAATTTCAAATCAAATTTTTTAAAATTAAGTAATTTTAAACCTATTTCAAATTGTAGTTGTTTTGTGAAGCTCACTTACAAACTAAGATTTTACATAATAAATTATTTAAAATTGTGCTATAAAAACTCCACTATATCAAAATCATGTTTCAAAATTATAATTTTAAATTCAAAATTGTGTAATTATTTCATGACTTCAATAAATAATTTTTTTATTTATAAATTTGTATGAAAATTTATGTCTAAATAACTAGTTTTTATTTAATAATTAAATATTTAAAAAGACAAAATAATAATAATAATAATACTATGAATTAAGGGGGGAAAAAAAAGTGGTATATCACTGAGGCAGTGGTGGCATGAAAAGGCGTTCGTCTTCTACACAGATGAGTAAGGCTTAACAACTCATTTATTTAGCGAAATTGACAATATTATACTTCGCTCGTGGTTCTATCTCTTACATTGGGGATTAGTACATTCTCTTCTTATCCTAATAATGAATCCCTTCTTTTGAGTTAGGATAAATCAGAGGCTAGACGTTACAATTAGGGTTACAAATGAGCTGAGTCGAACTGAACTTTAGTATGTTTGGATTTGTTTATTAAGATTTTAACGAACTCGAACTCGAGTTTGAGCTCAATAAAAAATTTAATGCACCAAGCTCTAGCCGAATTGGCTTAGACTTGACTCGACCTCAAACCTGTTTTCGAGCCTTAACGAGTCAACCAAGTCATAAATTCAATTATATATACAATATATATAAACATTATATAAAAGAAAAAATCAATATTTCACCAAAATAATAATATCTATTACCACTGTTATGTAAATGTACTATCTGACATAGATGGGCCTATAGGGGCTTTTGGCCCACCACTTAGAGCCCAATACATAATTCAAACACCAAAGCCCAACGTTGCACCAAGGACTAATAACATCTAGACACCTGTCAAAGAGATGAACCAGCCACATAAGCAGACAAAGATCCTGCAGAATTATTGCACTACATATCAGCCATTAATGAGGTTCCCTGCAGCGTTTATTACGATAACCCCTTCACGTCGAAACAGAACAGCTTCACCATGAACAAGGCAAGCTAGAATATAAACTTTCGGCCAACATGACAGGTCGGAGTAGACAAGGAAATGATGAGCAAATGATATAAGCAGGTTTCTAAGATAAGGAGAAGGTTAAGTTCTTTATCACCATCCTATCTCTATATTCCGTTAATCTCTCTTTTCTCTAACTTGCTCGTCGGAGGGTTCGCTGGAGGACTCCCGTTCCCCATTGGACTCTTGTGCAGGTTACTCTGTGGGCCTAGCGGTCGAACAGCGATGTGAGAGGCCTGGATCATCCTGACCAGTTCCTCAGAGACAAGTAGTATCATCAGTTGGCGCCGTCTGTGGGAACCTTTTCACTCCGTATGGCAACTGTGCTCATTGTTGTCGGAGACCCATTCCCGATAATCCCTACCTGCCACCCACCAAGGTGGATGGTCACAACTAGATCCATGGCTTCTTAACACAACGTTGTCGACTCCCAAGCCGACCCTCCTAACCCAAACGAACCACCGCAGTATTTCACAGAACTCACCAATAGTATTAACCGCCTAGCCGAACAAAACCAAGCCCTAATCAATGCTTTGCTTCAACGAGACCTCCCTGTGCCTCCTCCACTACCGCAAGATATCCCATCTAACCGATAATGAACTCCAAGCCATCCCTTCTAACAAGCCCACCCTTCCAACTTGGAGGGTTTGCGACCCCCTCCCCAAGATATGAACCCCGCACATCGGGGTCCACATCCATCAGTCCAAGTACCTGCTTCCGAGGGAGAGGTAAGTAGTGTCCAGCCTCCGTTGCATTCTGGTGGTGACAACGTTCCCATCTGGGATGCGGAACTCCGAGCCATGAAACTCCAGCTTCAAGGAGTCATGCAGAACATACAGAACAAACCCTTCACAACAGCCAATTCACCGTTCGTCCCCTCCATCAAGAACAAACCCGTACCTCCTAAGTTCAAAATGCCCTCTATCGACTCCTTCGACGGTACAACGGATCCAGTCGACCACTTGGAGACCTACAGGACCTTGATGGTCCTCTATGCATTCCCTGATGAGATCATGTGTTGGGCTTTCCCCGTAACGCTTAAGGGGTCAGCCTGACTGTGGTTTAGTCAGTTGCCGACGGACTCCGTCTCTACTTTCCAACACTTAAGTGACTCATTTCTTAGCCATTTTATTGGTGCCCAGTGCCAGCGGCGTTCGGCGACCCAGCTCCTCAACATCCGTCAGTCGGAGGGAGATGCGTAGCTTCGTCATCCGTTTTAACACCGAAGCCTTGCAGGTGGCAGAAAACGACGACAAAGGTCATTCTCACGACTTTCATGGCTAGTTTACGATCATCTGATTTCCTTTTCTCCCTCTCCAAAAATCCTCCAACCTCCATGGCAACCCACATTTCCAAAGCCCAAAAATACATGAATGCCGAAGACTCTCTGGCTGCCCGCCAAGATTTCATAACCAAAAACCCAACCCTCAGAGAAAAGAGAAAGGAATCTGAAACCAGAACCACCCAATACACCCAGCAACCGCCCCAGTATGCTGACCGAACCGCTTGAGCCGACCGATCGACACCTACTTGACCGCCCGGTCGGTTCGAACGGTACACACCCCTCAACTCCCCCATGGAACAAGTTTTAAACCAGATCCAACCAACTTGAAATGGCCACAACCTTCACGGTCTCCTTCCAACCGGTGAGACCAATCCAGATACTGCCGTTTTTATTAGGACCACGGCCACAACACCAAGGAATGTGTTAACCTTAAAGACCAGGTAGAAAGCTTGATACGCTAGGGGCGCCTCAGTCGATTCACGGCAGCCCGTCCCCAGCAATGGCCGAGGACCGAACCTACTAGGGGCAACCGTCGACATACTCCTCCTTGACAACTCGCACAACCTAACCAAGGCAATGATTGGCCCCCACCACAACCCCGAGCACAAGGCAACGCTGCTCCCTTGGTTAGAGAGATCAGAGTCATTGCTAGCGAACTCACGTGCACAGGACCATCCCGTTCGGCCAACGAGCCGAACTCAGAAAGATCAGGTAGGGCTCCAACAAAGAAGTTGCAACTTTGGATCGCCCCCTCAAACACTCCAAACAGTGGATGGAACCCATCACCTTTATGGAGGCCGATTGCACAGGCATTCGTTACCCTCACGACAACCCCCTCGTCATCTCTGCTCTCTTGTCCAATTACAATGTCAGACGAGTGCTCGTCGACAACGGCAGCTCTTCAGACATCATCTTCCTAAATGCCTATCGCTAGGTCAAGGTCGGGGAAGAAAGTTTGTCCTCTCTCCTAATTCCACTGGTCGGCTTCACTGGGGATCGGGTGACTTCCATGGGCTCCATCGATCTTCCTATCACCATCGGAGAGTATTCACGGTAGACCACGAAGTTGCTCACTTTTCTCGTCGTCGACTGTCGCTCTACTTATAACATCATCCTCAATCGCACCGCCCTTAACGCTTTTCAAGCTGTCACATCCATATACTATCTGGCCATGAAATTTCCTACCGACCTCGGGGTCGGCACCGTGAGGGGAGAGCAGACTGTGGCCAGAGAATGCTACGTCACTTCACTCAAAGAGGTCAAGCTGAAGGAGGCCATGATCATCGAAAGACTCGACGTCAGAGACGAAAACGAGTTAGTCAGAGGGGAACCAATGGAAGAACTTGTTGAAGTCCCCATCGACCCTACCAACCCAACAAAAACAGCAAAGATCGGCAGCCAACTATCCTCCCAAGCCAAGACCGACCTTATAGCCCTCCTAACCGAGCACAATGATGTGTTTGCCTGGACCTATTCCGACATGCTGGGCATCAATCCCTCCTTCATCACTCATCGTCTCAGCATCGAGCCCCATTTCTGACCCTTCCTTCAGAAGTAGCGTGTCTTTCACCCGGAACGCAATGCTCTTATTGCTTCAATGGTAGACAAACTACTGGAGGCACGATTTGTCAAGAACGTAGACTACCCTAGATGGCTGTCAAATGTGGTCTTGGTCCGTAAAAACAACGGTAAATGGCGACTCTGCGTCGACTATTCTGACCTTAATCGGGCTTGCCCCAAAGATAGTTATCCCCTCCCTCGTATTGATCTGCTTGTCGACGCCACGGCCGAACATTAGATGCTCAATTTCATGGACGCCTTCTCTAGCTACAATCAAATTCTAATGCACCCGGCTGACCAGTAACACACCTCCTTCATCACAGACAGAGGAACTTATCATTATCATGCTATGCCATTCGGATTGAAAAATGCCGGAGCAACTTACCAACGGTTGGTCAATGTCATCTTTCACCATCAGATAGGTCGGAACATGGAAGTCTACATCGATGAAATGCTTGTCAAAAGCAAACTCTCTTTTGATCATCTGACAGACCTGCGAGAGACTTTCGAAACCCTACGTAAGTATCAAATGAAGCTAAATCCGGAAAAATGCGCCTTCGACGTAGGATCTGGGAAGTTCTTGGGTTTTATGGTTAGTCAGCGGGGTATCGAGGCCAACCCCGAGAAGATCAAGGCCCTGATAGAAATGCAGTCATCCAGAACGGTTAAAGAGGTTCAAAGGCTTACCGGCAGAGTCGCCGCCCTCAACCGTTTTATTTCCCGCGCAACTGATAAGTGCCTCCCCTTTTTCAAAGTCCTTTGGCAAGCCTTTGAGTGGACCACCGAATCCGAAGAGGCCTTTCAACAATTGAAGCAGTGCATGGCCAACCCCCCTACTCTCTCAGGCTCTCGGGAGAGACCCTCTTTCTCTACTTAGCTGTATCGAACACCGCAGTCAGTGTAGCCCTTATTAGGGAGGACGACTCAGTACAGCGTTTGATTTATTACATTAGCCGAGCTCTTAGGGGGGCAGAACAGAACTACCCTCTGTTGGAAAAAATGGCTCTTGCCTTGGTCATAGCCTCAAGACGACTCTGACCTTATTTCCAAGCTCACTCTATAGTGGTCCTCACCGACCAACCTTTGAAGAAGGTAATGCAACAACCAGAGTTGTCCGGTAGACTTATGCAATGGTCTGTCGAGCTCAGCCAATTTGAGATCTCTTACTGACCTCGAACGGCGATCAAATGACAGACTGTCGTCAATTTTATCCTAGAATTCACTAATCCCACTCCAACCACGCCCCCTCCGCCCAAGCAATTCAACTGAGGTAGAAGATCCCCACTCATGAACCCTCAATGTCGATGGTTCATCCCACAAAGAAGGTAGTGGGGCTGGTCCCATCCTCACCGCTCCCGAGGGTAATTATTTCAAGTGTGCTCTCTGCTTTCTGTTCGACGCAAGCAATAATGAGGCCGAATATGAGGCCTTGATAGCAGGTCTTCACCTAGCCAGAGACGTTGGTGTAAGCCATATCCAAGTGTTCAGTGATTCCCAACTGATCGTCAGACAGATTACAGGGGAATTCGACGCAAAGGAAGACACAATGCGAGCCTACAGGGATCTTGCACTCCCCCTTGTTCGTCTTTTCAACACTTTCCACATCAAACACATCCCTCGGTCAAAAAATTCCAAGGCAGATGAAATGTCCCAATTAGCTTCGGCCGACCAGTCAGACCTTACCCATGGCGTCCGTCTTGAATACCTGGCCCACCCTGCTACTTCGCCAACCCAGCAGGAGGTCCACTTCCTCCAAAATGAACTTATCCCATGGGCGGCGGACATCCTTCTGTTTTTGACAAATAGGGAGTTGCCAGATGACAAGTAGCAGGCCGCCAAAGTCAGAGCCTAGTCGTCCAATTACATCCTCATTAGCGGTCTACTGTACAAACGTGGATTCTCACGCCTATACCTCAGGTGCCTTAGTCCTACTCAAGCGGCCTATGTAATGAGGAAAGTCCACGAGGGCGTATGTAGTAATCATTCGGGTGCCAGGTCACTGGCCCATAAAATCCTTCGCATCGGCTACTTCTGGCCTACTCTCAACCAAGATGCCACTGAATTTGTGCTTAAGTGTGACAAATGCCAGCGCTTTGCCAACATCCCTCATGCTCCACCTACAGAATTGATTACACTTAGTAGTCAATACCCATTCGTCAAGTGAGGGATTGACTTAGTTGGTCCATTGCCTACCGATAGGGGTCAAACCAAGTTCGCTGTGGTCGCCATTGATTACTTCACTAAATGGGTGGAAGCCGAACCCCTCGCCACAATCACTGAACGGAACACAACCAGATTTATCTGGCAGCCGCTCGTATGCCAATTTGGAATCCCTCAAGCCATTGTCTCAAACAACGGTAAGTAATTCGACAATGCCAAGTTCAGGAAATTCTGTGCAGAGCTCCACATTCAGCTATGTTTCTCTTTCCCAGGTCATCCCTAAGCCAATAGGCAAGTAGAAGTCACCAACCGCTCTCTCCTGAAGATCATAAAAACTAAGTTGGAAGCCGCTAAGGGACTCTAGGCTAAGGAATTACCAAACGTACTCTGGGCCTACCGCACTACCGCTCGAACCCCTACGGGGGAGACCCCATTTCGTTTAACATATGGCACTAAGGCGGTCATCATAGTGGAAATCAGCCTGCCGACCCCGAGGGTTTTGTATCCGGATCCAGAATTAACCGAAGAACTGCGTCGGGCTGAATTAGACCTGATTGAAGAGCTCTGAGAGACCACTGCTGTTAGACGGGCCTCATATCAACAGAAAATGAGAACACACTACAACCGCAAAGTCTAACCGAGGGTGTTCACTGTTGGGGACCTAGTCTTGCGCGAAGCGACTCTTGCTACCAAAAAGCCCGCCAAGGGCAAGCTAGCAGCCAAATAGGAAGGACCTTACGTCGTTAAAGCTAGACCTCGCCCAGGCACTTACCGACTCCAAGACATGGAAGGCAGAGACCTCCCCTATCCGTGGAACGCCGAGCACTTGAAGCGTTATTTCTAGTAAAATAGTGTCTCTTATTTTTGTATTGATCAATTGTTGTATGTTCTTTTGACGATCTACACACTTGTCCGTTCTTGTCCTTTCCACACATTGTGTAAACTTGTGAACAATAGGCTACGCCTTAAATGACAATGACTTTATATCTCCATTATCTGCGTTGTGTTTCAATAACGACTTCTTGACTAGAGCTCAGCCAGACTGAGTCACCTAAAGCCTCAGCTAGACTGAGCACGAAGAGCTCAGCCAGACTGAGTCAACTAAAACCTCAGCCAGATTGAGCACCAAGGGCTCAGCCAGACTGAGTTAGTTAAAGCCTCAGTCAGACTGAGCATGAAGAGCTCAGCCAGACTGAGTTAACTAAAGCCTCAGCCAGACTGAGCACCAAGAGCTCAGCCAGACTGAGTCAACTAAAGCCTCAGCCAGACTGAGCACGCAGAGCTCAGCCATACTGGGTCAGCTAAAGTCTCAGCTAGACTGAACGTGTGGAGCTTAGCCAGACCGAGTTAACTTAACCCTCAGTGTGACAGAGCCCCCCAAGTCTTAGCCAAAACTCGAGTGAAAAATTCGACTGGTTCATTTTCATAATTTAATATTACAACATTGTTACCATACTTAGTTAAAATCCAAGTTAATGATTATCCATTTTCACTAGTCATACAAGTTAGCCTGTCTGCCTATTCTTAACATTTTTCACATCGTGGTTTACTTACGAACTTTCATATTATTTAGCACATTTTTAACATATGGTTTGCCCATTTTTAACATTTTCACTGATCATCCATACAAGCCAACCTGATTGCCCATTTTGACCATTTTACATCACAATTTGCTTACAAGAAAAACAAAATTACATCACAACAGTAATATACAAGAAAACTCGTTGTTTTATTCATCAACTTAAGCTTTCATACAAATCCTTACGCAAAGTTACATAAAACAAAAAAACAAAACAAAACAAAAAAACAAAGCACGTAATACACAAAATCTTTACATAGATCATTCTTCCTCGCTAGAGGCAAGATCTTCCTCTTCAATCCCCTCGTCCAAGGAGCTCTGGGCGACGTCGTCTTCGTCTACCTTCATGCGGCTAAAGTTCATATCTGGGAATAGCTCTTGCGCCTTATGTTTGAAAGTCATCTAGCCGCTGTTTTAGAACTCGCTCATTTCGTGCTTGTAGAAGTCAGACCGCTGGAAACTCTGGATCACTTCCTCTTCACTCCTAACTCCAGCAGCTGCTCCCGATGGCCTAGCCCCCCCATCCCTTTCCTTCGCCAAGCTACTGGCAACAGCGGCATTGATGGCCATCTGGAAGTCACGGACGCCTTGAATTACTCTACGGCCGCCATACACAAGTCGGGGTACGTCGCCCTCTCAGACGCCAATTTGGCCCTCTCCGACACCAGGGCCTTCTCTAATTCCGCGATCCGACCATCGGCCTCTTTATTGTCCTTGACCGCCTTGTCAAGCAGCTCTTCGTTGTTGGTCATGGCTTCCTCCCACCTCTCGTTGGCAGTGGTGCAAGCTTGTTGGACTTGCTCTAGCTTCCTCTTCTCTCCCGCCAACTCAAACTCTAGCGATACCGCCTTGTGGCGCTCCGCTTCCAGCTCTGATTTGGTTGCGAGGAGCTCGGTACTAGCTCGCGCTGCCGAGTAGCTCTGCACTAACGCCAATACCTCCATGTTCTTCATCTTTTGGGCATATTCCAACCACTTGGTGCATGCACTCTGAGTGGCCCTCCTCTAGTCCGCTGTTTCAACCCTTAGGTTTTGCAACTGCATTTTTGCCTCTTCCAACTAGATCTTCAGCGGCTCTACTTCCACCTTCGCACGCGCTACTTTATTCATCAAGGCAGTTGCTAGGGTCGCTGCTACCATCTGGGCTGAGCAAAACCCTCTCAGGAGGTCGGCCTCCGTCAACCGCGCCAACGACCACACGGCCGCATCCTCCACGACTCTAATAAGGCAGTCAGCTGCGACCCTGGCTTTTCCTCTTTCTGCCGAGCGACCTGCCAGCGCGCGCGCGTGGTACAACGCGGTCGCCAGCGCAACACTCGTCTCTAGCATGTTGATCCTAGTCTTCCCTTCACTAGGACTGTATACCATCAGCGCCACCACTAGGACTTGGGCGCTTGGACCCTTGTCTTCTTTTGCAACTTGAGCGGTCTCCCCCTCTGGAGTTGCCTCCACCCTTCCTTCCTTCATCTTCCCTACTACAGGGGCGCCCTCGCTCTCAACCTTCATCTTTTTCAAGACAGGGATGTCTTTGCCCTCCTCTACAGCCGCCCTCTTCTTCCTTGTTTTTTTCAACACTGCCTTCACCTCTTGTTTGCCCCTCTTCTTCAGCGGGTCTAGTGGGGGCGACAGTGGGGCAAAGTCAGTTAAGTCTTTGTCTCCCAGCGATTTGGGACGCGGTTGGACCCGCTCCCTCATCACCAATTTAGGGCAGGCCCCAACTGTGTCTCCTTATATTTGTCCGTTTTGGCGAACACTCTCCTATCTTCTGCCTCCTCTGCCCTCATCCATGCCTTCAGCTCCTCCATCGCCGGATCCTTCTACGTTGGCTGCGGTCCCAGTCTCAGGGCAAACAAGGTTGATGGAAGGATCAACTCATCCCACTTCACCCCCTTTTCCTTCTTCCGCTCCGCTTGATACTGTTCCGCCAACTCCACTGCGTCGTCTTCCCCCAAAGAGTCTAGTCTCATGGTTGGCACTTCATCTCGAGCCATTCATTCTAAGGGTGGTCGTGGGTCGGTTGCGGCCACGGAACCTCTAATCCGTCATCTGTCCGCTGGATTAGCAGATTGGAGAAAATCCATCCGCATCCGTCCGCCAATCCGGCGGATGCAGATTGAGCGGATTGGCGGATGGATGCGATCGGTTTAGCGGTTTAAAATTGTACAAATTTTTGACATAATTTAACATGTACACTTTCAAAAAAAATAACTAAATTAATGTGCACTTAATTCCTCAACCACCACCTATATGCAATGCATACATAAACACTGCAGCAGTGGGCAAAACTAAATTAATGAGAATCAAATAACAACCTGTTATTGTAACCTGCTCATGCTCATTTAACAACCTGTTAATCAAATAACAACCTGTTAATCAAATAATAACCTGCTCATGCTCATTTATAAACAACCTCTTATTGTAAAACAAACAAACTGTTTGTTTTTGTATATGAGCAACTTGGACACCCACTGTAATACAAACAAACAAACAACACAACACAAATTTGAGAATTAAATGAGATTTGAGAATCATCCACTGTAGGATTAAATGAGATTTGAGAATCAAATAACCTGCTCATTTATAAACAACCTACTATTGTAAAACAAACAAACAGGTTGTTTTTGTATATGAGCAACTTGGACACCCACTGTAATACAAACAAACAAACAATGCAACACAAATTTTTAACATACAACCATCCAAAATAAAGTATTACAATCATCTAAAATAAAATATTACAATCATCCAAAAAATTTAAAACTTCTTAATACAATCATCCAAAATAAAGTATTACAGTCATCTAAAGAAAATACCAACTAATAGTCATATTTTCGAAACAACTTAAAAAAAAAACAATAAAGCCATTGATTTCTTTGAGCCAAACCATGAACCATGAGCCAAACCTGCATAACAAAAAAATGAAATTATTTAACAAGAAAAACACTAAAAAGTCTTAAACTTAAAATAAGTAAACATAATATAACAAAAACATGTGAAGTAAACATAATATAATAAAGGGAAAGTATTTTACCAATGATATTAAACTTCAATATAAGTACTCTCCGGACTTGGACTTGAACATGAACTTGATTCCGAAACAACTATACATAAAACATAATACAACAAAAATATGTGAAGTGAAGATAATAAATAAAAGTTAAAAGAAAATAAATCATTGTATATATATATTACCCGAATCATATTGTTGTTCAAATTCTTCAACATTATCCATTGATTGTCGAAGGCATATTGGAATGTTACTTCGAAGCCAATTTTTGGTACAAACAAGAACCTCCACCATCTTGGGAGCAAGTGAACTACGGAATGGATCAAGTATACGACCTCTCGTACTAAAAGCCGACTCAGAAGCAACAGTGGAGATAGGCATTGCCAACACATCTCTTGCTATAAGTGATAATATTCTATACTTTGTTGCATTAACTTTCCACCACTCCAAGATATCAAATTCAGCATTTTCCCACCTTTCTCAATATCACCCAAATACTTGTTCAATTCCGATATACTCCCATTACTACAAAGTTGCCCCTCCAAGAATGAGTTAAATTGAGAGTTCACAATAGAATGTGGATCATTTTCATCTATCACCATATCTATTGTTTCATTTACATTAGAGACATGCACATTTGTTGAATCAAGTGTGGCATAATGATCATATAATTGAGTAAAACAATGTTTCACCTTGTTTATCATTTCTTTCACTTTCACCACATCTTCACCAAAAATTGTTGAAAAATAAAATTGCAAATATGTCATTTTCCTTCTAGGATCAAGCACAACCGCAACATACAAAAGGAGATTGATTTTATCCCCATTTCCTTAATACTTGTCAAACTTCTCTTTCATTTTCTTCGCCATTGAAGACAAAATATGATCATTGTCTTTGATTAATTGTCCAATCATGTTTTCAATGACAAAAATTTCTGCGTAGAATGTATTTGAAGTAACAAATAAAGACTCAAAAAATCTCTTTGTTACATTATAGAACATTTTAAGAAATTTCAAAAACACCCTACAATTATCCTAATCCTCGGCTGTAGGCATCTCTCTCCTCTCACCCCCTTCATTATCCAAAAAATAGTGTTTATAATTGTAGTCCTCCTCACCCATTCTTTGAAAAGCACTCTCAAATTTTTCCGCCGCCTCCAACATAAGATATGTGGAATTCCACCGTGTTGGCACATCTAAGCACAAGAGACTCTTACTCTCAATTTTCAAACTTTCCACATACTTTTTAAAAGTGTCAAGGCGGTTTGGAGAAGACCTCACATATCTCACTGCATGCCTCACATTCGCTATACAAGACTCAAGATCTTTCAATCCATCACTAATAATGAGATTTAGAATATGCGCACAACAACGCATATGTAAAAACTCATGACCCAAGACAGTTCCCTTCCACAGTTTTGTAGTTCGTTTCAAGAATCTAATGGTTAGATTAGTAGAACTCGCATTGTCAACAGTTAAGGTAAAAAGGCCATCAATGTCCCACTCTTTTAAGAGTGTCTCAATTTTTTTCCCAAGAGTTTCTCCTTTGTGGTCTTCAACTTGACAAAAATTAATGATCCTCTTTTGTAACTTTCAATCATCATCAATGAAATGTGCTGTTAGACACATGTAACACAAATTTTGTATAGAAGTCCATGTGTCTGTGGTAAAGCAAATTCTACGCCCCTTCACAAGTTTCTTCAACCTTTCTCTTTCATTAGTGTATATGTCTACAATGTCCCTAGCAATGGTATGTCGAGATGGGATCTTGAACTTGGGTTGCATGACATTACAAAACCTTTTAAAACCAACCCCATCCACAAATTTAAAGGGCAATTCATCAATTACTATCATCTTGGCAAGATACCTCCTACCAACTTCTACAGAAAATGATGTAGCGACAACATCAACACCACCCTCCCCATCAACTTGTCTTGGTTTAAATCCCAATGTTTGTTGTCCTTGAGTATCCCTATATGGATACTTTGTACAATTTTTCAAATGAGTTAATAAATTACTTGTTCCATGACTCTTAGAGCCTGCCATATATTCTTTCTTACAATACTTGCACATAGCCCTATCTTTCCCATCAATACCCTTAATCATTTCAAAATGATCCCAAGCCTTTGATTGTGTTCTCCCACCACTACTAGTTTTGGCCAAGGGTGGTATAGGAGGGGAGCAATAGGTTGGGTAGAGGGGTCAATAGAAGATGATTCAGGCTCAACATTAGGATTAACAAAAAATGTTTCTTCACTTAGAGGATCCATGACTAAAAGATTATCAATAAACTACCAAAAACCAAACATAGAACAAGAGAGAGAATAAATAACAAGACAAACATCACTACTTAGCAACTACTTAGCAACTCATACAAGGTTAACTTAGTAAGCCTACTTAGTACATGAAAGTTCATTCAGACTTCTAAATAAAGTAACTGAATCTTTTACATTGATCATGCATGCATTGAAAGATTGGTAGCAAAATTAGGTGCATTGACAAGATTGAGAAATAAGATAAACTAGGTTAAATATGAATCTGTTACATTGATCATTCAGATTTCTCGTGTTTCTGTGAATAAATTGATCAGTAATTTATTCATAGGTAAATTTATTCATATGATCATATTCTAAATGACAGATTAGTAAATAGATTGAAGTAACGAATCTGTGAATAAATTATTCAATTGTATATTGATCATATTCTAAATTGTTTATGAATAGATTAGTTAGTGGTCACTTAATTGTTTATGAATAGTAAATAGATTGATCATATTCTAAACTATTCATAAATTATTTACAATTGAATAAATTCACTAATCTGTTACATTGATCATATTCTAAATAACATATTAGTAAATAGATTAGTTACTGGTCACTTAAATATGAATAGGTCATCTGTTACTAGGTTATTTACAAATGGATCATAGGTTAAATATGAATAAATTACTGGTCACTTAATTAGTTACTTAAGACTATCTTACACATATGAATATCTCCAAAGGCTTTAGATTTTCTTTTAGTCAATAAGAATATCTCCAAAGGCTCTAATTTTTCAAATACTAGTACAATAAAACCTCATTTTCATGCTAAACCTTAGTCCTAAACATATCTGGGGCACTAAATGACATAAATTAAACCCAAGACCCCTTGAACTAGGGCTATGAGACCATGTTTAATCACCAATTCTCTAAAGAATTTAAGCTGTTAAAAAAGAACTAATGCTTCAAATGTTTCAAATGTTTCTAATGTTCTAAAGAACTAATGCTTCAAATGTTTCTAATGTTTCTAATGCTTCAAATGTTTCTGTGAAGAATTTGTAAATAAATAAAGACATACATCCTCCAACAAAAAAAAAAAAAAAAAAAACTAAAACTAAAACCAAACAGGGGATTTTAGAAAAATAAATTACTATAAGACTTATTTTCCTAAAAATTGTATAAGTTCATTCAGTTTTTCCATTTTTCATTCACAAATTTGCCTACAAATTCAATATCCAAAAACAGATTCAGTTTATCCAATTTATCCACTTGACATTGTTACACCACTTTGCCTACAAATTTGCCACTTGTCCACAATGGAAAGTTACACCATTTTTTTTCCAGTTTATCCACTTGACATTGTTAAAAAAAAAATCCAAAAACAGATTCAGTTACATCATTTTTCTCTCTCTGTGAGCTTCTTCACATTGTAAACAGATTCAAGTCAAGGTTGCATAATACAAAAAATTGGTGTATGGAGAGGGAAAGAAAATAGGAAACTTACACTTATTTTTCTTGTGTGTAAGCTTCTTCACACTGTAGAACCTCTCTTCTCTTCCACTGGTTTCTCTTACAACAAACTGGAACCAAAAAAAGAAAAAAAGAAAAAGAAAATAAGAACAAACAGATTACAGAACCAAAAAAAAAAAAAAAAAATTATAGAATACATTACAAACAGATTGCAGAAAATAAGAACTTTAGAGGTCGTCGAAGTCGGAAAAAAAAAATTACAAAATGAACAGATTAGAGATAGAGAATGAAGAGAATAAGAGAAGAAGAGAAGACAATATCTCACCACCACACCACGATCGTCGATCCTCTTTCAGGTCGAAGAGTGCCAATGGGTTAGGGTTTTAATATGAGATTCTCAAAAAAGGAAATCCCAAAAAAAACGCAGATCGTCGATCGGCGATGGCTTTTTCAGTGTAGATCGTAGCTCGATCGTCGTCGTCGTCGCCGTCGGTATGCGTAGGGTTCTGGGGAGGGAGAGGGAGAGAGAGAGAGAGAGAGAGAGAGAGAGAGAGAGTCGAAGAAGCTGAATGAAATAGGTTAGGTTAGTGTGGTGAGATGAGATCAGGAAAAAATGGGGGGAAAATAAAATAAAAAATAAAAAGAACAAAAGCGGGTGGGTCGGGTTTATTAGGTAAAGAGGCGGGTCAACCGTCACCCGACCCGAACCCGAGAAAAGCCAAAAAAATGGGCTCGCAACCGTCCACCACGTGTCATACATCCATCCATATGGCGTCGGGTCGGGTTGGGTCGGGTCAAGCGGGTCGGTGCATCCGTTGACCACCCCTAATTCATTCTACGTGTCTGCGTATAGCTTCGGACACTGGCACAAGGAAGTTCGCAAAGTGTTGCAGAGACGTATCACACGAAACAAATGAATTCACTTCTGGGACGTGTTGGTTTTTTGCGATAAGGTAGGTAAAACGAATAATGCCAAATGCTTACGGTTTACCTATATTCCAAGGGTCAAGATTTAATTTCGCAAGTTTGAAAAAATTTCGAAATTTTCCACCCCCGCCTCTTCAACGCCCTATATTAGCCTATTCCTTCATTTCCTGCCAACGCACCACCTCCCTTATTACGGGATTGTGCCACGTGTACAACCACGATCCACTACTCTCTTCCCTTTCCCTGTCTATTCTACTTCACATCATCACGTGCCACGCCGCGCCTCGAGCCCCGCACGCTGCCATTTCCCTTTCTCACTCAGTCACCCTTCGCGGTCGGCCCTCCTTGGTCAGCATTCGCACTCAGTCACCCTTCCCGGTCAGCCCTCCTCGCGATCAGCATTCTTACTCGGTCACCTTTCACGGTCGGCCCTCCTCGCGATCAGCATTCTCACTTGGTCACCCTTCATGGTTGGCCCTCCTCGCAGTCGGCGTTCTCACTCGGTCACCCTTCGCGATCGGTCCACCTCCCATCGGTCTTCTCTCCGTCGACCTCTCACAGCCCCTGTCCTCTTCCTTATTCCTTTCGTTGGACAAAAGCTGCACTTGGGAATGGAGGACAACTGACATAGGTGGGCCTATAGGGGCTTTTGGCCCACCACTTAGAGCCCAATACGTAATTCAAACACCAAAGCTCAACGTTGCTGGAGCCCAACGTTGCACCAAGGACCAATAACATCTAGACACCTGTCAAAGAGATGAACTAGCCACATAAGCAGACAAAGATCCTGCAGAGTTATTGCACCACACATCAACCATTAATAAGGTTCCTGCAGCATTTATTACGATAACCCCTTCACGTCGGAACAGAACAACCTCACCATGAACAAGGCAAGCTAGAACATAGACTTTCGGCCAACATGACAGGTCGGAGTGGACAAGGAAATGATGAGCAAAGGATATAAGCAGGTTTCTAAGACAAGGAGAAGGTTAAGTTCTTTATCACCGTCCTATCTCTATATTCCGTTGATCTCTCTCTTCTCTAACTTGCTCGTCGTAGGGTTCGCTAGGGGAATCTCGTTCCCCATTGGACTTTGGTGCAGGTTACTCTGTGGGCCTAGCGGTCGAATAGCGGTGTACGAGGCCTGGATCATCTTGACTTGTTCCTCAGAGACAAGTAGTATCCGCACTATCTATAGTTAACTATTATTTACATTTATATTTTTTTAAATATATAAATAACATATTTATCTTATTTTTTATACACATTTTTATATTATTTAATATATAAATAATAAATATTAAACAAGTCACTTAACGGGCCAAACTTACGAGCCGAGTTTTAGAATGTTTGGATTTGCTTATTAAAAATGAGACATTTACACACAAGTTCTAATTTATAAACTTATACTCTATTAAGTCCTAACTAAAATTTTTTAGACCTTCAAATCCCATTAAATTTTTAATAGTCAAAATGCCCTTCAAACAATGACTATTTATCATTTATGATTATCTATAAAGGAACATGATAATTTGACATTTTTTGATTTTCAAACTTTAAAAAAGCAACTTTAAAATTGAAAAAATAAAAAAAAAATTATGTTCAAAAAAGAAAAAAAAAAAATTGCTTGTTTGGTTTTGGTTTCTAGAAAATACTTTTCAGAAAATTTTAGTTTTTTATTTTCGGTATTTTTTTATTTTCAATGATTTTTTAAAATATTCTAAGTAATTTTTTTAATTTTTAAACATATCTAACATAAATACACTTAAAAAGTATAATATTTGTGAAAAAAATTGTTAAAACATTCACTAAATATCAAAAATACAAAAAAAAAAAAAATGAAAATTCAGTACATTTTTTTTGCATTTTTGTTTATTTATTAATTTTGTAAAATACAAATATTTTACTATTTAGATATACCTAACTAAGGTGTATCTTAAAAGTTAAAAAAAAAAATTTGCTTAAAATTTTAAAATTATTCACTAAAAACAAAAAAACACGAAAAAAAAAATTGAATTTATAAAAAATTGAAACGAAACACATACTGTAAAATGTTTTTTTTAAAAAATAAAAAAAATGTTTTTTTTTTGTTGTTGTGTAAAACTAAAAATCTTGTGTCTGGAAGGTGTATGATGATGAAATATTGATGTGCAAAACTTTAAAAAAAAAAAAAATTAAAAATGAAAAAACTAATAATGTCCTTAGTTTTATTGGATAGTTGAAAACCAATAAGTAGAGAGTAAAAACGTTTAATCTCATGCTCTTTTTTTCATTAGTTAGTGAAATAGTTATCTAGAACACTACTATGCAAAATTGATAACGTTATTAATTTTAAAAAATTGAAAAAAAACTGATAATATTCTCAATTTTACTAAATAGGACTTATTGGTTGAAAAATCTTAGATAAGATCTAAGTTACCATAATATTTGTAAATATGACTTTTAGATAATTAACTCCATAAAAATTTAACGAATTCGAGTTCAAATTCAAACACAAAAAAATTTAATGAATCGAGCTCGATCGAGCTGTTACCAAGTTGAAATCGAGCATGTTCATGAATGATTCTGTTCATCTGCAACTTAGTTAGTGCTCGTTCGACAATGATTTTTTTAGTTGACTTTTTAATTTTTTTTTGACTTTTTTAACCTAAAACTTTTTTGGGCGTTTGGTATTTTTTTTTTTAGCTTTTTTAACTTTCTGGCTTTGCAATGACAATTTTTTTTTTTTTTTATCATTTTATGACTTTTGTTCTTTTGTGATTTTTTTAGCTTTTTCTTATCCTTTTGTGATTTTTTACCCTAACACAAAAACCAAACGACCCCTTACAATGATGCCACCACCTTTTCTTCTGTTAAAAAAAAAAAATGGTTAATGTGAAAATAAAAGCTGCCGTTTGTCCACGATGATCTTGGACTCTGTAACTGTCTGCGCGCCGCGCCAGTTCATTCATTAGAAATTGGTTCTCTCTCTCTCCCTCTCTCTTTCAAAACCAATCTGTGGGTGGGGCTTGAAGACTCTGGGGAGACCAGGAAAGACTTTGGGTCCACACTGGATGGTGTACGGTTTGAATAAATTTTCCCGCTGATTTTCCCGGAAAATCCACATTCCTTAATACGAAAAACCATTGAATATCTCAGGTACACTTTCTGTCTCATTGCACTGAATTCCCTTCTTTTTTTTTTGCCCTTCTATCAAAGACAGGGTTCTGTTTCTTGTGCTTGCATTCAAAGCTACAAATCATATTTACCATTATCTTATTTTGTTTTGTACATTTTTTAAATTAGGAATTCGACAATCTGTCTCGTGATTTTGGTGAATTGGTTTCCAACTATGGCTTGGTGGAATTTCATTTCTTTTTGTTCCTTTCCCAATTTCAGGGGTTTCTTCCAGGTTGGTTGCCTTTTTTTTTATTCTTTCCTTTGTTTGTTATTTTTCTTTTTCTTGATACAGATTAAAAGTATGTTGTTATAATGTAATCATTATCTTAACACTTGAATTTCTTCTTTTTTTTAAGTCATTTTTCTTTCTTTGAGCTTGTTATTTTGATTTGTAATTAGGGATTGGTTTACTTAAAAGCTATGCACTTACTATATGAAGATTGTTTGATTTGGCTTTGTTTTTTCTTCTTATTTTTTTATTTTACATACTGTAATTATAATCTGCACAAAACCCAAAACCTTTTAGTTAATTTGTCATGGATTGGAAGGGCCAAAAAACGAGGTGATCTCCCATAAGTTATGATTTGAACTCTAACCATTAGATTTTGATCTTTTGAAGGGTTGATATGATATAATATTAGCGATACTTCCTTAACATGAGAAGCATAGTTTGACATCCTTATGTTGGAAATCATAGTTCTCTACAACCATCTTGTTCGGTTAAGGTGATTTCAATGCCTAATTTTGTATTATTATATGATTATGAGTTCAACCATACAGCTTCAACAAACCAAAAGACTAAGAGGTTCTCGTGTGAATAGAGCTCGTAGGTTAAAATAATGGTGATCAGTGTTCAACTATGGTTGGATCAATATTGTATCATTAGTGTTTCCCAAAAATGGAAGCTATGATAAAAGATAAATTATGACATGTTATGGTGAAAATATTAGTTTTAGTTATTCATTTTCACATTGATAAAAGAAGATCCTAAAATTATATTTCTTGCATAGGATTAAATTTTTGAAGATCGGTCTGAAATTAGTTATTTCTTTTGTATTGGAATAAAGGTTTGGTCAATTTTGATGTATCAATGTTTTAGATTTCTTTATAGATGGAGATGAGTAGTGCCGCCTAAATGCATGAAGTATTCAAAAGGGAAAATTTGATGAGGATGCTATCATTTGATATTCCCACAAAAACCAAACACTACTGTCGCTTCACATATCAAACATGCAGAGACAAATGAGTCACTCTTCATGTCTGAAAAAGTAGTGAAAATAACTTTTGGGTGATTGATTTTCATGAGATTAGCACAGATGATGAGACAACTTAAAAATATATATATATATATATATAAAATAAAAAATAAATAAAAGGAAACCAGTTAGGCTGTTGGCCCTTTCAAATTGGTATAAAGTTTTTTAATGTAGTGGAAGTTGAATTTTTTTCAATTAAAATTCTAGTTCGACAAACAGGGACAATGGGCTGGTATTTTTTTTAGAAGAAATAATGTATCTGGAAACAATGCTATTGATTAAAAGTTACATAGGGGTATGCTGCTTGTACTGCCAGTAATCAATCAACCTGTTGTTATATGCTGTTTTAATTTATATTTATTTTTATTGGATGAAGTAATTGTTTGATTGGGAACTTTTATTAGGCAATTTTACATAATTGATATTCTTTGTACTATCAGGGGAGTATGAGCGAGATTGAGCATGGTGCATACACTATTAAGTCTCATGGAGCCACCCTTGCAAGGAATCACATGCATGACTGGCTTATATTGCTGCTTCTTGTGGTCATAGAGGTCACACTACATATTATGCACCCATTTTACCGCTTTGTTGGGAAGGACATGATGACAGACCTTAAATATCCAATGATGGACGATACTGTCCCTGTGTGGGCCGTTCCGGTGAGTTTCTCTTCTTTTCATTTGGCAATATGTATTGCACCTGACTTGCGTGCTTCATCAACATCTGATATAGGGGTGTTTTGGGAACTTCTTAAAAATGCTAACTTTCTGGCTTTTTAGTTTTTTCACACAAAAAAGTCAAGAAGTCCGTTTTTTACTAACTTATCAAAACACCACATAAATTTTTGCTTCATGGTACCATAACCACTGTTTTACGGATCTCTGCAACTCTTCTACTACAAGGGACCATATCAATTCTTACAGATTTGTTTCACGGTACTGACTCTGCATCCAACTTCCAAGACAAACGCTATTATTTATTTATTTATTTTACTTTCTTTTTAACAATCGTTTACCGACTCGTGTTAATATTCAAGATTTTTTGTATGAGTTATCTTGACAATTTGCTTCATTGCATTTATGTTGAAAAATAATCAACTTACCATAACTTTCTTGCAACCTAGTTCAATATGTCACATTCTTTTACACTTCTAACAAATTGAAATAACTAAATATCATAATCTATATCAATGCTACTAACAAAAGATTCAATAAGAGAAAAGATATACTTTAGGCTTAGATCTTTTTCATATATTTGTGAAAAATTTAATCCCTCAATCTAATTATTTAAATGTCCTAATTTTAAACATTTATTGATTTAATTTGAAACTTCAACTTTTTCTCACAATTAAATTTCCATTTTAAAATTTATTAATACCAACATTAGTATTATTAATATGAAACATGTGCAACACTTCATCATTTACTGACTTTGAAAGTGTCAAGATGGAATTGATCAAAGAATACTTTTTGTTGTGTTTGGATCATGGATTGTGGAAGGGATTTGTGAAGGGAAAGGAAAAGTGAAGGGAAAATGAAAATTAAAACTCATTTCACTCATTTTTTCCTTCACTATTCCTCCTTTCCCCTTCGCAAATTTTTACCTGAATTCATGATTCAAACATAGCCTATAATAATCCATTAAGCGTAATACAATGGAGTATTGAATATGATTTTTAAAATATAACTAATACAAGATTCCAATATTAAACACTTTAATTATGCTAATGGAGAAGATGTGGAGGGGAAGACCTAAGTTGACATGGGATGTGGTAGTTAAAAAAGATATTAATTTATTTAATTTAACCGAGCATATAGTCCTTGGTAGAGTAGAATGGCAAAAAATGATTCATGTAGCTGACCCTGCTTGATTGGGATACAAAGCTTAATTTGGTTTGATTTGCTATATGTAATCCATGTCTTTCTTTGTGTACAAACACACCCAGATACATATACACGTGCCTATTGGGGTTCTTCATAAATTAGAACTCATTTTACTAGATTTTGTGTAGCTATTGAAACAATTCTATTCTATTTTTTAAAGATGAAATGGATGTGGAAAAAAAAAATTGTTATAAGAAGGGGACAATTCAGCTTTTAGTTCGTGTTAATTTTGTTAGGAGAAAATATGACTGATGAAACTCTTCTTTGATTCTCAGCTGTATGCAGTTCTGTTGCCTATTGTCGTTTTCCTGCTCTTCTATCGTCGTAGGAGAAATGTTTATGATCTGCACCATAGCATACTAGGTAATCATATTTGATACATTTTTAATTCCTATTCTAAACTCCCTTCTTGTTCTTAGTTAACGAAGTGGCTTGTTTGATTCATGATTCGTACATACCTAAAAGTGCAGGCCTCTTGTTTGCTGTCTTGATAACTGGGGTGCTTACGGATGCAATAAAAAATGCAATTGGTCGTCCTCACTTCTTTTGGCGATGCTTTCCAGATGGAATTGATGTATGTTAGTCTGAGCTTAGAATAACTATGCAATTTGCTAAACTCAGTGATAAAGCTTTTTTGGCAATCTAACCTTGCATACCTTCCTTGCTTATTTTTGCTATCTTTCTCTCTTCAAATTCAGAATTATGATCAGTGGGGTAATGTAATATGCCATGGTATAGATAGCATTATCAAAGATGGACACAAGAGCTTTCCAAGTGGCCATACTTCATGTAAGCAACACTCCTCAGTTAGGTGCCTGAATTGCTCTCATAATTTGAATGTGGAGCAAGATTAAATTGGATTTATGAATCAGAGTTTTTTCGAAGATGTTTAATGCTCCGATTTAGATACTCTTTTTAACTAGCATTTCTCAATGTTTATTTTTTGGATAGTAAAATCAAAGTAACTTTTTTTATTTTTTATTTGTTCTTGCAAGCAAGATTAATATTTCTGCTTTGCTACAGAGCATTGAGCAATGCTTTAGTAGATTAACTTGTTCATAGAACACCATGCTGGGTTCCCTTCATTTCGTAAGAGAAAAAAATAGGCTAATATGTATTTGATAGAACACCATCTAACTTGTTCCCATTTAGTCCCCTTCATTTCGTAAAATCTTACAAAATTCAGAATACTATGCAGGGTCCTTTGCGGGTCTAGGATTTTTATCATTGTACTTATCGGGGAAAATCAAAGTATTTGATCAGAGACAACACGTGGCAAAACTATGCATCATTTTTTTTCCTCTCCTCATTGCGTCTCTTGTTGGCATTTCTCGGGTGGATAACCATCGGCACCATTGGCAGGATGTGTTTGCTGGAGGTGTCCTAGGTTTGTTATTTTTACCCCTAAACATTCAATAGAAGATCAGAATGAATCACACTTCCAGTTCAATAGTTTTTTTTGGGTGAATAGCAGTTCAATAGTTTGATATAGCTACAATTTGTATAATTTATTTTTGCAGGTTTTGTTGTCGCAACATTTTGCTATCTGCAGTTTTTTCCACCTCGATATCACACCGATGGTAACTTATTCAGTTTTCCTTCTGGTTTTCTCTTGACCAGTAGCTTAAACTAAATTTCTGACTAAATACTACAATATTTGTATGTGGGCTGGAATTTCTTAAAATGTTTTGAAAATTTTGGACCATACCATTACATTTTGTTGGCTATATATTCGTTAAAATTGCTCTTTGATGAAGAATTCATTATGACATTTGCAATGCGCAAATTGACTCTGAAAATTGTGTTAGGAATCCATAACATTTAACTAAGATTGGTAAAATATGAAACACATAAATGAACAAACACACAAGAAAGATAAATTACATGCACACATGAAGAACATAAGATTTACGTGATTAATCCCAAACTAGGACTACATCCATGACTGCTGCAGTTTTTACTATGATCTAAAACGTTACTAGAGATAGCCGCCTCCCCTCAATTATAAATACATAGAAATTATGACAAGAAGTCAGAAGTATAAAATATCATAAATACCCTTATTCCAAAATATGTAGTTCAGTGGTTAGTGTCCAGTATTTATTAGGATCCATCCACACTTACCCAACAAATTGGAGTGCTCAACCACAATTAGTGAATAATTCTATTCAATTATTACCGCTTTTTTATTTTATTTATAATTTCAGGATGGGTCCCTCATGCATATTTCCATGCATTAGAGGAGTCAGGTGCGAACTCACAACTAGGCCATCCTATGAATGGATCCAATAGGCAGGTCGCAGAGGCTCAACTTGTGAATCAAACAAACGGGGCGACACAGCAATGCATTTAGCCCAGTAGCCGTAGTGCAGAGCACAACTGAATTACATCAATGGGTGATATAGAATCAGGAAGAAGGTAATCTTGTATATCTTGAACTTTGTTTTGGTCCCAGTTTGTTTCTATCTAGATTAGGCTCTTTGTGAAAAATATGTAGTTAGGAATCTTAGTATCAAACACTACATTTAGTGTTGGAGGAAATATCATTTTGTCCTCTCAAATTATCACGCGTTTTTTAATTTGACTCCTATATTTCGATTTATTTCAATTTAGTACCTGAACTTTCAACAAATTAATCAATTTAACTCCTGTCGTCACATTTGGTCTACAATTGGATGGAATGTGTTGACGTAGTACCAAAATTCATTTGAAATTTCATTTTACCTCCTAAACTATACCTTAAAAATCAATTTGCCCACCAAATATAAAAAAATTAAATTTAAATATTTAATAAATAATTTTTTATCTCAATAATGAAAAAATTAAAATTTAAATAATATATGTTTCGCAAAAAAATAATAAAAAATGTAAAAACTCTCATTTTGAATTATTTTGAGACTTTGAACCATGGATAAGTCAACAAACATGTTGTACCCATACCGGGTACTTACCGACGTATGATATACACGTACCGGGTACACAAAATATGTACTAAAATTTTTATTTCTTAATTTTTGGCCTACCACCCAGACATATCTAATATATATTCAAGCTGTGCCGTACCTCAGTCGAAAATATTATTTTTCTTCTACTACAAAAATAAAATTCTTTTTACTAAACTTCTTTTTCATTTTTAGTTTTGTGCTTCGTATGGTTTTAAAATTAAGTTATGATTTATAAATTATTTAATATAATAATATTTAATTTTATCTTATACCTATACTTTTGGTATTAAATGCCAATTGTATGTTAGATTTAACAAATTAAACCATTTAATTAATTTTTGTATTATTTCAAATTAAAAATAAATATTTTTTTTTACAAACGTATTAAACCATACCCGTACTTGTACCATATTTTTTAAAGATTTTACCATGTCAATGTACTTATATCGTATCAATACTAGTATTCATACCCATACTTGTGCTTCATCAGTCTCAAATTATCACGAGTTGATCCTAGAGAAACTTATTGAGCCGAAAATTACTTGACTACTCTATGTGTGTGTGCGCGTGCAATTGTAACTAGTTTATTACCCAAATTAATTTCAATAGAATTGATCAACTAATAGTAATTTCAAAATTGAGTGGGAAGAATTTTCAAAATTCAGTAAGTAACGACATATTTGTCAAAGTATCCATCCTTCATAGTCTTAAGATAATTCTAAATGAGAACTTTTATATTTTTTTTATTATTTTTTTGCAAAGTATATATTATTTAAAATTTAATTTTTTCATTATGGAGATAAAAAAATATTTATTAAATATTTAAATTTAATTTTTTTATATTTGGGAGGCAAATTAATTTTTAAGGTATAGTTTGGGAGGGTAAAATGACTTTAAATGAACTTCGGTGCTACATCAACACATATTGTAGACGGAATGTGATGGCAGGGTTAAATTGATTAATTTGTTAAAAGTTCAGATATTAAATTAAAATAAATCAAAACATGAGGGTTAAATTAAAAAATACGTGATAATTTGGAGAGTAAAATGATATTTCCTGTTTAGTGTTGTACAAGCAGAATTGTTCATTACAGAATAGGATTAATACATTGCTGATTGTTCAAATCTGATAATGATAATCTTGAATTTACCAATAATTGCTGTTGCTTCAACTATATCACCAGATTCAGCAGTAAAGTTTAACCTCGCTCTGCATTATTTTCATGGGTGTTTTTCGCATGAAGCTTTTGAGACACATTGACGGGCAGTCAGGCAGAGAGGATCTCTGTTTTTATCTTGATTTTAACTGCTTCAAAGTCCAAGGAATCAGAACTTATTCCGATCTAGCTTATGATGAGACATTCATTGTTGTATGTTTATTTTCCAGGTTAATTACACTTAGTTACCCTACACTTTTATTAAAATTTTATTTGGTTAATTCACTTTCAATTGTAACAGTCAATTTCTTATACTTTTAGTTAATTTACAATGTTACCCTTCCGTCCATTGTCCGTTAACAAAATTGACAGAACTTATCATCTGAAGCATATGTGACAGAAAGTGTAGAGATACTAAGGTGTTGTTTCAATTGAGGGATTGATGGGTGGGATCGGACTATTAGTCCATCTGTTGTTTAGTTCAAAATATTTGCATTTGACTATTAGTAGGGGTGGGTGCGGGTCGGTTGCGGCCACGGAACCTCCAATCCGTCATCCGTCCGCCAGATTAGTGGATTGGAGAAAATCAATCCGCATCCGTCCGTCAATCCGGCAGATGTGGATTGAGCGGATTGGCGGTTTGGCGGATGGATGCGAATCGGTTTGGCGGTTTAAGATTTTATAAATTTTCAACATAATTCAACTTGTGCACTTCCTTAAAAAAAAAAAAAAAAAAAAAAAAAAAGTATTACAGTCAATGACTTAAAAAACTATTACAATCACTGTATGTCTCATCCAAAAAAAGAAAGTTTGAAACTTTAGAATATCACAATCACTGCATGGCTCATCCACATATTACAATCACAACATAATTCACATAAAGTATTACAATCTGTGGTTCTTAAAATATAATAACAATTCAAACCACCAAAACCATGAATAGGGCAGTAGTAGAGATTGTATGTCTCTGTATTGTTACATCTATATATGTTTTTGAAAATAAAAACCAACCAGCATATATCATATTTATTATTTTTAGAATTAAATTTAAAAACTAAAAAATATAGATAAATAATATGTTTATTTTTTTCAATTCAAAAAATATATTCAAGTTAAAAACTTTTTTTCAATAAAATATTTAAACTCTTTTTCAATTGAAAACACAAACAAAATATTTAAACAAATTGAAAATATAAAGTCTTATAAATTATTAAGGATGCTCGCGGTTTGGCGGTTCGGTTGCGGCCAAAGGAATTTCAAATCCGCCATCCGTCCGCCAAATTGGCGGATTGGAGAAAATCAATCCGCAACCGTCCGCTCGTCATCACGCATCCGTCCAAAATGCAGCGGATCGGTTCGGTTCGGTCGGTTTTGGCGGATCGGTATATCCGCTGCTCACCCCTAAATGGAGGGATAAGGGATATGGGATTAGATAGTGAAATGATCATTTTGACCCTCTACTATTTAATTATGCATTATATTTAGTAAAATTCAATAAAATTTAAATGTCTCAATTTAAAAATAAAATAATTTTATTTAATTTTGATTGATATTTTATTTATTGAATTTTTAAAATAATTTTTTATAGATATTTTATTGATGTTTTATTTTAAAATTTTGTTTATATTTTATTTAATTTCATTATTTAAATTTTAATAGATGTTTTATTTAATTTCATTATTTCATTATTATTATTTTTTAAAATAAATTTATTTAAAATTTTAATTAAAAATAACATATATTTTTATTGATATTTATTTATTTAATTTTTAAAAAATAAATTTATTTAATTATGTAAAAAATAAAATAAAATAAATTTTTATTTAATCTAGTTAAAAATAATTAAAAGATTAAAGATATGTTTAATATTGCTATTACTTAGTAAATAATTGAAAAGGGTAAAATAGTCATTTAAACATTTATCATTCTCCATAATATCTCAACAAACATAGGATTCATATCCTATCCAACCAAATAGTCATTTCCTGACATCTAATCTCATGGCTAAACAAACATAAGATACAAATATAGTCCAATCAAATAGTTTGAGGACAATATATCCCAGGACTAACAGTCTGACGAATTCCAATCCTTCCTTATCCAGTCTGTTCAAACAAACACACCTTAAGTATAATTTACCCTTATTTTCCCAAAATACTGTCATGGGGATTGTGAAAACAATTGGCTTCAGTTTCCCCGTACTAGAGAGACCCCTGGAAATAGTGATTCTACCTTTGGCTATTGGACTCGTATTTAGTGGCAGAGTTAGAAATTTTAGGTAAAGGGGGCACTTGTTAATTTTAAATCCCTAACAATCTCGACAAATCAAAAATCTTAATTTTAATATAAATCACAAAAAATCAAGATTCTTAATTTTAGCATATCAAAAATCTCTAATTTTAACATAAATAATCACAAATAAATCTTTTTCTAAATTTAACAAATCAAAACATATCATTTTAACCACAAATAATCATAAATCAATACATTTATTTTTCATTTTAGAGTAAAATATTAGAGAGAGAGAGATTACTTGTAAACAATGGAGAGAAAAGGCTGAGAGTTGTAGTGTAGTTCCCTATGTAGTGTGGTCTCGGTTCGTTGTGAGTCGAAGCAGCAGTGAGTCAAAGAGTCGAAAGGAAGACTACAGCAGTAGTAGAAAGCAAAGTGCTGTGATATGAATAAAGAAATGAGATACATGATATATGTATACACATTTTAGAGTTAGAGATTAAGTGGAGGGTAGGGCCCACCGCACACACTTTTCTTTTTGCATTTTTTTTTAAGATAGGGCCGCATCTGTTTTGTGTTAAAAAAATAATAATAATAATAATAATTCTAAAAGTTTAGGGGGTATGTGACCCTTTGGTCCCATCTTAAATCCGCCTCTGCTTGTATTAATTTCTTTTTAAATTGGCTTATTTTTTCTGTTTAGTTTTGTCTTTAGTGAATTGTTTTTTAATTTTGAATCAATTTTTTTTTATTCTTATTTTAAGATCTGTATAAATTAGACAAAGATTAGAAGAATTTTTTTTTCAACACTGCTACCTACACCCACTGGGGTTCGACCCCCAGTGAGGTGGCGCAGTGCAATTGGCCCGTTTTCTGTTTTTTTTTTTTTTCTTCCAATCCCGCAGTGCCACGTGGCATTGGGTGGTGGGGGTGCCCAATCACTGGGTGTATGCCGCATTTTCCTTTTTTTTTTAGGAAAATGGCTGAGACCCCCAGTGGGGCACTGGGGGTCCTCTCTGATTGGTCCAAAAATTGAATTTTTTTTTTTTTTTTTTTTTTTTTTTTCGACTATTGACAGTACCCCACCTGACACTGGGGGTGCTGGGGTCGCCCCCACTGGGGGTCCCCAGCATTGCCCTTTTTTTTAATGTCCACTAAAACAAAACTAAGTCAACTTTGTTTAAGATTTATTTATTTATTTTTTCATGTAGGCTAACTGGGTTTAAAAAGTAAAAAGATTTGAGAAAGGAAAAGAAAAATCAATGAAGTATAAGGTTTATTGATTTATTTATTTCAATAATAAATTATTGTTCCAAACACTATCTAAATGACGGCGGGCTATGCTGAGCTAATAATGTTCGGTGCGTCTCACAGGATGAGAAATTATTTTGTGCTTCAGAAGCACTATGCAACCATATTCTTAACGAATCACAAATCATCATGTTCCTTGATATTTTTTAATCACTTAATATAAAATTGTGAGTCTCATTCTTTTTATCAATGGGTACCGCATGAGTGCGCTCCAGAATCACCAAATAACTTCTCATCACGGAATAGTTGCGTTGTTTGGTTCTTGAGACATTGGGTTCCCCAAAAAGAAAAGTGAACTGATTCGATAGAAGAAAAAAAAAATGAAGGAATCCGGGAAAGAAATGTTCTAAATATGTTTCTTTTCTTCTTTTTGTCTTTGGTATTTGGATGCAAATTTTAGTGGAAACCAATCACAAAATGCTCAACTAGTGTGGGAGGACACCGTCGATATTTCATGAATTCATGTACAAATATCGGGTGTGAGTACGTATCAATGTTAGATTTTTTTAAATTTAAAATTTATGATATTAAAATATGCATTCAAAGATTATGTATGGTTATAAAGACATGTTTTGAACATTTGTATATATTGCATATTGTATATTGCTTTTCAAATAAGATAATGTAAATTATTTAAAATTATTGTTGAAAATAAATAATATTTAGGAAAAAAGAACAATAAAAAGCATGCATTATTTACATACAATTTTCCAATTTCTAGAGTAGAAATAATTATAAAAATTCAAAAAACAAATTCTAAAATCTCAATCAAATGCATGTCTCTACAACCACTATATGTATTAAAGATAACAAGAAAAGAACTTATCATCATATGTATTGATTCTCCCCTAAAACTACCTTGTGGTATGCTTTTGGTTGAGACAAAAAATTATTTTCTCAAATATTACTCAGATTTTATTGTCAAAATTGGTCTAATGTTGCTATTATCAAATTAACCAAATCATAATGTGAGTATTAATACATTAGGATGGAGTAAAATGTCTCCCCTTGGGTTATACTATGAAAGTTTAAGGTTGTGTTTGGAATTTTGGATTTTGTTGGAGGGAAGAAAACAAAACAAAACAAAATAGAATAAGATAAACTTATAAAATTTCTTACTTTTATTTGGTTGGGATGGAAAAGAAAAAGAAAAAGACCAAATATTTCTCAAATAATTTGATTTTTTTGTTGGATTATCGAGGGAGGAGAAGAAGAAGAAGAAGAAGAAGAAGAAGAAAAAGGAATAGGAACAAGTAATTTATAGTTTTTCTTCGCTTTTCCGTTTTCTAATCAAATCTTCAATCCAAACATAATATAAGAGTCCAAAAATAATAAAATTAAGTGAAGGAAAAAAATGGTCTAATTGTGTGTGAAGTAAGTAGCAAATTTAGATGATCCTTTTTAGATGTGCTAACCCTCACTTTGAATGTTGAGAATCAATAGAAATATTTAAGGAATTTTTATATTTATTTTTCATTGGGCCAAAAAACGTGTGACTCCCTTCTTTGAGCATAACCATTGGAGTTCCTACACTTTGGAGAGATTAATAGAAGAGAGATGTGCCATCTTTCTCTGTAAACAAGTTGAATGATGGACTGATCTTAACCTATTAAAGATATAGTGATAAAGAGCCGATACTAGAAAGATTAATTAAAGCATCCAACTGCTTCTTGAGGAAGTAAAATGAAAAAAAAACTCATTTTCAAATAAATATTTTATTGCATCTCAAAATTAAATCATAGCCCACCATTTAGGGCCCAATACATAACTCAAATACTAAAACCCAGCATTGCTGAAGCCCCACGTAGCAATAAGAACCAATGACATCAAGACACCTGGCAAAAGAAGGGTAAGCCACATAAGCAGACAAAGATCTACAAAGTTATTGCTATTGCACATCGCCATTAATGAAGCCCCTTACAGCATTTATTGCGATAACCCTCTCCGTCAAGATAGAACGCCTTCACCATGAACAAGGTAAGCTAGAGCATAGACTTTCGGCCAAGGTGACAGGTCGGAAGGAACAACGAAATGATTACCAGAGGATATAAGCAGATGTCGAAGACAAGAAAAAGGTTAAGCTTTATATCTCTAATTCATCTCTACACTCTACTTCTCTCTCTAACTTGCGCGTCGGAGGGTTCGCTGGGGAACTCCCCGTTCCCCGTTGAACTATTGTGCAGGTCTTCTGGTAGGTTTGGTCATTTGGACACAGGCTTGAGGAGCACGGATTAGTCCGACGTGTTCTACCTGGAACAAATTGTATCATCAGTTGGCACCGTCTGTGAGAAACTTTTTGTTTCGCGCGCCAGTTGTGCTCATTGTCACCGGAGACCCTCTCCCCATAACCCCCTCCTACCACCTGTGAAGGTGAATGGTCACAACTAGATCCATGGCTTCTCACCCCAATGTTGTCGATCATCAAGCCAACCCTCCCAATCCAAACAACCCACCACAGTATTTCACCGAGCTCATCAACAGCATTAACTGTCGGGCCAAGCAAAACCAAGCCCTGATTAATTCTCTACTCCAAAGAAACCTTCCTATGTCTCCTTCACCACCTCCAGATATCCCACCTAACCAAGAGCGAGCCCTGAGCCATACTATCCAGCAGCCTAATCCACCCAACTTGGAAGGCTTGTAACCCCCTCCCCCAGGTATAAACCTACCACCCCGGGGCCCACATTCATCGATCCCGGCACCAACCCCTGAAGGAGAGGCCAGCAGCGTCCATCCCCCGCTACCTTCCGGTGGTGACAACATTCCTCTCTGGGACGCAGAACTCCGAGCCATGAAGCTCCAACTCCAAGGGGTCATGCAGAACATACAGCATAAACCATCTACCACAGCCAACTCTCCATTTGTTGCCTCCATCAGGGACAAACCTCTACCTCCTAAGTTCAAAATGCCCACGATCGACTCTTTTGATGGTATAACGGACCCAGTCGATCACTTGGAGACCTACAGAACCCTCATGATCCTCCATACATGTCACGACCCAAACCCGCCCCTATGAGTTTAGCATCGTAACCGGCCAGTAATCCTTGGATTACTGAAGGCCTCTGAACAGATTAACAAAATTAAGGGGCTAGCGGAAGCAATTACATAAATATAGTTGTCCAATGAGCTGTGCTGACTTATATGAAACAGAATATTTAAAACTTTATATACATAACCATAAGTCAACCATATATTATATTATACCCACACATATTACGGTATCTTAAGTACAGCCATCAAAAATACAAAACAAGTCTTAAATAGGTACAGGACCAACAGAACTCGAATACAGGACACTTCGGGAACCTTCATGTGAGGCACAATGGTTGGCTGACAATAGAACACCGGGCTAGGCAAAGCCCTCGGGCTCGAACTCCAGAATGCTCACCTATATACATATATATACAAACAATGAGCTAAAGCCCAGTGAATAACATTAAGGTAAAGGGGTTAGTGAACGAAATCCGTACATATCATATTCATAAAACAGAACAGAGCATAATCAGTCTTGTATCAGAACATAATAATGGTACATCCCATAGAACATATCACATAACGTCTTCCGACTAGAGTAATCGGTTCCGGATACCGATTAAACACATATCACCACAATGAAGTGGCTAACGAGATCTCGTAACTTGTATGTCATGGACCCGCATTTTCATGCCGTCCCCCTTGACTTGGGACTATCTATGGATGCCATAATAGATTTCAAACTTGGAATGTTCGTTCACAGAAACATATATCATTTCAGAAATCATAACTTATCATATTTCATCTGAAACATAATTCATATGAACGTATCTTTACGATAACGTTACTCACAGTGGTTCCAGTAGGCGGTCAATCAATCTCCAGACGTTGACCTACAATCACAAAAGTACATAACATAAGCACATCTTATTATTTCACATACTCAAGGCCAACACAACTTATTTACTTATTACCTTGATTCTTGTCCTTACTTAACACATAGATTAAAACACACACTTGCATTCTTTTAACTTAGTTCAATCGTTCTCTTAGTGTGTTTCTATCTCATAACCTCATTACTATGGCTTAATTAAGGCTTAGGAATGCCTAAGATGCAATGAGGATGCCAAAACATGCCTTGGAACACTTAGACAAAATTCTGAAAATAAGGTCCACGCTCGAGCGTGGCTTTCCTCGCTCGAGCGGACATGCAATTATGAGAGGGGTCGCTCGAGCGCACATCCCTTCGCTCGAGCGATCTGTAAAAGACATGAAACTTCTGGGAGCTTGCAATTTACACTCGAGCGGACTTTTGGTCGCTCGAGCAGAGTGCACGCACTCAGAGTGGTCGCTCGAGCGAGAACTCCTTCGCTCGAGCGAGGATGCAAAATCTGCAATTTCCAGATTGCACCTCCAACTTCAAAACTTGATTCTAGTCCTCCAAAACATCTCTCTTGGGCCCCAAAACTTGAGATAACATAGTAAACTTGTAAAACATGATGAATTGAGGATCATTTCATAAAATCATGGCCCAAGAGTTTGTTAAAAACTCATATTTTCAACTTAAAACATGATAAATGCTCAAGAACACAACATGCATGGGTTTTCTTGGTTTTGAGGTTTCCAAAACATGATCAAACACCACAAAACAACTTGAAGCTTGATGATTTTCCTTCATGAAGATAAATTTCAAACATGCAAGAAAGAATTTATGGAAATCATGCTCAATTGGTAAGAAAATGCACATGCATGCATGGTATGATCTTTCTACCTTCTTATTTAGCTCAAATCTTGCTTAGCTCAACAAAATCTTCATGAATTCAACAATTAAACACATTATCTACATGAATTAAAGCTTAGGTTCTTACCTAGAGTCTTGGTCTTGTTAAGAACTTGCACAATCTTTGATGAATTCAACACAAAGCCTTCAATTCTCTTCAATTTCTACACTCTCTCTCACTAAAGATGAAGTCTCTCTCTCTCTAAAGTGTTTTCTCAGATTTTTGCACTTAGTTATGAGGGAAAATGAGCTCAAATGAGCTAATGGCTCATATATATGTCTAGGGTGCTAAAAATACATTAATTAGAATATTAGGCTAACCAAACATGACTTAATGAATCGCTCTGAGTCAATTTTTAATAAAATTCACCATGTGGTTCTAAAAATTCCAAATAACATATTCATGTAATAAATTTCATTTTCGGGTGCTGATAAGGCTTTCAATTTCCATATTAAAATGGAATCTCTAGACAGATGTTTTTATAAGTAACAGATAGAAAACCAAAATCATACAATTTACATAATAAACACATAATTCATTTTAATCCTCTCATTAACATGCTTAAATACGGATTAGTAGCTAATTACGGATCGGGGTTATTACAATGCATTCCCCGATGAAATCATGTGTCGGGCTTTCCCGTGACACTCAAGGGGTCGGCTCGACTCTGGTTTAGTCAACTGTTAGCAGACTCTGTCTCCACTTTCCAGCACCTCAATGACTCATTTCTCAGCCATTTCATTAGAGCCCAGCGCCAGCGGTGTCCGACAACCCAGCTCCTCAACATCCGTCAGACTGAGAGGGAGTCGCTGCGCAACTTTGTCACCCGCTTCAACACCGAAGCTCTGCAGGTGGCGGAAAACGATGACAAGGTCATCTTCACGGCATTCATGGACAGCCTACGATCATTTAATTTCCTTTTCTCTTTCTCAAAAAACCCCCCGACCTCCATGGTAACCCTTATTTCCAAAGCTCAAAAATACATGAACGCAGAAAATTTCCTAGCCGCTCGCCAAGACCCTACAGCCAAAAACCTGACCCCCAGAGAGAAGAGAAATGACTCAGACACCAGAAACATCCAGTACAATAACCAAACACCTCAGTACACAGACCGACCTTCCAGAGCTGACCGGTTGGCACCAGCCCAACCGCCTGGCCGGTTCGAACGGTATACACCCTTAATTCCCCCATGGAACTAGTCCTCAATCAGATCCAACGAGACTACCCCCTGAAATGGCCCCAACCATCTCGGTCTCCTTCCAATCGGCGAGACCAGTCTAAATATTGCCGTTTTCACCAGGACCACGGTCATAATACTGAGGAGTGTGTTAACCTCAAAGATCAGGTCGAGGGCTTGATACGTCAGGGACGTCTTGGTCGGTTCACGAACACCCGCCCTCAGCAAAGGCAAAGGACCGAATCCATCAGAAACAACCGCCGGCGCACTACCCCCGGCAACCAGCACAACCTAACCCTAGCCATGATCGCCCTCCACAGCAAACTTGAGCACAAGGTAACCCCGCACCTCCTGTCGGAGAAATCAGAGTCATAGTCGGCGGGCTTGCTTGTGGAGGTCCATCCCACTCGGTTCAGCGGGTAGAACTCAGAAAGATAAGACAGGGCTCAGACAAAGAAGTTGCCACATTAGACCGCCCTCCCAAACAGCCCAAACAGTGGATGGAGCCCATCACCTTTACGGAAGCCGACTGCACTGGCATCCGTTACCCCCATGATGACCCCCTCGTCATTTCTGCCCTCCTCTCCAATTACAAAGTTAGACGGGTTCTCGTCGACAATGGCAGTTCTTCAGACATCATCTTCCTAAATGCCTTCCGCCAGCTCAAGATCGGGGAAGAAAGTCTGTCTCCTCTCCAAACCCCGTTGGTCGGTTTCATTGGAGACCGGGTAACCTCCATCGGCTCCATCGATCTTCCCATCACCATCGGAGAATACCCACGGCAGACCACCAAGTTGCTCACTTTCCTGTTCGTCGACTGTCCCTCCGCCTACAACATCATCATCGACCGCACCGTCCTAAATGCCTTCCAAGCTATTACATCCACTTTCCATCTTGCCGTCAAGTTCCCCACCGATCTTGGGGTCATCATGGTCAGGGGAGAGTAGGCTGTGGCCAGGGAATGTTATGTTGCCTCGCTTAAAGAGGTCAAGTTCAAGGAGGCCATGATCATTGAAGGACTCGACGTCAGAGACGAGGACGAGCTGGTTAGAGGGGAACTAGTGGAAGAGCTTGTCGAGGTCCTCATCGATCCCACCAACCCGGCAAAAACTGCCAAGATCGGCAGCCAACTATCCTTTCAGGCCAAAGCCGACCTCACCGCCCTCTTGATTGAGCACAACGACGTATTTTCCTGGACCCACTCCGACATGCCAGGTATTGACCCCTCCTTCATCACCCACCGTCTCATCATTGAGCCTCATTTCCGACCCATCCGCCAGAAGCAGCGCATCTTTCACTCGGAGCGCAATAACCTTATTGCTTCTAAAGTAGATAAGCTCCTTGAGGCACAATTTATCACAAATGTGGACTACCCCAGATGGCTGTCGAATGTGGTTCTGGTTTGTAAAAACAATGGTAAATGGCAACTCTGTGTCGACTACTCCGACCTCAACCAAGCTTGCCCCAAAGACAGCTATCCTCTTCCTCGCATAGATCTGCTGGTTGACGCCACGGCCGGCCACCAAATGCTCAGTTTCATGGATGCCTTTTCTGGATACAACCAAATTCTGATACACCCGTCTGACCAGGAACACACCTCTTTCATCACCGACTGAGGCACCTACCATTACCGTGTGATGCCATTTGGGTTGAAAAATGCTGGAGCCACTTACCAACGGTTGGTCAATGCCGTCTTTCATCACCAGATAAGCCAGAACATGGAAGTATATGTTGACGACATGCTAGTCAAGAGCAAGCTCTTCACTAATCATCTGGCCGACCTACAAAAGACCGTCACCACCCTACGAAAGCATCAAATGAAGCTCAATCCAGAGAAATGCGCATTCGGCTTAGGATCTGGAAAGTTCTTGGGTTTCATGGTCAGTCAGCGGGGCATCGAAGCTAACCCCGAAAAGATCAAGGCCTTAATTGAAATGCAGTCACCCAGAACGGTTAAGGAGGTTCAGAGGCTTACTGGTCGAGTTGCCGCCTTCAACCACTTCATTTCCCACGCAACGGACAAGTGCCTCCCCTTCTTCAAAGTTCTTCGGCAAACTTTTGAGTGGACGGCAGAGTTCGAAGAGGCCTTTCAGCAGTTGAAACAGTGTATGGCCAAGCCCCCTACTTTCTCAAGCAATCACGGGCGAACCCCTCTTCTTCTATTTAGCCGTGTCAAACACCGCAGTCAGTGCAGCACTCATCAGGGAATACAGCTCTGTCTAGCGACCGGTCTACTACGTTAGTCGGGCTCTCAAGGGAGCGGAACAGAACTACCCGTTGTTAGAAAAAATGTCCTTGGCCTTGGTCACCGCCTCCAGACAACTCACTTCCAAGCCCATTCCATAGTAGTCCTCACTGACCAACCATTGAAGAAGATAATGCAACAACCAGAACTTTCCGGCAGACTTATGCAATGGTCGGTCGAGCTCAGCTAATTTGACATCTCCTACCGGCCTCGAACAGCGATTAAAGGGTAGGTTGTTGCCGATTTCATCCTGGAATTCACTAATCCCACTCCGACCACAGCTCCTCTGCCCTTGTCACCCCCTACCGAGCCGGAAGACCCCTCACTCTTAGACCCTCAATGTCGACGGATCATCCCGCAAAGAAGGCAGTGGGGCTGGTCTCATCCTCACCACCCCAGAGGGGGGTTATTTCAAATGTGCTCTCCACTTCTTGTTCGATGCAAGCAATAATGAAACTGAATATGGGGTATTGATTGTAGGTCTTCGCCTCGCTAGAGACATTGGTGTCAGCCATATCCAAGTGTTCAGGGATTCCCAGCTCATTGTCGGACAAATCACAGGGGAATTCGATGCCAAGGAAGACACAATGCTGGCTTATAGGGATATTGCACTCCCTCTTGCTTGCCTCTTCAATAATTTCCACATCAAGCACATCCCTCGGACGAAAAACTCCAAGGCAGATAAAATGGCTCAGTTGGCTTTAGCAGACTAGTCAGACCTCAGCCACGGTGTCCGCCTCGAGTACCTGGCCCACCCTGCCATTTCCCCAAACCAGCAGCAAGTCTATTTCCTCCAAAACGAACATATTCCTTGGGCGGCCGACATCTCTCTATTTCTGACAACGGGAGAACTGCCAGCCGACAAACAGCAGGCCGCCAAAATTAGGGCCCGGTTGTCCAACTACATCCTTGTCAGTGGCCTCTTCTACAAACGTGGTTTTTCACGCCCATACCTCAGATGCCTCAATCCTGCTCAAGCAACCTACGCGATGAGGGAAATCCATGAGGGTATTTGTGGTAATCATTCGGGCGCCCGGTCCCTAGCCCACAAAATACTTCGCACTGGTTATTTCTGGCCTACTCTCAATCAAGATGCGACTAACTTCGTGCTCAAATGTGATAAGTGCTAGCATTTTGCCAACATCCCCCATGTTCCTCCTACAGAATTGATCACACTTTGCAGTCCCTACCCATTCGCCAAATAGGGGATCGACCTAGTTGGCCCATTGCCCACTGGCCGAGGCCAAACCAAATTCGCCATTGTCGCCATTGATTACTTCACTAAATGGGTGGAGGCAGAACCCCTTGCCACAATTCCCGAGCGGAACACAACCAGATTCATTTGGCAGTCGATCGTATGCAGATTTGGTATCCCTCAAGCCATTGTCTCCGACAACGGCAAATAATTCAACAATGCCAAGCTCGGGAAATTCTGTGCAGAACTTCAAATCCAGCCATGTTTCTCTTCCCCAGGTCATCCCCAAGCCAATGGCCAAGTTGAGGTTACCAACCGTTCTCTTCTCAAGATCATCAAGACTAAGCTGGAAGCTGCTAAGGGACTTTGGGCTGAGGAATTACCGAATGTACTCTGGGCCTACCGCACTACCGCTCGAACCCCCACTGGGGAGACCCCCTTTTGCTTAACATACGGCGCTGAGGCGGTCATCCCAGTGGAAATCGGTCTGCCTACCCCAAGAATTCTACATCCGAATCCGGAACTAACTGAGGAGCTGCGTCAGGTAGACCTAGACCTAATTGAAGAGCTCCGAGAAACCATTGTTGTCAGACGGGCCTCATACCAACAGAAAATGAGAACACATTATAACCGCAAAGTCCGATCAAGGGAATTCGCCGTGGGGGACCTTGTTTTGCGCGAAGTAACCCTTGCCACCAAAAATCTGGCTGAGGGCAAATTAGCAGCCAAGTGGGAAGGACCTTACGTTGTCAAAGCCAGACCTCGTCCGGGCACTTACCTACTTCAGGACATGGAAGGTCGAGACCTCCCCCATCCGTGGAATGTCGAACACTTGAAGCGATATTTTCAATAAATCCCTATTTTTGTATTGATCAGTTATTGTATTTTTTTTTTTGACAATCTACACACTTGGATGTTCTTCTTCTTCTCTCACATGATGTAAATTTCTGATCAAATGGACCACACTTTACACGACAACAATCTTATGTCTCAATTATCTGTGTGGTACCTCAATAACGTTTTGATTGTAGCACTCAGTTACAAGCCTCAACCAGACTGAGCATGAAGAGCTCAGCCAGATTGAGTCACTTAAAGCCTCAGCCAGACTGAGCACGACAAGCCTCAGCCAGACTGAGCGTGAAGAGCTCAGCCAGACTGAGTCACTTAAAGCCTCAGCCAGACTAAGCACGACAAGCCTCAGCCAGACTGAGCATGACAAGCCTCAGCCAGACTGAGCGTGAAGAGCTCAACCAGACTGAGTCACTTAAAGCCTCAGCCAGACTGAGCACGACAAGCCTCAGCCAGACTGAGCGTGAAGAGCTCAGCCAGATTGAGTCACTTAAAGCCTCAGCCAGACTGAGCATGAAGAGCTCAACCAAACTGAGTCACTTAAAGCCTCAGCCAGACTGAGCACGACAAGCCTCAGCCAAACTGAGCATGAAGAGCTCGGCCAGATTGAGTCTCTTAAAGCCTCGGCCAGACTGAGCGTGAACAGCCTCAGCCAGACTGAGCATGACAAGCCTCAGCCAGACCGAGTCACTTAAAGCCTCAGCCAGACTGAGCATGATGAGCTCAGCCAGACTGAGTTACTTGAAGAGACAGCCCGACTGAGTTAATCATGGCTCAACCCGAATTGAGCACGAATGAAGCGCTCGGCCAAGGCCATTCTTGCAACTTCATGATTGTGGCATAGTTGTCATACTTAGTCAAATTCTAGTTTAACGTTTTCCAAGTCAGACTGGCTCCTTGCTGGGTCATGATTCATAACTTTACGTTTTTAACATTCTTACATTTTAAACTTCACTCTGTATTGAGGTTTTCTTACATTTTAAACTTCACTCTGTATTGAGGTTTTCCTACATTTTAAACTTCACTCTGCGTTGAGGTTTTCTTACATTTTAAACTTCACAATAATTTATATACCAGCCCTGTGTAAGTCACCACTTTCATTCTTTGCAGATCCTCAAACAATATCGACAATAGCATAAAAACACAAACACTACTCATAATTTTATTCATTCACAAACTTATACATAAGTTTATTACAGAAATTCCAAAAACAAAACAAAAAAAACAAAACAAAACAACCAAAACTTTAAGTACAAATTTTGTTTGCACCAATCATTCCTCTTCACTTGAGACGAGGTCTTCTTTTTCAACACCCTCATCTAAGGGGGTCTGGGCCACGTCGTCTTTGTCAATCTTTACACTGCTGAAGTCCAAGTCTGGGAACAGCTTTTCTGCTTTGCGTTTAAACATCTTCCAGCCGTTGTCCCAGAACTCAGCCATCTCGTGTTTGTAGAAGTCCGACTGCTGGAAGTTTTGGATCACTTCTTCTTCACTCCTACTCCCAGCGGTCGCCCCCGACGGGCCAGCCCCCCCAGACCCCTCTCTCGCCAAGTTGTTGGCGATCGCGGCGTCGACAGCCATCTGAAAGTCAGCAGACCCCTTGAACTGCTCTACTGCTGCAACGCATAAGTCGGGGTATGCTGCCCTTTCAGAGGCTGCCTTGGTCTTTTCTTCCTCCAACTCCTTCTCCAACCCTGCCTTCTTTGTCACTGCTCTGGCGCGCTCGTCTGCCAGATCCTTCTCCAATCCCGCGATCTTCAGATTTGCTTCTTCCTTTTCTTTGATCGATTGGGCGTGTAGATCCTCGTTACAAGTCATCGCCTCATCCCACTGTTCGTTGGCGACGGTGCAGGCGTTCTGTGCCTCTTCCAGCTTCTTCTGCTCGCCAACCAGCTGGAACTCGAGCGACACCACCTTGCGGCGTTCGTCCTCTAGCTTCAACTTGGCCGCGAGCAGCTCAGCATGGCACGATCAGCAACATTGCTCTGCACCATCGCCAACACCCCCATATTCTTCGCCTTCTAAGCCTTCTCCAACCCCCTGGCACAAGCACTTCGTGCAGCCTTCCTCCAGCCTGCGCTCTCCTTCTTGAAATTTTCAAGCTGGGCCTCCACCTGCCCCAACTTTTCCCTCTCCTTCCTCACTTCGCCCTTCGCCGCCGCCGCCTTGTTCAACAGGGCTCCTGCTAAGGCAGTCACCTCCATCTAGGCAGAGTATAACCCCTTTAGCAGCTCAGCCTCAGTAAAACCAACCACCGAGCGCACGGCTGCGCCTTCCACTACCCCCAAGAGGCGATCTGCAGCCATCCTGGCTTCTCTCCTTTCTCCTTCCACTCGCTCGGACACCGCTGGGACATGGTAGAAGGCGGTCTTCATCCCAACCCTCTCTCCTCTCCCCCCCTTTACTGCTTCCCCCAACCCCACTTTGGGGGTCTCCTCCGCTGTCACCTCCTTCCTCCTCTTCAGGGCTAGCCCCTCCTCCCTCTCCCTTACCCTTCTCTTCTTCTTCGCCACAGCCTCCACCTCCTTATTGGCCTTTTCCTTCAAATGATCAATTGGGGGCGGTCGTGGCTCAAATTCACCCAAGTCCTTTTCCCCCAGCGGTTTGGGGCGCGATCGAATCCTCTCCTTCGCGATCGGCTTCGACGATCGGTTTGCATGTGACTCTTTGAAATTACTGGCCTTGGCGAGAATGGTCCTATCCTCCGCCTCTTGCGCCTTCCTTCTCGCCTCTAATTCTGCCAGTTCCAGGTCTCCACCGGTCGGCTAAAGGCCCAACCCTACGGCAAACAAGGCTGACGGCTGAATGAGCTCGTCCCATTTGGCGCCCTCCTTCTCCCTCCATGCCTTCACCTTCTTCACCCTCTCTTTAGTTGCTGCCCCCAGCTTTGGCTCCACAGACTTGGTGGGCACTCTCCACACCGTACGCACTCCAACTCCTTCGTTTGCGGACACGTAGAACCACCGCGGCCTCCACCTCTTTATTGATGACGGCAACCCCGCCACCAGGCCCCTCCCTACCGCCGCCTACAAAGTGACCCAAGTTTCTTGCTGCCCCGAGGCCTTATAGCATGCAAAAAACTCGTCCACCGTCATAGCCGTCCCCTCGTTCGCCCTCGGCCATGCGCTTGCACAGGCTAGTACAATCTTCCACGCGTTGGGCATTAGTTGACCCGGCGCCACTTCCAACTGGTTTAGGACATCCACTACCACCTGCGGAAGTGGTAACCTCAACCCTCCCTTCAACGCCTCCTCGTAGAGGGAAAACTCCCTCGGTTGGGCGTCGGATGGCCTCTCTTTCGTTGTCGACAGCTTTAACTCTATTTCTGCGGGAATCTGGTATTTCTCGCGTATACCCACCAACTCTTCCGTGGTAACGGTCGACTTGTCGGCCTTCGTATGCCAGTGATCTGGCTCAACCTGGCTGATTGGCTGCGCAGCCACTATCATTGTGGACGAACGAGGTTGTCTGTCACGACCCAAACTCGCCCCTATAGGTTTAGCATCGTAACCGGCCAGTAATCCTTGGATTGCCGAAGGCCTTCCTGTATAATCAAAATAATCGGGGCTTGCGGAAGCAATAAACAAAACACCAATAGTCCAATGAGCTGTGCATCTATATGAATAAATAATCACATGCAAAAGCGTTAATTTACCCACTTACATTACATAACATATGACACAATGTCTTATAAAAAAAAACAGATGTACGGGTCAAAAATGTGAAACATAACCGAAAGCTTGCTAACGGCTTTCCAGGCCCAGCCCCAACTTGGAGGCACCCAAAGCACTTGGTAGGCTTCAAAACAGTGGCTCGGTCCAAGACTCCGCCTAAGCTTAACTTCCAGGACGCTCACCTATACATATATATAAAAATAGTGAGCTAAAGCCCAGTGAATAACAAATGCGTAAAGGGGTTAAGAATGAATGTCCTTTCAGTAATTAAAACGGTCAATTGCATCTGTAGATCAGTTATTCAATCAGTGACTCATATTTCATGCCAAATCAGTCATTTAGAAATCATAGCAATCATACGCGGTACATCTAATAGCAGAACAGTTCAGTAGGTCTTAATAAACCGAACAGTCAGTTGATGGCCATCGAAACAGTATACAGTATTGGTTCTAACATTGGAACTAACAGAGATCTCTGTAACAGTAGCAGTAACAGTAACAGTAACAGTATAGTAGCAGTAACAGTAAGTTGCTATGGATGCCACGAGTACAGTTCATAAAATAGGACAAACATTCATTCAGTAAACAATGTCACTTCAGAAAGCAGTACAGTAGATCGTTCAGAAAATAATTATAATTGAACATATCTTTACAACATTGTTACTCACAGTGGGCTTCCAAAAACGGTTGGTCAGTCTTTGAGTCTTGACCTACAAACATAAATGTACATAGCACAAAACATGTCTCATTATTACTTATTCATGTGGCCAAACATGGCTTAGCTTTCTCACTTTAATTTCCCATTCATTCCATGCTACATAACTTGTTCATATTGCCCATATACTCGGATTCGACACATATTTTCTAATTCACTTACTTATGTTATTTCTTAGCTTATTAATCTTTAACGGCTCATAAATCATGCCTAAGAATGCCCATAAAGAGATGGGAGTGAAGATATGTACTTAAAACATCTTTTGAAAACATGCTGAAAATAAGCTGGTGGCTAGAGCCAACTTTTCTTGGCTAGAGCCAGTAGAAGGCAAAAACAGAGCTCGCTCGAGCCAGACCTCCTTCACTCGAGCCAACTTCTGCAGAGTTCAAAATTTTGAGAGCTCGTAATGTTGGCTCGAGCCACCACTTTTTCGCTCGAGCCAACTGTAAATTTCTGGGCAGCAAGCTTAAAAAAAATGGCTTCCATTACCTTCAAACCTTGGGGTCTTGCATGATTTGATCAAACACACAAAAATAGCTTTGAAAACTTCAATACAAGACCCTTGAAACATCTTTTATTCAAAAACTCATCAATTCTCAAAATATTTGAGCCAAAACTTCTTCATGCAACATTTTTCAACTTTTTTCATGGTTTTTCAAAACCCTTCAAACATGGAATTTTGCCTTCAAAACTTGATCTAAAATGGATGCATGCTAATTTCATGGTCTAAGATCAACATAATAATAAATTTTATGATCAAAATGATCATATAACACTCATATTTCCATGCATGTAAGAATCATGAGCAAATTCTTCATCTTCATGGCAAACCCATGTGAAATACATGCAAACGATCAAGGTACCTTCATGAATTCAACATTCAAACACATTATCTACATGCATTACAGCTTAGGTTCTTACCTAGAGCCTTGATCTTGCCAAAATCTTGCACAATATTGATGAATTCTAGCAAAGTCTTCAACTTCCACCTTGAATCTACCCCTTTCTCTCTCTAAAATGGAGTTTCTCTCACTCTAGAATGTAGAACTTCATATTTGGGAGCTCAAAGTGTTGAAGAATGAGCTCAAGTGAGCTTAATGTGTTATATATATAGTTTTAATGCCAAAACACATTAATTAAAACATAAGGCTTGCCGAACACAACTTAATTAATCATTCTGAATCAATTTTTAATAAAAATTGCCAAATGGTTCTAAAAATTCCAAATAACATATTAATGTAACTAATTTCGATTTCGGATGCCGATAAGGCTTTCAATTTTCATATTAAAACAGAATTCCAGACATATCTTTTCTACAAGTAACAGATAGAAAGCCAAAGATCATGCAAAATACATAATAAACACATAATTTATTTTATCTACTTAATTAACATCCTTAATTACGGATTAGTAGTTAATTACGGACCGGGGTTGTTACATCGCTCCACCGGCTCCCCCTCGCTTCCTACTCGCCTCTCTGTCCGGTATTGTTCTGCCAAATCCACCGCGTCGTCGTCGCCCAATGGATCGACCCTCGCGGCTGTTGCTTCTTCTTGGGCCATCCCTCTTGTGTGTCTGCGAATAGCTTCAGATGCTGGTGCGAGATAGTCCATAAAATGTTGCAAAGGGGTATCACTTGACACAAAGGAGTTTACACTGTATTTTGGTCGTTTGCAAAGAGATACATAAAACGGATAATACCAAACGCCCAAGGTTTGCCCATATTCCAAGAGTCACAATTAAATTTCGCCAGTTTGAAAATTTTCAAAAAACCGCCAAAACTGTCTCTTCAACACCCTATATTGACCTATCGTTTTATTTCTTGCTCAACGCCTAGCCTTCTCCATCATGGGATTCCGCCACGTGTACGCCCACGATCCACTACCCCTTTCCCTTACCCTGTCTTTTCCACATCAAATCACCATGTGCCCTACCATCCATCGAGCCCCGCGCACTGCCACTTGGCCACCCTTTTGCGGTCGGCCCTCATCATGGTCGGTTTCTCCACTCGGCCACGCTTCGCGGTAGACCCTCCTCATGGTTGGTCTCTCCACTCGGCCACCTTTAGCGGTCAGCCCTCCCCATGGTCGGCCCCTCCACTTGGTCACCCTTCGTGGTCGGCCTTTCTCATAGTCGGTCCCTCCACTCGGTCACCCTTAGTGGTCGGCCTTCTCATGGTTGGTCCCTCCACTCGGCCACCCTTAGCGGTCGGCTCTTCTCATGGTCAGCCCCTCAACTTGGTCACCGTTCGCGGTCGGCCTTCCTCATAGTCGGTCCCTCCACTCGGTCACCCTTAGCGGTCAGCCCTTCTCATGGTTGGTCCCTCCACTCGGCCACCATTTGCGGTCGGCCCTCCCCATGGCCGGCCCCTCCAATCGGCCACCCTTCGCGGTTGGCCCTCCTCATGGTTGGTCCCTCCACTCGACCACCCTTCGCGGTCGGCCCTCCTTATGGTCGGTCACCTCTTTCGGTCGGCCTCCACCCTGCCGGTCTCTCACAACCCTCATTTTCTTCATTATTCCCTTCGTTGGACTAAAGCTGCACTTGGGAATGTGGAGACTACTGACATAGGTAAGCCCATAAAGATCATAGCCCACCATTTAGGGCCCAATACATAACTCAAATACTAAAGCCCAGCATTGCTGAAGCCCCACGTAGCAATAAGAACCAATGACATTAAGACACCTGGCAAGAGAAGGGCAAGCCACATAAGCAGACAAAGATCTGCAAAGTTATTGCCACTGTACATCGCCATTAATGAAGCCCCTTACAGCATTTGTTGTGATTACCCCTCTCCGTCGGGACAGAACGCCTTCACCATGAACAAGGTAAGCTAGAGCATAGACTTTCAGCCAAGGTGACAGGTCGGAAGGGACAACGAAATGATTATCAGAGGATATAAGCAAATGTCGAAGATAAGAAAAAGGTTAAGCTTTCTATCTTTAATTCATCTCTACACTCTACTTCTCTCTCTAACTTGCGTGTCGGAGGGTTCGCTGGGGGATTCCCCGTTCCCCGTTGAACTCTTGTGCAGGCCTTCTAGTAGGTTTGGTCATTCGGATACAGGCTTGAGAAACGCGGATCAGTCCGACCCGTTCCACCTGGCACAAACTGTATCATCACATTGTCACGACCCACACCAGCCCCTATAGGTTTAGCATCGTAACCGGCCAGTAATCCTTAGATTACCGAAGGCCTCTGAACAGATTAACAAGATTAAGGGGCTAGCGGAAGCAAATACATAAATATAGTTGTCCAATGAGCTGCGCTGACTTATATGAAACAGAATATTTAAAATTTTATATATATAACCGGTAGTCAACATACATTATACCCACACACATTACAGTATTTTAAGTACAACCAACGACATCAAATCAAGTCTTAAATAAACAGAAACCACAGAACTTAAACACAGGATGCTTCGGGAACCTCTACGTGAGACACTATGATTGGCTGAGAACAGAACACAGATCCAGACAAAAGCCTTCAGGCGCGGGCTCCAAAATGCTCACCTATACATATATATATACACACAATGAGCTAAAGTCCAATGAATAACATTAAAGTAAAGGGGTTAGTGAACGAAATCCGAATATATCATAAGCAGAAAACAGATCATAACATAATCATTCTCATATCAGAACATAATAATGGTACATCCCATAAAACACATCACAGAACGTCTTCCGACTAGAGTAATCGGTTCCGGATACCGATTAAACAATGTCACCACAATGAAGTGGCTAACGAGATCTCGTAATTACTTGTATGTCATGGACCCGCATTTTCATGCCGTCCCCCTCATGACTTGGGACTATCTATGGATGCCATAATAGATTTCAAACATGAAATATTCGTTCACGAAAACATATATCATTTTAGAAATCATAGCTTATCACATCATTTGGAACATAATTCATATAAACGTATCTTTATGATAACGTTACTCACAGTGGTTCCAGTAAGCGGTCAATCAACTCTCGGACGTTGACCTACAAACACAAAGGCACATAACACAAACGTATCTTATCATTACACATTCATGTGGCCAATACAGCTTAGCTTTCATTACGTTGATTCATGATCATTCTTAATACATTACTTAACACACACACCCTTGTAGCCTCGGAACTTAGTACATTCTTTTCTTAGTGTGTTTCTAATCCATAACCTCATTACTATGGCTTAATTAAGGCTTAGGAATGCCTAAGATGCAATGAGGATGCCAAAACATGAATTGGAACACTTAGGCAAAATTTCTGAAAATGAGGTCCACGCTCGAGCGTGGATTTCCCCGCTCGAGCGGGAATGCAGACAATGGAGCTCCGCTCGAGCGTGAACTTCCCCGCTCGAGCGGACTGTAAAATTCGACAAAAGTACTGGATGCACGAAATGTCCGCTCGAGCGGCAAATACCCCGCTCGAGCGGCCTTAAAAAATCTGGGTTTTTCAGAACAGGGTTTTGAGCTCCAAAAGCAATTTCAATGGCAAATTCGTGCATGGCTTGTTCATAAACTTGCAAAACTTATTCATAAACATGAATGTATGATTTTCATCAATTCTTTTTAGTCAAAACCCATGAATTTACCAAAATTAGAACCAAAACTTTCATGCATGTAGAACACACAATTCTTTTCTCCAAAACTCGTGAAATTAGTAAATTTGAGCTTATCAACTCCATACATGTAATTCAAAACATGAATTTCAATGATTAAACATGGTGATTCTAACATGCATGCACCAAATAACTCCCAAAATAAGTTAGATGCTCAAAATCAAACTCAAATGACAACCTCTACATATATATACACATGCAAGTGGAAGTATAGTCAAATCCTCCATCCTCTTCACAACCATATGTAAATTACATGCAAATGATCCTAACAACTTCATGAATGCATCTTTATAACACAACTTCTTCATGAATTATGGGTTAGATGCTCACCAAAAGCCCTCAATTACACAAGATCCTTGCTAAACTTGAGCTACTCTAGCAAAATTCTTCACTTCTTCCTTGAATCCACACTCTCTCTCTCTCTAAAATGGAGTCTCACTCTCACTCTAGAATGTATTCTCATATTTTTGCCCTAAGGGGTAAAAGAAATGAGCTCAAAATGAGTTTAAGGCCCATATATAAAGCTATGATGTCAAAAATGCATTAATTGGATTATTAAGCTAGCCAAACGCAACTTAACGAATCAGACTGAATCAATTTTTAATAAAATTTGTCAAATGATTCTAAAAATTCCAATTAAGATATCGGTGTAGTCAATTTCGGTTTTGGACGCCGATAAGGCTTTTAATTTTCATATCAAACCGGAATTCTAAACAGATATTTTTATAAGTGACAGATAGAAAGCCAAACCTCATGCAATTTACATAATAATTCCGTAATTTATTTTATTCACTTAATTAACATCCTTAATTACTGATTAGTAGTTAATTACGGGTCGGGATTATTACACACATATATTGAAATAACTCAACTTTGGATAAGTTATTTAGGAATAATTAAACAGAACTTGAACTGCATACAATTCCTCATATTATAGTTTGAGAGTGACATGATATTAAAAAACGAACTATTTGGACTTCTTTTTCCTTCAAGCATATTCTTTTTTTTTTTTATTCAACCTCCAAGCATATTCAAAATGGGAATAGAGTACCTTTCAACTAGCAACCTCAAAATATCCTCAAAAGAATATATCATTTTTATATAAATTTATCATATGAATGGGAGGCTGAAAATAATTTTTATAAAATTTAAAATTAAATTTTTTATATTTCTTTTTCCATCAAATTAGTTTCCATTTTTTAAGAATTTTTATTTTATTTTATTTTATTTATTTTTCTGAAACATAAACCCAACATGGCCATCATCTTTCCAATTTGAAACTTGTCCTAAAGATGTCAAAATGAGAATAGAGTACTTTTTTCTTTTCTTTTTGCAAATGTAATTAGAAAATTGAGAAATTCTTTAACTAGTTATAGCGAGAGTAATAGTTCATAAACTTTTTTCAAATTTGAGTCTGTTTAATTTTATTTTCAGAATTTGTTTTTAGAATTTTTTTGAAAACAGATTTTAGTTTAACAAAAATAAACTCTTAAAAGATATTTTCAATTTTTTTAAAAATTATATGAAAAAATAATTAACAAAAATAAACACTTAATAGATTTTTTTTTAAAAATCATATGAAAATGATGAGTATTTTTATTTTTTTATTTTTTACATCAAATTAGCTTTTAATTTTTTCAAAAAATTGATTTTGAAACCAAACCTTAGAATTTGGTTTCTCTTCAGTGAACTGAACATTTCAATAACTGGAGAGTAGTCCAGTTCTTATTTTTATTACTAGCTAAGGTGGTGTTTGGGAACCTAGGTTCCAAATTTTTTTCTCATTTTTTTCACTAAAAGACAAACTTTTTACAAAACCAAAAAAAACACATCCAAACAAAATATCACATCCAACTCCATAATCATTTCACTTTTTCTCTCACAAACATCACATCTAACCACATAAAAACCCAACTATCTTTCCAAACACCAAAAATTTTTTATCTAATAAAAACCTACAACTAAAAAAACCTACATAAAAACTCATTTCTCAAACACCATCAATTAATTTGTATCTAATTCACAATGTTTGGTCTTTTTGGTCTTTGCCGACAAAGCTTGGGGCCAAAGAGCAAAAGATATTACGCCAAAGACAAGTAAAGCATTTAGATTTTAAAGGTGATGGTGACAGCGTATCTTCTTACTTTTAAATTGATTAATATAAATACAAAAAGAATTTTTAATTAATAAATAAAATAAATAAAGTAGTTATTAACGAACACTTTTTTATTTTTTATTTAATAAAATACTTACACGTGGGTTTATGTTATATTATATTATATTATATTATAGGACAAATTCCATTCATCTCCTTGACATTTAAAAAAAAATATAATTAATTGAATATTTTTATTATAATTATATTGATTTCTATTTTGATAAGATTAAAGTGATAAAAATTAATACAGATGATGGGTATACTAAATAAATAAAGATAAATATATATTAGTAGAAAAAGAATGATAATATCATTTTTTCATTCATACAACTAATAGATTACTAATGAAAAATGACTTGATTGTTATATAAATTAAAATTTTAAGAGAGATGTGATTATGTCAAAAGTGTGAGACTTATTATAAAAAAATATCAAACTTTACAAAGGAGTAAATAAAAGAAAGGAATATTTAGTTTAATATTCCTCTCCAACTTTTACTAATGGAAGATGTTTACAATATATTTTTTTAAACTTAAGGTCCCTCATCTATTTTTGTACCACTAACCCACTTACACCAAACTCTCTCTCTCTCTTTCTAACAATGGTTGCGTACATATGGTCCATCTCTCATTTATCGCACAGAGTCACCATCGTTACCGTCCTAAGCCGACCTCCCACTCTCTACATTAGCAAATTCGATAGCTCCATCGTTTGGTGGACACATCTCCGCCACCAACTCCAACTAGATAACCTTAATTGCCTCACCTCATTTTCACTTCACAAATCTCGCTTGTTTGTTATTATTCCTCAACTAGAGGAATGCACACACACACACATATATATATATATATATATTTGTTCATATGAATTTGTTATCATACTCAATTTGACTACTCTAGTAGGCAAATTCATATTCAATTATAAATTTGAGTAAGAGCATTAATTATCATAGAAAAAATTATGAACAAATCAAAGAAAATTGATCAAAACACAAAGAAAATTATGAACATATTACAAAAAAAAATTTGTGAGCAAATCAGAAAAGTTTCAAAATATAAAAAATTTGAAAATACAAAGAAAATTAAAAATTGAACAAACCTAAAAAATTTATCTATATTTTAAAATTTCTTTAAATTGAAATTTCTCGTTAAGGGATAATAATGTAATTAAGGCCTTGTTTGGGGGTGTACTAATAACTACACATTTTTTTATCTTTTTATCTTTTTTTTATCACATTACCTCTCTACTTTTCTGTACATCTTTTCATAAAAAGTTAAAAAATACACTTATTTAAATCATCCCAAACTATTCTTAAATTTCTATTTTATTTTATTTTATTTTATTTTTCTCGTTATGTTTCCGTCTCTTTCTGTTGTCGGCCTATAGGAGAAAATATCCTATGGCCAAATTGTCTCGGAAAATATCCTCTTTCTGTTGTCGGCCTTAGAGGAGAAAATATCCTATGGCCAAATCGTCTCGAGAAAATATCCCATGGCCAAATAATTGTCTCTTCAATCTTTTGTCCTTTTCCCAAAAAATATCCGTTATACTCGGCCTTATTCATTTATAGGAGAAAATACCCTTGGCCAAATTGTCGCTTCTCTTTTGTCCTTTGCTCGCTCTCTCTCCCTCTCTGTCTCTCTCTCTAGTTTTTTGCCAACGCGGGATCTCATTCTTCTTCTTGCAGGTGAGTTCATCCCCAAAAGCTACAAAATTCTATTCGTTTTTCTTTCTCAATATGAACTTTTAAAATCTGCAGGGACAATCTTCTTTCTCAATCTGTGAAGTTTCATTATTCATCGAAACCTATGTTATAAAATTGGAAATCTAACCTATTGATTGAGGTTTTAATTTGCTTGCTTTTTCTCGGGAATTTTAGGCATTTCTTGAATTTGGAAAGGCTGAAATGTGGAATTATTTTGTGTATTTTAACTATATAAAAGTAACCACGCACCAAAAAACAAGAAACACAGCTTTAAGATCTGTACATTAATATTAGTTGAATACTTACATATTTTGTTTGTTTGATGTTGAATATAGAAATCAAAATATTATGTTTTAATATGGAAATTAAAATAAGAATTAGAATACGCATTATTTTGATTGTAGTATATTGTTTCCTAAATTATATTATGAATATATTATATATCCATGCCCTCTACCTTATTGATTGGTGAGCCAAATAATTTTTTTTCTTTGTTCTTTTTGGTATCAGAGCGCCCCTAGCCATCTCTCTCTCAACCGCCCATCACTACCGACTGCCTTCTTTCTTCTCTCTAGCCTCCGATAGTCCTTTCCAGCTCTTTTTCTCCCTCCGACAGCCTCAGCCCAGCCTCCGCAGCCCCTCTCCTTCCTTGTCTTCACCTCGGCAGGCCTTCTTTATCAATGCCAAGGCTCTGGTTGCTGTCGACCGGACTTGGTTCTGGTCTTACGTGCTTCTGCTGCCTTTTTAGGTGGTCCGTGGCTGTTTTTTTTCCCCTTTGTGGGGTGATTGGATTGATATATTAAGCCTTTTTGTCTGTCCTTTTATTTTTTGGGCTATTGGGTTTATTCAGTAGCATCTATTTGAATAAACCGTTGAGTTTTTTTTCAGTTTCTTATTTTTTCTTGGATTGTGCTGCTATCTTTGTATATTTTTCAGTCCCTTTTCTTCAACCATGATTGATCAATCCTTTGTTGATATACCCACCAAGCTTATCCCAATTAGTTATGATTTTTCTCTTTCTCATCACACTCCTGTTCATCGTATTAAGAGTGTGGTGTTGAATGGAAAAAATTTTACTGCTTGGAGCCGCTCCCTTAAACTCTATTTGGGGTGCAAAGGAAAATTCATTGGTTTTTATCTTTCACTACCCAGCCTGTTGCAACAAATCCTACCCGTGCATAATGGGATATTGATAAATGTACTATTTTGGGATAGATGTTCAACTCCATAGAAGATCAAATTTATTACATGTTTCTCTATTGCAACACAGTTCTCGGTCTATGGCATGCCTTATCACAGATGTATGCTCATGCTCATAACCATGCTCGCATCTTTGAGCTCTATCAGAATATTGCTCGTGCTTCCCAGTCTGCCTTAGGTCTTTCTATGTCAGAATTCTTTGGATACCTTTAGGCCCGTTGGGAAGAATTGGCTCAATATGAGCCCTTGACTGAGTTACTAGCAGATGCTGCCTCTATAGTGTCTAAACGCCTTGTTCGCCAGCATACTTACCAGGTTCTAATGGGTTTAAACTCTGAGTTTGAATTCCTTCGAACTTAAATTTTAAACACATCACTTATGCCATCTCTTTATAAGGCTTTTGCCACCATTGACAGTGATGAGCGTCGTAGGTGTCTCGTTCAACCGAATCCTTCTCCCCTGTCTCCAGTTTCATCTAATCAGATGGCTCTTGCTGCAAAGTCTGGTTCTCGGGGTTCTACTGGTCTAGTTACTTGTCATCATTGTGGCGTTTCTGGTCATGTTAAGGCTCGTTGCTTTAAACTTCATCCTGAGTTAAGGTAACGTTCCTCTCGCCTTCATGGTGCTAGCACCCGTCGCACTGCGGCTCTAGTGGATTCCGCTATTCCTGCTCTTGGGTCTCCTCATCTCCCTAATTTATGGGTGTTACAGACTCAGATTGGTCAGCTTCAGGCTCAACTTAGATCTCTTACCGCCAGTTCTCCTGGCCCATCATCTACCACTGTTGCTGCCATCCTTGCAATAGGTATTTCTATTGCTTTCCATGTTTGGTTTGCTAGTCCCTCATTGGTTCTGGGGCTAATGATTATATGACGGGTGAGTTTTCCTTTCTTTCTTCGCCAATCCCTACTACTATTGCCCAATCTGTGTGTCTTGCTGATGGTTTGTTATCCTCTGTTCGTCATAAGAGTATAGTGTCTTTATCCCCTACCATTACATTATCACATGTTTTACATGTTTTAAATTTTGTATATAATCTCTTATCCGTTCGTCGTCTTGCCAAACAATTTAATTGTGCTGTCATCTTCTTATCCTCTTCTTGCCTTTTACAAGACCTGAGTTCGAAGAGAATTTTTGGCAAGGACTATGAGCGTGATGGGCTATACTACTTTGGGGATCCATCGAATGAGCCTTCTTTTCTTCCTTAGCTAATTTTCAGGCCTCTGTTTTGCCTGCTTTCATGTATTGTGTTTTTAATATTCAGACTTTAGAATTATGGCAAACTCGTATGGGTCATGTTAATTTTCGGTATTTATGTTAACTTTTTCCTTTATTTAATAAAGCTTGCAAAGATTCTAAGTTTCATTGTGTGGTTTGTGAGTTATCTAAGCATACTCCTACTAACTATATCCCTCATATGACATGCTCCTAGTCAGGGTTTTAAAAAGCGGTCGCAACCGTTACGTAAGGTTTTGGCAGTTACCGCCACCCGTTACGGCCGCTTTTGCAGTGTGATTGAGATTCACAGGTGTGTCGGCCGTAGCGGTCGTAACGGTGCCGTAACGGCCTGTTACGCACCGTTACGTAACGGTTCCAAACTGTTTCTTTCGAAAAAAACACACAAAAAAAAAAGCTGAAAATGGAGGAAGAGGAATAGAGAGAAGAGGGAAGATAAAGAGAGAAAATGGAGGAGCAAGAGATAGAGAGAGAAGAGGGAAGATGAAGAACATGTTATTGATTTGTTGAAGCTGTAAGACCTATGTTATTCTATTCAACTGCTATCACTCAACCATTTTGTTTGTGTGTGTCTGTCTATATATTGTTTGAAAATAATAATAATAATAAGTGTGGTCATTAGCTATTTAGCTTGGTTAAAATATGTATATATATATATTTAGGCTCTTATTTATTCTCTTACTTTTGTCATTGTTTATCTTATATATAATAGTTAGTGATTGATTTTTTGTATAATATAAAGTCATTAATTATTAAAATAAAATGTAAAAAAATCAGTTTATAGTGATTTAAAAATATGAAATATATAAGATTATACTTAAAAATTTACAAAAATTGATCAATATTTATTTTTAACCCAATAAATATGATCATGGAAAAAAAATATGCATATCGGTAAGTTTTTTCCAAATTGTGTGAAAAATAAAAAAATTCACGGTTCCGGTTATCGCAACCGTTACACTACGGCCTTTACACCCCGCAACTGCAACCGAACCACCGCCACCGTTATGGCGACCGCAACCGCTTTTCAGAACCTTGGGCGTTCCACTTCTGGCTTCTATATTTTCTATGGTGATCATCTTATCTCATGGAAAAGTAAAAGGCAACCGGTAGCTTCTAGGTCTTCTGCAGAGGCTGAGTATCGAGCTATGGCACATGGGACATATGAGATTCTTTGGATTCGCTCTATTCTGGCAGAGTTAGGTTTTGAGAAGATTGTTCCTTCCTCTTTATTTTGTGATAACAAATCTGTCATTGTGTTATCCTCTGGTTCCGTGCTTTATGAGCATACTAAGCATATCGAGGTTGACATACATTTTATTCGAGAAAAGGTTCGGACTGACATTGTGTGTCTATCCTTTGTCTCTTCTTTTCAGCAGTTGGTAGATATGTTCATAAAATCTGTGGGACCGACTTTGCTTCAGTCTTCCATTGACAAGCTGTGTTTGTTGAATATCTTTATGCCAGCTTGAGAGAGAGAGAGAGAGGAGGGGGGGGGGAGAGAGAGAGAGAGAGAGAGAGAGAGAGGAGTGTTGAATATCGAAATCAAAATATTATGTTTGAATATGGAAATTAGAATAGGAATTAGAATATGAATTATTTTGATTGTAGGAATCTTACCTTGTGTATATTGTTTCCTAAATTGTATTATGAATATATTATATATACATGGCCTCTACCACATTGATTGGTAAGTCAAATAATTATTTCCATTCTTTTTTTGACACTTTGTTGTTGTTTTTGTAACAATTTGGAATTTTTATTTATTTATTATTTTTGTTGGCAAACCATAAGATGTTAGTGGGTTAGTAAGTTAGATTACAACGAACGAGCCCCAGTTGCTCTATCGACTCGAACCCTGAATCTTTGATTTTGTCACCGTTCAAGGGACAACTATATGGACCACTGGGCCAAATGCCCTATCTCAATTGGGAAATTGAATCTATAGTGACATTATATGTATAATAAGGATAGGATTTTAAACTTAAGAGACACTGCAGGTGTGAACGCCAGCAAGTGGCCAGATTATTATCAGATTACTCTGATTCAGTGTTCTATAAATTTTTCCCAAGAAACTCAAAACCATATTTATTTTTGTACAAAAGGCTTGCCACAATTTGCTACTAACTTCTGTTAATTAGCAAAACAAGCTCTTACACTCGACACCCAAGTAACTAGCATAGTGGTCATGACTTAGGATTCGTGCATAGATTGATACAAATCTACAAGCAAATCTATTTTGGAATAGAATTGATAGTGATTTGCATGATTCAGGATTTAATTCGTGTTTTTCTTGAAATTATTGAGTTTGATAGGTTCTGACTCATTTTTACCTTTTTTTTTTTGAAAAAAAAAAAAAAGCCAAATAAGAGTGTGTAATACAAAAATAAAATATGCATGATTTAATGTTCTTTTGGTGATGAGAGGGTTTGGTAGGATCCAATCCATCCAATCTAGACCCGATAGGTTCTTAACCATTGTGGTTTTTTTTTCCTTCTAAATTCAAACCTAATGGCTCTACAATTTTCTTTTTTACTTTTGTAAAAAATAAGTTACACACCTATTAAAGTGTTTAAGGTTTAAAATAAAGGTTCTCATTACCCTTCCTTCATATTATACTCTATTTAGGGTTTTTAGGTCTATTTTTTGAATGTTAGAATATATTATGGTTTTGAAAGAATTTATATTTGGTGGGATTCGAATCCACATCTCTTGCTATGATTGTATTATCTTCCCAAATTAGGCGACTAATCATGTCCCTTATATAAGATTTATTGTATTACAATTTATATGTGTTAAAATCAATTAATTTTTATATATTTCATATATACAATTGTTTGACATTATTTTTTGTAGTTTGTGTTGAATCTTATGATTTTTTGTTCTATTTGATTAACGATTCACCTATGAAGCACGGGTACGCCACAAATGGTGGCGTACTCGTACCAGGTACGTACCGGGTGCTGGTACGCGTACCGGTACGGCTGCACGCGTACCGGGGACGGCAAACAGTGTCTCGGTACGTTTGGGAGAACTGGTACGACTTGGGTACGCCGTGGGTACGCCGGGGTACGGCAGACCTCAGCTGTCCCGAACAGAGAAGAGAAGAAACAGAGAAGAGAGGAGAGAAGAGAGGAGTACCTGCATCGAAGCTCCAAGCTCAATCAGTCGATCGAAGACCCCAGACGATCGCGATCTGGATCTGTCTCTCTCAGATCGAAGCTCCAAGCTCCATAGTCGATCGAACACCTTCGCGATCTGCCTTCTCAGATTGAAGCTCCAAGCTCCAAGCTCCAAGCGATCTGCCTTCACAATCTCTCTCTCGAGATCGAGATCGAGATCGCGATCGAGACCGAGACCCTCTCTCTCCTTCTCTCCCTTGCATCGCCTCTGTTTTACTTCATCTGAGGGTTTATCCTATTATATAATAGTTATTATATATTATAACATATTATTATATATTATATAATAGTTATTATATAACATATTTAATACATATTAATAAATAAAAAAAATAATATATAAATAATGTAATTATAATATATATAATAAATTTTATAAATTATAATTTTTATCATATATAATAAAAAATATATAATATATAATATAATTGATCATATATAATATATATAATAAATTTTATAAATTATAATTTTTATCATATATAATAAAAAATATATATTTATTGGCGTACCGCAGCCGTACCCGTACCTTACTTTTTTGAGATTTTGCCGTATCAGCGTACCCGTACTCGTACCCGTACCGTACTCGTACCCGTACCTGTGCTTCATAGATTCACAAATTTAGGATTTCAATTCGCTATACAATTATTGATTGGACAACTATGGTTACTAGAACATGCTACTATCCTAGCAAATTCTCTTTTGGAACGCATTCAAAGACATGGTTGCACTTTTGTTTTTTTTGGAAAGAAACTCCTGTTTTTGGGACCATAGTTACTAAAAAAATTTAATACCCTACCGATAGGCTTGCAAAAAGACTCGTCCTAGTTTCGTATGGATTGGGTTGGGTTGGCTTTGCTTGGTCCAAGCCTGCCTAGCTCCTGACAAATCTGGGTCTAGCTGGATTGGGCCAATTTCCAAAACCCAATTGGAGGAATATGCAATACATCGATATGTTACCTACAAATTTCAAAAACTAAAAATAAATAATTTTATAATGATAGAAAATAACATAATGGAATCTTAAAAAAGAAAAGAAAAAAAAAGAAAAAGAATTACATATCTAACACATGTGACTTTGTTTGAAAGGTCAATATAGGTGCTATGCTATTACACTAAGCTACTACACCATTAAATGATGGTGTACATGTTACAACAAAAACAATTGAAAGGTTCCAAATACCCTAATGTTAATGGTTTCGAAAATGAACTTTAAATTTCTGATATTTGTTGTTATGATGTTGGTAGGGACTGGGAGGGTATATGAATGTTTTTAGATGCTTCTTGGGTCTCTGATAGAGAAAAATCGTAAGCTAAAAGCATTAGAATAAGAATTCACTCGCTGGTTGTCTCCTTAATCATCAGGTAAATTGGAATCATTTTATGAGTGCTTGTAGAAACCAAGTTGTGGCCTGATTTGGATGAGTCACATTAGAATACATGCTTCATGCTTAGCATATCACACATTCATTTTGGTGCTGCTTTGAACCTGATTTGATTTTACAAAGTCAATAGAGATATAGCCAATAATTCAAACACAATTATAGTGAGCTAATTGTATCTGTGCAATATGCTTAATAGTTGATGCATAAAAAATTGTTAGTAAGGTTCAAACACAATTGATTCTTGTTTATTATTGAAGTGGGAAGCATAGATACAAATGTTATTTTTGTGTCTTTTTTATTTTCATTTTCTAAAAGATAGTCTTTGTTGTCTCTGTTATATTTATATGGAACAAGGTTGTGTGTGAACCATTTTATAAGCACCCTCACTCTGTTGTCATTGAAGGTTTTGCATCAGGTTTTTCAAAACTATTTCAACCAGCATACATTTTGATTTTGGTGGAGATGCCGGTGGGTCAATCAGGTGCTCATACGATAAGATATACGATAAGATCCCATGGAGTTCAAGTGGCAAAGACCCATATGTATGATTGGCTAATTCTCTTGCTTCTTGTGGCGATAGAAGTCGTTTTGATTATTATAGAACCATTTCATCGTTTTGTGGGAGAGGAAATGATCACAGGCCTAAAGTACCCATTGAAACCCAATACTGTCCCTGTTTGGGGCGTTGGGGTATGTGTACCTTTTTTTTTTCAAAATTTTATTTTTGATAAGAAATGTGCACTTTAAGAGACATTATGCATGGAAAACTTTGGTCTGATAGATAGTGTGAAGGATATTCACTTCTATGATAAACCTAAAATGAGGCGTGGTTTTCTTCCCTTCTTGTAACAGGTGATTGCTGTATTGTTGCCTTTTGCAGTCATTCTTGTCTACTACTTCATTAGGAGGGATGTTTATGATTTCCATCATGCCGTATTGGGTAGAGTTGTACCCTTCGAAGATTTTTGTTATTCTAGTCTTAGATATTTATGTGTTATTATTGTAATGCAATGATATATGTTGATTTTGTATGCATGTTCAGGCCTTCTATTTTCTGTACTTATAACTGGAGTTTTAACTGATGCAATCAAAGATACTGTTGGTCGGCCTCGTCCAGACTTCTTTTGGCGTTGCTTCCCTAATGGCAAAGCGGTGAGACCTCTTCAACTGCTTTATTTTTCTTATTAAGTTATTATGTTATGTTTCCTCAGATTTATATAATTAGGTTTTATTCTTGTAGATTATTTAATACTTTCGTGCATGTCATGTTTAGGTATTTAATAATGTCACAAGGAATGTTATGTGTACTGGACAGAAAAGTGTTATCAAGGAAGGATACAAAAGTTTCCCGAGCGGGCATGTGTCTTGTAAGTAGCAAAATTACAGGCGACATAATAAATATTGTATATATAGCTTGTTGCTGATTTTGCAACACTGTTCCTTTTATATGCATAATTTGTTTTGTTGCATGTCTATTGGGGTTTTCTTGATTATGTGTATACTAACCCTTTAGCTCAAATGTTATATAGTTTCCTTAAACAATATACATTGTTGAGCTCCTTTCTTAGCATCTTAGCTTTTGGGACATTTGATGTTTGAACATGGTATTAGAACTCAGTTGAGAAGAGGTCTTTAGTTCAAGTTTGTCTATTTGCTTTTGTTTTCCCGTTTCCATTCCATTTATGTACATGTTTCGATTCTCGCATGGCCACGTGCAACACAAGGTCGCACGTGAGGGAAGGCGTTGGAGAGCTAGATATGTATTGTTGGGTCCTTTTTTTTTGTTTTGGGACAATTGGTGTTCTAATAATAACCGAAGTATGACTATTTCTGACATCTTGGATTAGTTATCCATAAGGGAATAGATATTAAAGAGAATGCGACAACAGACTTAGAATGGGAAATGAAAAAAAAATGCTTCTTGGAGTACTATGCCATTGTCAAATTTTTGCTAAGTTGAAGAAAAAGTTTTATAGGTGGTTATAAGGCCATTTATGTTTTATGATACAATATAGTGGCAGTAAAGAAACATGTTAATAAAATGAGCACAAGTGACTAGGAGGTGGGGGGGGGGGGGGGGAATCTTCTTGGCCACCTTTATGTCACGCCCCCTATTGGAGAAGGTGTGATGTTTGGAGCTCTGCTCATTTTGATGTGGATTATATGGAGAGAACAAAGTAGGGCTTTTGAAGGGATTGAAAATCCAATTTTTTAGTTGAAGAGTAGAATATTATCTTTCGTTTTGTTGGTTTTCACATGGAGTAGATCCCTCCTTGAACCAATATTGGGATTTTATAAAGTTTTTTGATTAAAGCTTGGAGATATAGTTGACATATGTCTTTTCTTTTTTTCTTCTTTGTACACGGGTCGTACTTCTTGGTGCCGCTTTTATAAAATAATTATTAAAAAAATGAGTGCAAGTGAAAGGAGAATGTTGAGATGGACGAGTGACCATACAAGAAAAGAAAGAGAAAGAAATGAATGGATTCATGTGGAGTTAGAAGTGGCATCAATTAAAGATAGGATGAGGGAATGCCATTAGTAAGGCTTCATTAAGTAAGAGTGATTTGATTCTAGTTGAATGTGCTAAGAGGACAAGAGGAAGGTCAAGGATGGCATAGGTTGAAGGGGTGAGAAAGGACATTATTGCCCTTAATTTTGAAGAATATGAATTTGAATAGAGCTAATTGGAGAAAATAAATCTGCATAGCCAATTGCATGGAATTGGGATTGAAGCTTGTTGAGTTTCCTATGCAACAAGCTATTCTCATCGTAAGTTTCTTGGGACTTAAGAAGCATAGATGCTTTTAAGAAGGTAAAGTGCCGTGTCCAACACCAACACGACACGACACGACACGACACGACACAAGTTAACACTCATCGAACACTTTCCAATACTTAGACACACATGAAACGTATTACAAGTTTGAATAAGATAACTTGGTATACAATTATAAAATAGAAGCAATGTAAATTTATACCTAATCACTTCCTTTAGAGTTTAAAAATTATTGTCTGACTTAAATATTCACACACATATATATATATATATATATAAAATATATATGTGTCATATAATAAATATATAAAATTATATATTTTGCACGTGTCCTCCGCGTGCCGTGTCTTACATATTTTGAAAATTTGCGTGTTGGCATTGTGCTTTTCGTGTCACGTGTCCCTGCTTTGTAGCTTGGAACATAAGACTGTAATTGGCAAACCAGCAGTTAACATGGAAGGCACATGGTTTTGTTATTACAAATTATGTGTTTTATATGTTATACACAGCTTGCAACTGCTGCATTAATTTTTTTCTCCCGCTCATAATGGGGTGGTTGGATGTGCCATATTTACTGATCCAGTGGTGTTTTCATAATATTAAAGAAGAATCTGTTGGATTTTAGGGGACTTTTGATTCACTTCTCATTGAATATGAATTATCCCATAAGGCAGAGAGTAAGTGCTTTCTTTCTTTCTTTTCATGCATTTGGAATGCAGAAATAATGGGTGTCTCTTTGTGCATATGCCATAATTATTTTTCCATATAAAATTGTTCTCTGTTCCCCCGGTACACATAAAAACACAAGCTTATTTGAACTTGTGTAATTGATATATGTAGGGTCTTTTGCGGGTATGGGTTTTCTCACATGGTATTTGTCGGGGAAAATCCGGGTATTTGATCGTGGGGGCCATGTTGCAAAGCTTTGTGTCAGTGTTCTGCCCTTACTTGTTGGAGTTCTAGTGGCAATTACAAGAGTGGATGACTACTGGCATTATTGGGAGGATGTATTTGGTTCAGCTGTTATAGGTCTGTGATTTGTGGATAGAATCTTCCCTTACCAACTTATTCTTCTCTTGCTTACATTGCTTGCTTATCATTTATCCTTTTGTCTGTGTGTGTGTGTTGTTGTTGTTGTTGTTGTGTGCAGGATTGACTGCTGCTTCATTTTGTTACTTGCAATTCTTTCCACCCCCATATGACATGGATGGTATGTCCTTACTGTGTCAAAACATTGTTATTTTCAATTGTTTGATCTCTTTACAACCATAGGTCTGTAATACAACTATATGGGAATTGACATCCAGATACATGTTCAATAGAAATTTCATGCATTTGAGAAAATAAGGGGGGGAAAAAGGATATGCTTGGCAAGATGCATTTTTAATCTATCTGAATATATTAGAAATTTTTTTGTACCTGTTTGTTTGCTATTTTGAATTTGTATTTTTGTGTTATATAGTCTGTCATTCTAGTTTAGATTTCCACCTTGTGCCCTTTATATGAGTGATTTCTTTTGCACAGATAGTAAATTATAGGATTGAAATAAGATTTGGTTTTCAGTTAGGAAACAAAACTCTTTTATTGAGAGTGTCTCCCATTGTATTGTTTCTAAATTCTACCCTTCTGAAATTTTCAGTAGGGTTTGACTTCTAGTGTAAAATTGCTAGAGAAGAAAGCTTCTTGATTACAATCTAAGAGGAGTATTTAGGCAAGGTTCTAGATCATGTTCATTAGTAAGGAGCTGTGTTATATTCATGATTATCTACTGGTTTGTTCTATGCTTTCTCATTCAGAACTGGTTTGTGAAAGATTTTGAAAGAGAAGAAAAGAAAAGAAAAATTCAAGGCATTTTTAATCTTTTTTGGAAGGATGGGGTTTAATCTTTGCTCTCTAAATGAAGTGAATATAAATGGCGAACTTTAGCACGTTAGGAGGCCATGACACCTTAAGCTGTTATTGGAGTTATGTCAAAGAAATGGGTCCTATGTTAAAATGTTACCGCAAAAGACCATGGCAAAGGATTGTTTTAAAACAGAGTTGGTCCCTTTTGAACATATAGTTTTTGCACTTCACTGTGAGGTCATTTGTTGTCTCCTAGTTTTGCTTCCATAGCTCTTTTCATGATAAACTTGCATCTATCATCATGAATTTTGGATTGTCTTGGAATTTGGGCCAAGTAATTTCATTTTTAACATTTATGTAATCTAATAGTCTCTCCCTTTGATCCTCTTCTTCTTCATTGATTTTGTTTGATAGTTTAGGTGATTACTGGAGGCTGTTCCTTGAAAGACTGTTTTTTGTATTTTTACTTCCAAATTCCAACTGTCTTCTAACTGTCATTGGTTATCTCTGTTGCTTGTGTCCTCAAGTGCATGAACAACTCCTTTTTAATTCTAGAGAAGGGGGAATAGCAAGATATTTGCCTATTTTTAGTGGTTTTATTTTTTTCCTCTATTTCCTAGTTTAAAAAACTGAGGAGATTCGGATTGTAATCTTTGATCACTCAAACCTGTTCCATCTCTTTCTCACCCTCTCTCCCCAGTTTCATATCTGTTTTCCGGCTTTCAGTATTTGGTTATTGTCAATGTACATTATTTCAGTGAAAGGTTGCATCACTTTTGCATCCCAAATGTCTTCGCTTAGCTTCTACCCTACACTGCTCCATTTTTTTTCATTTTTGTGTGTTTAAGCATATCTTGAACTCTTAGGTCAGTTGTAGTGTGTTAGTTTATTGTAAAATATTTAATATTCTGCTGACCAGAACTCGGTTATTGCTCCCCATTTTAGAATTATTATCTTCTTAGGTCAAAGTCACTTCCACTGTTTCAGCTTTTATTATTATTATTATTATTAGTGTGCATATGCTACTAATTGACTTTCGGAAAATGCTTCGGACCCCCAGTTAGGCTGACCCACACGCACCCCCAGCTGATGTGGACAATCACGTGATATTCACGTGCACCTTCAGTCCACGCACCTGCTCTTTCTCTCCCCTCATTCAGAAGTCATTCAAAATCTGATTTTATTACAGATCTCTCATCTCTGTGTCTCCCTCTCCCTCCATTCCTTGACTCCGACGAAGGTACAAAGGACGCCCGACTCTCTCTCTCTTTCCCTCTCCCTCCCTTGACTCTGACGAAGGACGACTAAGAGGTAACTCCCAAAAGAACATTTACAACAACGTACAGCTTAGCTCAAGACCCACAGCCACCACCATGGAAACCCTGTCCATAATTTCAACACTCACCAGTTGATCCAACTGTCCCCAAACAAACACAGTCAACATAAATGCCGGCAACGCCATGACTTCCAACGAATTGATTTTTATTTATTTTTTATTTTGTCTTCTTTTTTTCTATGCTTCTCTTTCTCCTTTTATTTTCTTCACTAGTTCAACAAATTCAATTAACAATAGCCAGATCAAGGTTTTAAAAAGCGGTCGTAACCGTTACGTAACACCGTTACGTAACGGTTTTGGTAGTTACCGCCACCCGTTACGGCCGCTTTTGCAGTGATTGAGATTCACAGGTGTGTCGGCCGTGGCGGTCGTAACGGTGCCATAACGGCCTGTTACGCACCGTTACGTAACGGTTCCAAACTGTTTCTTTCGAAAAAACACACAAAAAAAAGCTGAAAATGGGGGAAGAGGGATAGAGAGAAGAGGGAAGATAAAGAGAGAAAATGGAGGAGCAAGAGATATAGAGAGAAGAGAGAAGAGGGAAGATGAAGAACATGTTATTGATTTGTTGAAGCTGTAAGACCTATGTTATTCTATTCAACTGCTATCACTCAACCATTTTGTTTGTGTGTGTCTGTCTGTCTATATATTGTTTGAAAATAATAATAATAATAAGTGTGGTCATTAGCTATTTAGCTTGGTTAAAATATGTATATATATATATATTTAGGCTCTTATTTATTCTCTTACTTTTGTCATTGTTTATCTTATATATAATAGTTAGTGATTGATTTTTTGTATAATATAAAGTCATTAATTATTAAAATAAAATGTAAAAAAATCAGTTTATAGTGATTTAAAAATATGAAATATATTAGATCATACTTAAAAATTTACAAAAAATGATCAATATTTATTTTTAACCCAATAAATATGATCATGGAAAAAAAATATGCATATCGGTAAGTTTTTTCCAAATTGTGTGAAAAATAAAAAAATTCACGGTTCCGGTTACCGCAACCGTTACACTACGGCCTTTACACCCCGCAACTGCAACCGCAACCGCACCACCGCCACCGTTATGGCGATTGCAACCGCTTTTCAGAACCTTGAGCCAGATCAAAAACCCATTAATATTATGTACTAGTATACTATAGCAAACCCATTTGGCAATGTATAGCTATTTCAATATAATCTAATAAAAATACTGAGGATTAAGATGCATTTGAGGTTTAAATTACAACAATTTATGGGAAATAAGTCTCATAAAGACTACCATTGCTCCTTTTCCTATCATTCTGACGCCAATGCCAAAAAAAATTTAACCTTTCGTTGGAGACACTTGAAACCCCTTCAAAATTCTACCCTAGAGGCGATCTCGATCTTGATCGCAGCGCCCGTGAGAGAGAGAAACCAGAGATGGAGGAAATCGCCGGAGATGGAGGGGGGAGAGAGATGCCGGAGATGGAGGAGAGGAAGGTCACTGGAGACAGAGGAGGAGGAGGAGGAGAGCAAAGTATTTGTTCTGTATTCTTTTTGGGCAATAATGACACCCTTTTGTTTTGTATTCTTCTACTTTTTTTTTTTTTTTTTTTTACCAGAGAGTGCATACATGCGTTGCAGTTGCAAAACTTTTTTGAAAGTGTGTAACCATCTCCACGTCATTGGGGGTGTGGGGGTGATATTTGAGTAGGGGTCTGTAGCGGGACTGTTGACTTTCATGCTATGAGAGGTTCGAAGAGGGCCAAAGTGCTTTTGGTCTTGTGCCATTTTTGTAACTTTTTGGGTTCTATGATTGACAAAAAATGTGCGGTTGTTCTAAGATAAATCTCGGGAAATGTACTGGTTGTGGGATAAAGTTTGTCACTCAACTTCCTTTTGGGCTTCAATGAATTCTCTCTTTAAGGGGGTTCCATTAGTTCTGTTAGTTAGAGATTAGTTGTTGGTGTGTGATATGTAGATTTTTGCTTGAGATAGTCTTTGTTTGGCTTATGTAGTTCTTACTTTCATTTTCATTTTGTAAGAGGATGCCTTATCATCATTCCTTTTTGGGAGATGTTACAATGTGCATCCTCAAAAAGGTGTATGTGGTATGCCTTTCATAACTTTTTCATAAAATTTCATAACTTAAATCCAAAATGTCATAACTTTTTTTCACTGAAAAATGTCATAACAAAATCTCAAAGTGTCATAACAAAAAATATAAAATGTCATAATATTGTCATTCGTAATTTTAGGGTGCACGTCATAAATTCGCTATTTATAATTTTATTACTAAATGTCATAACACACATCACAAACAATCATAACGTTTATCATAAAAAATCATAATTTTTTTATAATGTGCACCATTTGAAAGGGTGTGCACATTGTAAATTTCTCCTTCCTTTTTTGATTAATCAATAATTTTTTTTTTTTTTTTGTTGATCAAAAAACAATTATAATAATAATTATAATTTTTTTAATTCTTTAGATGACCATTGTTTCTGCTGTTGGGCACTTCTTATTCAATTTTTTGGCATCATCTTTTGTTTGAATTCAGTTCCAAAAAAAAAAATTCTTTTGTTTGAATTACCATTTGGTCGGGTATAACCACTGCTCTTTTACTGATTGCTTAGGTTTCGTGCTCTTTGAGCTCAATCAGAATTAGACTTTCTTGGGCCCAGTGGAGATTCACCACACATTTTATAGCACCAATTTCATTCCGATTGAAAGTGTCTTTAAATTGAAGGAAAATGGAAAGAAGAAATTGAGAAGAATGCTCATTGCATCTTATTGATAATATGGCAGAAAGCTAGCCGACCCATATAACTCATCCTTGTGTGATGATGGAAACATCTCATGTTATTTATACCAATTGAAATAGTAAGAGTTCCATGTACAGGATCCCATTTTGAGATATAGTTTGCTATTCCTTTTGATACCATTCATTTTCCATGCACGCGCAACAAGTTTTACATATGCAATTATCATAGCCTTTTTTTTTTTTTTTAATTGTTTATATTTTTCGTTCTTTATAGTGTACAAGTATCATCTGCATCAGTACTCTCTTAATTCACATCTCTTTGTTCCTTTTGTCATTTTGGATTCAGGTGCGTTTCCATATGCTTTTATTAAAATATTGGCGGATTCCCAGAACACCACTCCGTCCACGTCCAACAACGCCAACCGTAATGTATATAGCCAGTCTCACCAAGGCATGACAATGTCAGAAATCAATCTGAGGGACACGAGCCCAATCCTAGATGAGATGGAAAGTGGGAGAAGATATTGATGTCGAGTTTTCGATTGCAGGGAACAAATAGATATATGATTATATCACTAGATGTGCATACCCTCTGTAAGATGAGTAGTGAAGTGTGCTTGGTTTCATTTACATGAACAGAGTTGTACATGCAACATAGATTTATATGTTTTCAACTACTTTTATCACAGTATTGTCCTGTTTTTTTCATTATCTATTGTCTTTGTTAATTGAATGCAACATTGGCTTTTTACTCGATCAATGCTACATGTACTAAAATTCTTACTAAATTGGCATGTGTCCAAATATCATTGAGAATGTTCAAGTATTATTTTTTTTTTTTTTTGACAACTTTATTTTTAATAAATTCACTGAGATTTTTATCCTCTTATGGGAATTGTTTTGAAGCATGAGAATGGTGTAGAGTGGTGAGTTTTTTATCGGTTGTCTATATTGATTGTGTAGAGAATTTGAATACTAAAACCACTCTGGCCTCATGCGGCAAGTGAAGAAAATAGTCAAAAGGTCAAAAAACACTATAAATTGTTATATTACTATCTTTATTTTTTTCTTTCTTTTTTTTTTTATTTATATAAAAAGCTAAAAACTTGATTAAAATAATTAATTTCCAAATGTGCAGTCAACTTAGGGAGCTTGAAAAAAGTCTGAAAATTGGATAAAAATATATGAACCAAATTTATTTTAAATATAATCTCTCACATTAGGTTTTCTTTGAGAGTTGGTATTTTTTATTTATTGTTTAAGTTCATTTAGACTAGACCATCCTAAGTATTAGCTTAAAATTGCCAGCCAAATGAAGTCTTAAAATTTGAATTTACTTTATATACTTTTTTAATCACATCTATTTAATTTTATGGGGGGGTCACAGTAGCTTCTTTCTTATTTATTTTTTATTTTTTTCCCGCTAAAATAGTTCACAATTCATACTTTTTCACTGGTCCTTTTGGTCAGATTGATGAGATAGGATTAATTACACTTAAAACCATTCCATTTTTATTAAATTCTATATTGATTCATTAACTTATAATTATAATAATCAACCATTAACACTTCAAATTAAGTTGCAAATCTACCAACATTTCCCTTCCGTTTGCCTTTCATTAGAGCATGGATCCAACCGGTGGCATCCACGTGTCTTTGAAGTGACTAATGTCAATGTGGCACATAAACCATGCAACTTTTTCATGGCATGGCCGTGCATCTTGAACTCACGGGTGACCAAGAGAAAGGCGAATGCTCGGTCATCTGGAATCCCGTGCCGAACAAATAGGTCTAGGGAGCAGTTGAAGGAACAGAGTTGATCGAGCTAGGCGACGCCCAGAGAGGATGGTCAACCTGGCCCATGGGTGAACCACTGAGCTCACTATAAGGCCCATTTGTTGACCGATTAATCGGGCTTAGGTGCCAGCTCATGTTTTGCCGGCACAATTAGCATCCCTAAGAGCATCTTTATTAAAATAGTCAAATTTTTAGTCAAATTTTAACTAAAAAGTTACTTTTCTATTTTAGCTAATCACTTTTTTAAATACATCCTCCAATAAATTCTCTATTATTTTTCTATTCTACTTAAATATTTTTATTTGATTATTTCTTTTTTTTTTTCTTTTCCTAACAGTCATATTTTTTTAAACTAACATTTTTCAATAATTCAACTTTTGATCAAATATTTTTAAACTGACACATTTTCAATGTGGGTTTTTTTTCATATCTTTCTAATATAAATAATAGCACTTCATCTCTATTTTTTATCCACTTCAATATAATTTTTTTTTTCAATTTATTCTTTGTTTTTCAATATGCTTACAATTTTGTACAAGAAAAACTATTTTATTCATACACATAACCATTTAAAATATCTCATTAGTTGAAGTAATAAAAAAGTTGGTTGGTTTATACACTTATCAAATATGTGAACAAAATTAAATTTCAAAAAAAATAGTTGTGTAATGCTAGTCTAATATTTTATTATTTAAATATATTTGTTGAGGCTTGATGGCTAGTTACTTGTGGAGAGGATTTGAGCCTCAACAGATTTGGCAATTAGAAAGGCTAGCTTGATGGAGTATTTTTTTTAGTGAATTTTCTTGGTAGAATAGCTAAGAAAGGGATTTGATGTGTTTTGCTCTAAATAAGGCTAGTCAAAATGTGAACTGTTATCCATCCATAAAAGGACTAATTTCTTAACTGTTCTTTCATTTTCTTGACAATCAAACTGATTTGCCCTGGTATATTTTTAATAAAAATTAATTTTACTGAAAGTTTGGATCTTCTTTTGATAACTGCACAAGAAAAATGAACAGAAAGTTTGTTTTATAATTTAGATTTTTTTTGACTGGATTTACATTTAAAATGGATTTGAATTATATATTAATTTTTTAAATATATTTATTAATAATTACTTCTATGCATATAATATTACTGTACAAGAAAATCACATTAGTACATACATGCCCCTAGTTAAGACAAAATCAACTATTAATTGATTGAACTAGTCCAAAGAAAGAGCTTATAATTAATTGGCATAGGTTTTGTGATAAAATCCCCAATATCCATGGTCAAATACTATGTGCAAAAAAAAAAAAGTTTCTATTTATAAAATATTCTTTGGGTGTGGTCGGGTGGTAATAAGATATTGAAGTGTTATACCCAAGTTTCAAGTTCGACTTTTCTCAGGGTCAGCCATTTGAGCGAGTAGGACTAACATTCTAAATTTGGGCGAACCATACATAGTTAAATAATTTTGTATAGCTCTACTTAAGGGTAATTTCTGAGGTTTTAACTCCATTAAGTGCTTGTTTGGGAAGTGGGTTTGGAGGTTTTTTTGGCTAAAATAGTCACAAAAAACAAGATAGGCTTTTTAGCTCAATAAGACAAAGCATTACATCTGTTCCATAAACATTATATTATTTCTCTCACAAAAAAAATCTAAAAAACCAAAAGCTCTTCCCAAACTAAATTTTTTAGCCCCAGGCTAAAATAGTCAAAAAAACCAAAAAGCTAACCCACTTCCCAAACCACGCCTAAGGTTAGCAGCAGAGGTCACACTTATGTAATTAGGCTTTTTTATGTTTTGAGAAGATAAAATATATACTACTTATCTTAATTTCTAAAGAGATTATTTTTTCACCAGAGCACATACCACCAAAAATGCTAATGAGAAATCTTACTATTGAACCAAATGTTTATTCAATAGAACATCACAACTGGGCATATAGAACACAATCCAAAATAAAATGTGTATTATAGAAATGGGCAAGTCAGCCTGGCAATATTGACCCCACTTAATTAGAACATAACCTTGCTTGTGTTATGTGTCTAAATCTTGCTCATAGTCACAGGTTTTGTGAGTAATATGACCCAGTCAGTATATGCTACTACAACTATATTTAATGTGGTTTCAGTAACTATGCTCTCACCTTAGTCAAATTCTTTGGTTCCAAACTCATGACTTTTTTTTTTTTTTTTTAGGTCAAGATTTTCATACAATCTACAATTATAAGTATTTTGGAATAAAAAAACAAAATAATTTGGAGATAATAGCATTGATGCATTCAAGGTTTCAGAGCCTCTATCTCAACTCTGTCATATGCTACCACATTATTCCCACTTAAAAAGAGAGACAAATGAGTTTGATGAGAAAAAAAAAATTCAACACAAACAATTAACTAATCGTAACTAAAATTTAGGAACTGAAAATCTCGTACACTTAACTAGGTTAATTTGGCATGAGATTCTTTATTTCAATTTTATATCCCAACTTTATGTCACATTCTTTGCATTTGCTATGTCATTATTTAAAATCAATTATTATCTCATTATTTAATTGAGTAACACAGCTAAATTTAATCACGCTAACCTAACAGAGAGTTTGGTCTTGATTGAAAGATGTCTAAATAAATCAATAATTAACATGTAATCATTCAAGTTATTAGAAATAATTTTGAAGATAATACTTCAAAAAATTTAATCAGTTTCCCACTTAATTGTCCAAGTAGAAATTATTTACATGTCAACGTCTTTTGCTTCTCATTTAAGTGGGAATTGCATGCTGACGTTTGGAATATAGAGGAGTGCTATGAATATAGATGTGTTCTCCATGATAGAACACAAATGTGAGACAAAATGGTAGGATCCACATGTGGACCTCACATCATGTGAGATCCACCTTTGTCTCACATGTGTTCCTAGGATTATTGTTGAAGTACATAATTTTTATTTATTTATTATTATTATTAAGATAAATTACATAGATCTTTTTAGAAATTCAAACAAAAAAAAAGTCTTACAATTTTGACATAAATTAATTCACATTACATTTAGCTCACTTTTTCACTAATAATTCATTAATCATATGAAAAAAAATGATATTCTCATATATTTTATACAAAAATATATATTTTGTTTTACTTATTTTTGTGTCTTCACACTTGCATTAGTTTCAATTTGATCTTTTTAGTCCTGTTAAAAAAGAGATTAGTATAATTATATCAAAATCTTGTTACTTGTATTTTATGCAAATCTAAAAAAAAAAAATTCAATATATAATTTACCCATATTATTAGCATCATCATCATCATTATTAGCAAAAAAGAAATTGAAATATAACATAGGGAGGTGAGAGCAATCCAAAGTTCAAAAACCTACATCAGATAGTTCCAACATGTCATCATCTTCTATATAAAGGCCCTCTCTTATATCTTCCAACTCACAAAAACTTGGCTTTCTTGCTTCTCTCTGTCTCTCTCTCTCTCTCTCTCTAAAAATGGACATTGTTCCTGCAACATATGTTGAAAACATCAAGAGCTACTGCAGGAAAAGGAGCTACCAACTACTCGATGAAGGAACTCATAGCAAAAAGGGTCTGAGTAACAAAAGGCTTGGCAGCAAAACTTGCCGGGCTTGGAAGATCAGCCGAAAAGTCCCAAAACTCCGATTGAAGATTGTTTCGCCGATAAAGCTTCTGGCAAAGTTTCACGACGCTTATCTCTATATGATGATTCGTTTTGTTTGGGATCATTACACGTCCCTGAACGCAAACAAAAGTACAACCGTGCACATAGCAAAGAGAAAAACAATAACACGTACAACACCAAAGAAGAAAACAATTTTGGTTCGGTACAAGCCCACTCACTCCACTCTATGAGCCTTACCCTCTCTATTTTCACACACTCATAGTTATCATAAGTTGTTTATTAGGCAAACTCAAAAAATCTTAATCTCATATAATTAGTAAAACTTAATGTAAAATGAATACGTGCAAAAATTAATAATAGTGTGACGATTTTTCTTTCTCATTTCATTTTTCATCAACTTGTTTATTGAGACGTTTGATAAGTGCCACTGGCTACTACTGTTGTTGTAATTTTATTATGTTGAGATTTTGTTAGGGGCCTATTTTTAACCGAAGATACACTACAAATTTTGTAGCACTAATTTCATACTGTTTTGAAGTGTTTGAATTGAAGGAAAATTGAGAATAGAAAGTGAAAAGAAAACTCACATTATTTCTTCTTGAGTGGATGGTCAGGAACAACAATAATTCATCCCACTAATTTCGGAGCACTAATTGACCACTAATGAGGTGGAAATTAAAAAAAGAAAAAAGAAAAAAAAGAAGCAAAACATCCTATCATGTGGGACCCACACCACTTTAGAGCTATTAGTGCTCTTCTTTTTAGTGGTCTCACTCATTTTTGTGGTCAGGAAAGGGGGAGACGTCCGGGCTGATAGGAGGTGCGTGGCATTTGTGTTTGGTTTACGGATTTGAAAAATGATTTGCAAATGAAAAGGGAAAATGTTCGCTTACAGTTTCTCTTTCATTTTTTAAATATCTTTTTAAAATTTTCAACCGAATACAGCGTTAATAATAGACATGGATTCAATGGCTCCTTGAGCCCGTCCATGCTTGCCCAAGATTTTTTGGTTTGAGATTATGATTTAGGGTCATAAGATCAAGTGAGGCAAAATTTTTGAACTCCATTATAATATGGGTTGGATTTGTAAGGAGTGCTTCAAACCCAAACCGTCCAGCCCTTCCCACCCATGAACTATATTATACAGCATATTTTTATAGATATACATATTTTTTTATAAGAATAAATTATGCATTGCTAGTTATTTTTTTAAAAAAATAAAAATTTAGTTATAAAAATTAAATTGTTAGCCTTTCATAGGTAAAAAAAGACAGCCAAATAATTAAATTAATTATAATTTTTTATTTTAAAATATGAAAAAAAGTATTTATATTAAATAATATCAGGGTCATGTGGGTGGGTTTGGAATTTTTTATTTTATTTTTGGATGGGATTGAAATAAAGTGTAGGCCCAATTTCAAAATGACTTCAAGTGTTATTATATAAATCTGACCCAAACTCAACCCAATCCGTTTTATTTGATGTCCACCCCTAGTGGCAATGAGTGGGGCAGCTAGTGGCAATGAGTGGGGCAGGTGGTGGCATCGACGACAAAGGTAGGTAATGGAAGGAGATGGATGTTAGAGAAATTAGGATTTGAAATTTTTTTAGTAATTTGATGCAAAGACAAAGTTGTAATAAAAATAAAATAAAATTCGAAAGGTGCAATGAGATAATTTTGTTGTGTAAATAGAATCACAAAAAAAAAAAAAAAAAAAAAAAACATAGAAGGTAATTTTTTTTTTTTTTAATCATATTATGTCTAAATTTTTTAATTTTATACTTTTTACTTCATGTTTCATAGACATAGATGGACAACCGCTTAATAAGGGAATGACCACTTAAATTATTATTTTTTTAAATCTAGAAAAGGCAAACTTATATAAATATTTACTAATAAATCCTATTTCACAAACAGTTTTACCGATTGGTCCTAAAGTTATTTCTATTATTCTGATTAGTCCTATTAGTGGGGAAATATCTTACCAGTTGATCCTATTTCCTTTGTTTGGTAACATTGAGTGGTCAGTTATACCCTTCCGTGTGTGTGTCACGTGACATACATCATTCAAAGGCAAAAAGTATAAAGAGTCTTAGTGCACTTTGTTGATGTATGGCACCCACCGATCACCCTCATAAAGAAGGGAAAGTTACCAATAAATCCTAAATGTTGAAATTGTATTATATCCTTCCGTGTATGTGTCACGTGACATACACCATTCCAAGGCAAAAAGCATAAAGAGCCTTAGTGCACTTTGTTGATGTGTGACACAATTTGCAGTGGTTGTGATACAATTGTGTGTGTCACGTGACATACATTATTCAAAGGCAAAAAGTATAAAGAGCCTTAGTGCACTTTGTTGATGTGTGGCACCCACCGATCACCCTCAATATGACACATGCCAAACACAAATTTCAGAAACACACAAACATGAGGGTGTGCCACACCAAAACATCACCTACTCACCCGGTCAGACTAATAAGTAGTGGTATTTATGTCATTCAGCATTATAAAGGACCAAATAGATCAAAAGAAAAAAAGTTGGGACTAAATGGAGCACAATTTCAATATTTAGGATTTATTGGTAACTTTCCCTTAAAAATAATCAATAGCTAATATTACTTCTTTTTTTTTTTTTTAAAAGGACTGCGATCTGCCCTCTTGCATGCCCCTCTCTAGAATTATCCTTAAGTCTATATAGATTAAATAATTCTAAAAATTATCTTTAATTACAATCCAAATGAAACTTTAAAACTTAAATTTAGGAAAATGTTTTATAACTCGAAACATTTTCCTCCGAATGGCCCAATTTTTGGAAACGATGCCGTTTTGATTTTGATTTTTTTTTTTTTTCTTCTTTCCTTTCCACTTCTCGTTTCTCTCTCAAAGGTTGAACCAAACCCAGAGTGAAAGAGAGAAATAGAGAAGGAAGAAGAGAGGAAGATGAGGAGGAAGGGAAGAAGACGGTGATGGCGGAGGAGGAAGATGTTGGCGATGATGATGTGTTGATGGTGATGATGTTGCTGTTGATGAAGATGTTCGCCGCCTCCGATCTCCAATTCTGCCTCCGATCTGTGTATAAGGATGTTGTGTTGAAAGTTTTTTTTTCAGATTTTTACATTTTTTTGGTTGATCTATGTGTGTGATGTGTGATGATGATGATGTGTTTGGTTGATGGTGATGATGATTCTCTCTCTCCCTCTGTGCTGGGTTGATGATGATGTGTTGGGGTGGGTTTGATTTTTGGTTGATGATGATGATCTCTCTCCCTTTCTCTCTGTGCTCTGCTCCTCTCTTCTTTTCTTTCTTTCTTCTTCTTCTTCTTCTTCTTCTTCTTCTACCAGAAAAAAAATAAAAAAATAAAAAAATAAAAAATAAAAAATTTTCAAAATGACGTCGTTTTGAATTCGGGGCAATTTTGAGCTCGAAAAATTCGAGCTACATAGCAAAACCATTAAATTTATATCATACATGGTATCTTTTAATCTCTTTTATTTTTATTTATTTATTTTGGTCGCAGTAGCTTTTTTGAGCTAACAGTCACAATTTGTACTTTTCATTGGCCTTTTTGGTCAGATTGAAGAAATATGATTTATTACAGTTCCCTTCAATTTAAAAAAAAACGTATGTTCACCCATTTATTTTTAATTGTGATAATTGACCTTTTACCATGTAAATTAAGTTTAATTAATAGTAGAGGAATCAAATTGTAAAATTATATGGACATGGACTTATAGGCTCTTTAAAAAATGTAACAGTATTTCAAGTGCCAATTTTCCTGATCTCATTGAAGATATGTCACTATAATAAATTAAATTTTAGATATTAAAATTTATAAACGAAATTACTTTTCAGGATGGAAATATGTTAGTTACTAAAAGTATCATTTTTACATTTTTAATGATGAAATTAGACTTTTAATAATGATTTTTTTCTTTTGGATCAAAATTTTTGAATTTAAAAGTACACCTTTCGGCATGGAATTATCCCTAAACGTGCATTTATCAACTATGGAAATTTCTTAATGTTTTTTGCAACAAAAAAATTACTTTTGGAGATGAGAGTTTAGTTCTTAAAAACCTTTATATATTGTAGTGTGTGAATGGAAAGTTAACATTATAATTTGAGTTAAAATGTCCAGAGCTAGGATTGATTGACTAAGACAAATTATTGGATCATGTCAGTGTGGAACACAAAATTTAGGGTGGTAAAAGAAAATTATAAATATCTCAAAACTATTATAACATTGTACCACTATTTAAAAAAAAAAAAAAAAAAATCTTAGTTTTAAACTCTATAGAACTCTCAAGTAATATGAAATAGAAGGGAAAAAAAAATGTCCATTAAATATACACAATAAAAAAATATTTTCTTAAATTTTTTATGATTAAATTAGGAGTAAATCTTTGTCAATATTCTAGTTAATGATGGGTTAAAAAGGAAAAAAAATGAAAGATATATATATAGTATTGGCCTGACCCAATTTTATATTTGTCCACCCCTGCTGCTAGTGAAGAAAAAAATCAATTATTGATTGCTTGAACAAGTTTAATGACCTTAAAATTAATAGGCCTCTTCCTTTGGGATTTATGGCTAGGTTTAATTTTGTGATAAAATCACCAATACCCTGGTCAAACACTATGTGCCAAAAAATATTAATAATTTTGGTTTAGATTTTGAATCAGCAACAATTGTTTGTTGTTGTTGCCTAATGTTTGATTTGAACTTGTAGCTAATAAAGCGCTTTCGATGCCAAAAAAAAACTTAATATTATGAAAATTTATTTGATGCTTAGAGAGGACCTGGGTTGCTATTGTGAGCACAACAGCCTGACTGAGCCCTATGTGAAGATTTGTCTTGAGATTATTTTGATAATTCGAACAGTCCAATATATAGAATTCATTGAGTAGATTATCCATGAAAAATCAAGTTAATTGACATTTGTAACCCATCACAAGGCCACATTTGTTTTTAAAAAAATAAATGGCTAGCATGATTTTGATAATTTTAAAAAAAGTAGGATAAGATATGCAGTTACGGATGTCCGATTAATTTAATTTTTTCATGGATATATATTTGACAAATACAATAAGAATGATTCAGATCATCACAATAAACTCGGGATAAGTCCTACAGAATGTCCTAGCAACAACCTCAAGTCCATCTAGCAATAACCTTTCAAGTATGCGATAATTGTGCCGATCAAAAAAAAAAAAAAAAGGAAAGTATGCGATAATTGTTCAAGAGATCCATATTCTTCTATTGTTCTTTAAAATAATAAATGCGACTCAGTGTTCTATGTTTTTGTTAATATTTTTTAAAAAAAGGTACAATGTACTCAAGACTCGAACGAATGCCACTAAAATGATAATTGTAAGTCTTATTGGTCAAATACTCTTAAAAAATGCTAGGAAATTATTAAATTTTCTAAGTTGATTTAATGTAGAATGATCTATAAAACTAAAAGATTTTAACAAGTCTTTTATTAAAAAAAAAACAAAAAATGGGTAATAATGCACGATGGCTTGCTACTTCAGCAATAAATTTTCAAATGCTGGCAGAATAATATACCCATCATTTTCATTTGCATCATTTTTTGTATGCATGTTCAGGCCTTCTATTTTCTGTACTTAAAACTGGAGTTTTAACTGATGCAATCAAAGATGCTGTTGGTCGGCCTCGTCCAGACTTTTCTTTTGGCGTTGCTTCCCTAATGGCAAAGGGGTGAGACCTCTTCAACTACTTTAGTTTACTTATTTAAGTTATTATGTTATGTTTCCTCAGATTTATATAATTAGGTGTTATTCTTGTAGATTATTTAATACTTTCGTGCATGTCATGTTTAGGTGTTTCATAATGTCACAAGGAATGCTATGTGTACTGAACAGAAAAGTGTCATCAAAGAAGGATAACAGCCTAGTCTGAGCCTTATGTGAGCATAACAGCCTGGTCTGAGCCCTATGTGAAGATTTGTCTTGAGATTATTTTGATAATTCGAACAATCCATAATGTAAAATTCATTGAGTAGATTATCCATAAAAAAATCAAGTTAATTGACATTTGAAACCCATCACAAGGCCACATTTGTTTTTTAAAAAATAAATAGCTAGCATGATTTTGATAATTATTAAAAAAAAAACAAAAAAAAAAGGTAGGATCTGATATGTAATTACAGATGTCCGATTAACTTATTTTTTTCATGAATATATATTTGACGAATATAATAAAAATGATTCAGATCATCACAATAAATTCGGAATAAGTCCTATAGAATCTCCTAGCAACAATCTCAAGTCCATCTACCAATACCCTTTCATATTCTTCTATTGTTCTTTAAAATAATAAATACGACTCTGTTCTCACAATTTAATCTCAATTTCTTCAAGACTCGAACGAATGCCACTAAAATAATAATTGTAAGTCTTATGTTTGGTCAAATACTCTTCAAAAATGTTAGGAAATTATTAAATTTTCTAAGTTGATTAAATATAGAATGGTCTATAAAACTATAAGATTTTAACAAGTCTTTTATTTAAAAAAAAAAAAAACAAAAACAAAAAATGGTTAATAATGCACGATGGCTTGCTACTTCAGCAATAAATTTTCACCCATCATTTTCATGGTAAGAAGTCCAATCAATTTGTCAATTAGTCAACACAAAATGACATATCTTCATCCTTGAGTTTTGTTGCAATAGAGCTTCAATCTTGATTTTGTTAATCATTCCATACAGAAGGTGATCCAAATCATTATCATTTTTTGTTTTTTAAATCCATTGTTTTAGCAAGTCTGCCTGGCAATTTTGACCCACTTAATTTGAAAAGCTTTGCTTGTATTGCGTGTCAAAATCTTATTAAAATGGTTGTTTTGGCAACTTGACTAAAAGCTAATTGTTTTTGTATTTTAATTTTTTTGACTCACATCATTTCTCATAATTTAAAAGAAAAAAAAATAAAAAAAAATCATTTTTAACCTACTTTCCAAAACAAGTTAGTAACCATGCTCAAAATTTTCTGTTCCAAATTGGCTTATATCTCTAGAGTTTGTACTTTTAGATTTTTATATAATTCACAATTTAATGGCTTGAGAGGCATTTGGAGGTGCATATTTGATGAAAATGTTTGGAGTATAAATTTAGATAGAAATTTAAAAAGAGAAAAAAAATGTAAGTGAAATAGAATTATATTTCACATTTTTTTTCCATTCAAATTCCTATCCAAATTTATAATCCAAATATAACCTCAAGATTTTAGACCCACCATGTCAACTCTGTCATATAATTCATATACTACTATATTAATCTCACTTAAAAGTGAGGCAACAAAATCAATGGACTAATTTGATCGTGTTAGGATCCTCTAAATTGAAAAGCCTAGAGTGATCTCCTAAATTTACCAATCTAACGGCTGAAATTAAAACTAACCAAAACGATCATTTTGGTTAGTAAGTTGAAAAAAAAAAAAAGCATTTCAAATTCCCTCCATATACGCAGGTATAGCAGAAGATGGAAAGAAGAAAAGGAAAACAGAGTGCGAGAGAGACAGAAGAAGAGAGAGAGAGGTCGCTCCTCCTGGCCTTCCGTCGCCCCATCGTCCTGCCTCCATATAACTATTACATTATTTTGGTCTTATAGTTATATGCAATTTACAGATTCACAAAATAGAAAACAATCTCCCAAAATATACACAGTTAAGCTAAGCTAAGGTTCAAAAACAATTTGAATTGACTGATATATTAAGCTATATATAACTATAGCCCTGTTTGGCATAGCTTATAATCAGCTTATTCCAGCTTTCAGCTTAATTTAAGCTATTTTGATGTGTTTGGTTTAGCTTATAGCTTATAGTTTATAGTTTTTTGGAAGTCAGAAATCAGCTTATTCTTTGAGTGGGGCAGGAGATGCTTTAAGAATAAGCTGGAAATCAGCTTAAGCTGAAAGTTATAAGCTATAAGCTGTTTAGGCATAAGCTATAAGCAGTTTCTCACAGTTCTACCAAACAGGGCCTATGTATATCTGTGTATATATGCAATTGACTGATAACTGTGCATATAACTGTGTATATAAGCCAAGCTAAGGTTCAAAAAAAAAAAAAAAAAAAAAACATTCAAAACCCCAAAAATAGATTTCAAAAAAATCATGTAACAATCATGTCACTGTGCATTATCATTAACATTCAAAAAAAAAAAAAAAATCCGAATTTTTCCACAGCATGGCTTTCATAAAAATACATAAAAAGAGAGTATATAGCAGGCAACCAACTAACTAAATGAAGCATTGAATAGAAAAATATAAAGCTTACACAGACAAGCAAGTTAACAAGGATTTAGAAGGAGGAGCGGCCTCTCTCTCTCTCTCTCTTCTTCTCTTTCTCGCACTCTGTTTTCCTTTCCCTTCTCTCTATACCTGTGTATATGGAGGGAATTTAAAATGAATTTTTTTCTTTTTTTCAACTCACTAACCAAAACGACTTTAATTTCAGCTGTTGGATTGGTAACTCTAGGAGATCACTCTACGCTTCTCACTTTAGAGGATCCTGACGCAATAGAACTCTGATATTTTATTAAGAGATCTATAATTTGAATCCTTTCATCTATGGTTTTTCTCAACCACTCGTGTAAATTTTTTCAAGCTTAAAAACTGATAATCAACCACCAGAAGCCCAAAAAATAGGCTCCTAAAAAAAAAAATTAAACTAAACTATAAGCCACTCATATTGTACCAAACAGGTCCAGAATCTGCTATAGTAAAAAGTTTCGTCACAAACAATTAATGGAATAGGGGAACAGGGACAGGAATTTGGGAACTATGGATATCTTGCACTCAATTTGATTAATTCGAGGGATCTTCTATCCCAATTTCTTATCCAACTTTGTGTCCCACTCTCAACATTTCTTAGGTCTCCGTTATTTAAAATTAATTATCACCCCTCACTTAATTAAATTATACTAAAGACCTTTAAAATAGCATCCTTCAATTAAATCACACTGACGTGATAGAAAAGTTAGGCTTTTGATTGAAAAAACAACAACTTTTGTACAACAATCTTAAGTCAAACTTTTAAGCATTTTCCTCACTTAATTGTTTATGCAGAAATTCTTTACCGTGTCAAACTCTTTTGTTTCTCATTTAAGTAGGAATAACGTGGCAACATTTGCAGTATTGAGCAGCTTTTTATTTCTTTATTATTATTATAAATTACGCTAATCTTAATCTCACAAATTTGGTTCCCATTAAAAAAATAATAATACTAATCTTATAAATTTGATTTAATTATATTAGATTTTCTTAAAATTTTAAATTATATAACACTTGTTTCTTTTCACCAGTAATTTATTAGTCAAATAAATAAAAAATAATATTATTATCTCTTTTACACTGAAATGTATATTTTATTATATTTATTTTTAATACTCACACCATATGCAGTAATTTCAATTATTTTAATCTTACTAAAAGTGCCATTGTAATTATGTTAAAACTATAAGGTTGCTTGTATTTTTTCCGAACTTTAATGAAATCAATGTAATTTATCCACTTTTTATTTTTTATCGAAAAATTATAAATAAAAAAAGGGATTTTTATTGATAAATCCATCTTAGAGTTGTTATAACCCATTAAGTCCACAAATGAATATTATAACCTGATTAGTCCCATATACTTTTCTTTTTATTCCATAAAGTCCATTTTTCTAATTTTATATTTTTTCCTGGACTATTATGCCCTTATATATATATATACTGTGTTAATACATGACACGTTCCCTGTGATTTCGCGGATTCAGTTTTGGCAGTTTCTATCTTTACGCTTTTCATCATCATTCTAATTCAAATGGATACGTTTCTATCTTGCATGCTTGTTCTGAGGCTTTGATGTGCTAGGGTTTCATTGTTGCTATTGTAGTCTGGTTCGGTGATTTTCAAGTGAAGACGACGAATTTGAAGGTCTTCGGTTCTCACATTTCCTGGAGTATAACTACTTCAAAGCAGTTGTTTTCGAGTTTCTGGACGATTGTAGGATTGCATGATTAAGGTTAGTATCATTTTGGTTATGAATAGATGTTCACTTTATCTTTTGATTTGTATGATGGATCAGATGCTCTGTTTTTTGATTGATATGGATCAGATGCTCTGTTTTTTCAATTATATGCATCATACATGGTCTTGTGGAGAGAAGGTCATTCAGATTATGTGAAGAATGTGTAGTTCTCATTTTACTTTGATGTATCCATAGGAGGCTCTGTGTGGGTGATATAATTCAAAGTATATGTATCAATGTGAATGTTTACATCTTGTTAATATAATGTGAAGAATGTGGATGTTCTCATTTTACTTTAATGTTTGCTTAATGAGGCTCTATGTGAGTGATATAATTCAGAGTATATGGATCAATGTGAATGTTTACATCGTGGTCCTATGGAGGGGAGGTCATCAGATTAGTGATGAATGTGGATCTTCTCTAATTCAGAGTATATGGAACAATGTGAATGTTTATATCGTGTAAATATTATGTGAAAAATGTGGATGTTTGCATTTTACTTTGATGTTTGCTTAATGAGGCTCTGTGTGGGTGATATAATTCAGAGTATATGTGTCAATGTAAATGTTTACATCGTGTTAATATTATGTGAAGAATGTGAATGTTCTCACTTTACTTTGATGTTTGCTTAATGAGGCTCTGTGTGGGTGATATAATTCAGAGTATATGTATCAATGTGAATATTCACATCTTGTTAATGTGAATTATGGATTTAACACTTGAACTGTGCACGTAGTCATCTAATTTTTGCACAATGTGAATTTTCATATCGGTTTGAATTATTGTTGATTGTTGTATTGTTGTGTTTTTACAGTAGATGGATACCTTTATGATATTGGTGTGTACATATGATTGCAGTATAACTGTAATAAATGTTGCCCACGCATTGTGTTATTCGCGTTTGGTGGACTGTTTGTGTAAAAAATGGGGGGGAGTTGTCTGCTGGTTCTATTTCATTGTTCTGTCGGTTACCTAGGATTAGTAGGTGTGATTTGGACAATGAGGAAGAATTTCAGAACATGTTACCACTTGCTAAATCAATGGGGGTACAACATGTAGAAGTTGTTGTTGAGTTGAAAAGTGATATTGGTCAGTCAAGTAGCTCGGGATCGCTGCGTGTGGGGGTTGAGGAAGAAATTGATGCACTACGGAGATTTTGCCACCATAAGGAGAAGGTGTTGTTGTCAGCCCCTTGGGCAAATGGTATTACACATGTGGGACAACGGTTTGTTGGAAGTGCACAAGAATTTCGTGATGTTTTATGTAAGTATGCCATCCAATGTGGGTTTCAGTTTACGTATGTCAAGAACGAGACAACAAGAGTTACTGCTGTGTGTGCGATGCGTGAGGAGAGAGGCTGCTTGTGGGCTATACATTGTAGAGCACAACGAGCAAATGGTTTTTTCTACATAAAGAGGTTTAGTGATGTGCATAGTTGTGGTACGGATGTCCGAACATCGAAGAATCCGCAAGTTAGTTCGGATTTGGTGTCGAGCACCATATTTGAAATTGTGAGAGACAAGCCGTTGACTCGGCCGTGTGAGGTGGTGACTATTTTGAAGAGGGATTATGGGCTAGATGTGAGTTACCATGTCGTATGGTTGGGTGTGAAGAAAGCAAAGGCTGGTATTCATGGAGATCACTCATTATCGTTTGACTAGCTGCGGTGGTATTCGGATGCTGTGATGTGGTACAATCCGGGGAGTTATGTCAATATTGACTATGATGCGAGTAGTCAACAGTTTTGTCGTTTCTTTGTGTCATTCGCTGCGTGTATTTCTGGGTTCAATCCTTGTCGGCCTTTATTATTCCTAGATGGAACATTTCTCAAAGGAAAGTACAAAGGTCAGCTACTTGCAGCAACGGCGAAAGACGGAAACAATGGTTAGTGTTTTTTTTAGCTGTCTATTCATGTCAATAGTCACATTGAGCAGCATAGTCTGGACAAATGAGTGATTGAGAAATTATAAGTAATGTGAACATTGACACTAGTATGCACTGATGTGAATGTTCACATTTATGTCTGCTAATGACAGTAATGTGAACATTCACATTATTATATACTGATGTAAATGTTCACATCAGTGTATACTAATGTCAGTTGATCCATTAATGAACAGTACTGTGAATGTTCACATTATCAATGACTCAACAATCAACAATGAATTATTAATGGTCGTTAATGTGAATGTTCACATCATTGATGTTTATGAACCCGAATCCAAAAATAACAATAGTAATAGGGCAATGTAGATATAAACATTAACATGACCTGTTTTGTTTATATTATTTTCTATTCACTTTGGAATATTGTGAACAGTTGTGTATTGATGTTGTGTTGTAGGTCTGTTTCCTGTTGCATTTACGATTGTTGATTCAGAGACCACGGCCAATTGGTCGTGGTTCTTGCATGAACTTGGGAAGGTTGTTGATGGTAAGCGCCAGATTACTTTTATTTCGGATCGTAATCTTGGTCTGTTAGAAGCTACGCCAAAGGTGTTCCCATCGGTTCATCACGGTTATTGCTTACAACACTTGAAGAGCAATTTAAGAGATCGGATGAAAGAAATTGATAATGGATTCAGGGATCACCTAGTAAGTAGTTTGGGTGATTGTGCTTACGAGCCAACTGTGGTAGGGTTCCATGAAAAGCTTGCAAAATTAAAAGAGGAGGGTAAACAACGAGCGCATAATTTTTTCAAGAACTTGGCACCTGAGCACTGGGCAAATTCATACTTCAAGTAATAATAGTTTCCTAAAGTGTTCCATTTGTCAAGTTTAGAATGGTAGCGATGTGAATTTTCAGTTTAGAATGGTAACAATCTTCCAATTGTGTTGCATGTTCAATGTAAATGATGTGAATGTTCACATCTGCTAATGATGACTGATGTGAATGTTCACATCAGTTAATTTATCAAACAGTCATGCAATGTATTACAGATTTGAATGTTGACACCTGTCATATTTTGTTGTTGTTAACATTCACATCTGTCTATCATTTAAGTTGACAACATAATAAGCATATAATGTTTACTGCGAATGATGTTAATGTTCACATCTGTTAACGTGAATGTTCAGACCTGTTAAATTTCGTATTATACAATGTTTGTGATATTGTGCAGGGGCATACGTTATGGGGAGATGACATCCAATGCGGCGGAGTCATTTAATAACTGGATTAAAGAAGCACGTAATCTTCCTATCACTCAAATGGTGGACACAATTCGTACTCAGTTGATGCGGCAAATGTCTGCACGGCGTAACCAAGCAAACAAATGGAATGAGCTTATTTGTCCTACATTCGAAACAATGCTTATGGATTCGTTCAATGACAGCAGGTTTTGGCAAGTTAGCAAAGCCATTGAGGATGTGTTTGAAGTTCATTCGATACCATCTGTTACGGTTAATGTTGCGAGGCATACATGTTCTTGCTTCAAATGGCAAATCAACGGATTCCCATGTAACCATGCTGTTATTGCTATTCAGAAGAGCCGCTATAATCTCAATGATTGTGTGGAACATTACTTTCATGTAGAGACATATCGTGCAGCCTATTCGGGTACCATATTCCCTATACCATCGGTGGAGAAGCCGCCTTTTGATCCCACGGACTTCACTATATACCTGCCAACTGTGAAAAGATCACCCGGAAGGCCGAAAAAGAATAGGATCCCATCAAGAGGTGAGAAACTGAAGCAAATAAGGCGCGAGAGATGTGATAAGTTGGGGAGCCATAATCATAAATCATGCAAGGAGCCGATATAGGATGTACATTTTTCATTTCGACATTGTGTTTTACATTGGATTCTTATATTCATTTTTTAAATAAGATTGTGTTGTGTTGGCAAACATTGTGTTGCAATAAGATTACGTTGCGTTGGCAAACATAATAATGCATTAGTATTTGATTTGTGTTTTATTTTTAATTTTTTAAGGTACCAATCTGACATTTATGTTGTTGTGTTTTGGATGAATACATGATGTTAACATTCACACTTGTGTAATATAATCACATTATGTAAATAATTGCACATGAGTTGAACTTTTAAACATTTTTGTGGTGTGAATATTCACATTCTTGTTACCGTTAACAGTATCAAAGTAGATGACATGAACGTTTACATCAATGTAACCATTCACATCATCAACTCATAAGATGTGAATATTCATGACATCGTTGCTGCCATTCAAATAATCAGAAGTTATTTTGTGAATATTCACATCATCAAATTATTAGATGTGAATATTGACTTGTGTTAAGAAATATCATATTCACACCTGTCATATTGTGTTACATTAACACTTTAAGCAATATTCACATCTATGTAGTATGGCTTTAAAACATAAGAAAGTGTATGATCATTCTGTGATGTGAAAATTCACATCATGTCATGTGTCAAAAAAAAAGAAAAGAAAATACAATCTCAATGTGCATGACCAACACAAAATGGGCCTTAAAATGCATATACATATATTGACTGAAAAATATCTGTACAAACAGTGATATAGACTTGATTTACAATTAAGCTAGTCTGCTCCAATATGTAAAATCTATGGACACTAAATTGTCTTAAATGTGGATAACAGATTTGGGTAACAGTGATAGGTGGACACCCCCTACCTATAGGTTTTCACATTGCACTGTCTTTCTATGATTCAGAAATAGGTGTACTAATGAGTCTCTTATTTGACACCATTCAAAGCGATCTAGGCTGGCAACAATTTCTTCACGGTATATATGCGCCCTCATGATATAACAAACTGCAGGCCTGCAATCCACCCTGAAAATGCAAACTTCTTGTTAGATTTTGAAATTTAGGTGGGTAATGGTTGTAGAACATGTGTACAAATCGATTTTAGGCTTACGAATCTGATACTTGCTGAGGACAGATATCTACTGATATGATTGGTTGCGAAGTATTTTGGCTTGATAATTTGGTCCATGATGGTGATGATGGTCCGATGTTGCGCACCAAAGCCTCGATGTAGTCCCTCTGCCAATAATGAAATTTCATATTAGGCACCAACCAACATAGTGCATAGGTCCAAGTTCAAATATTACACATCATGACAAGTATTATATGTGTTAGCCACTTACCACTATTTGTGCTTTGTCAATAAATGGGTCATGTATGCTGGGTCTTGGGCGTAGCGAATTATAATGCCTCCATACATTGTCTTTCACGTCGTACACAACAATCGTCCAGTGGAAGTTGTCGTGTATTGGGAAGATTAAGAATCTCTGGCCTTGATACTCCTTGATATGTACATTAATCAGTTTATTTCTCTTGTGGGGGGGTACTCTTGCATGATTTTCTGCACACAAAGGGCATACAATGATGTACCAAGTATTTATATCAATTTTCGATGTGAATGATGTGAATGTTCACATCTGCTAATGGTGAGTGATGTGAATGATGTGAATGTTCACATCCGTTAATGTGAGTGATGTGAATGTTCACATATGTTAATGATTAGTGATGTGAATGATGTGAATGTTTACATCTGCTAATGGTGAGTGATGTGAATGATGTGAATGTTCACATTCGTTAATATGAGTAATGTGAATGATGTGAATGTTCACATCTGTTAATGGTGAGTGATGTGAATGATGTGAATGTTTACATCTATTAATTTGTGAAACAATCATACAATGTATTACAAATGTGAATGTTCACACCTGTCATATTATGTTGTTGTTAACATTCACATCTGTGTATCATTTAACAACATAATAAGCATATAATGTTCACTGCGAATGATGTTAATGTTCACATCTGTCAATGTGAATGTTTAGACCTGTCATTTTATGTTGTTGTTAACATTCATATCTGCCTTTTATTTAAGTTAACAATATAAGCATATAATGCTGAGATGAACATTGACATCTATTGAACATGCAAATCAAATACTGTTCATGTGAACATTCTCATCAACATGAAACATAAACAAACCAAAAGTCTAGTGGTTACCAAACATGTGCTTGTAAAGATGAATGCTGAATCCTCCAAACTTAGGTTGGCTAGCCCTTGTAGTTCAAGTAGAATTTCACCATATGTATCTATCACCTGCAGAAATAGAGGGGTGGCAGTACATTATTTGCAGTGTCTTTACATGTGTGTGTGTGTGTGTGTGTGTGTGTGTGTGTGTGTGTGTTTTGTACACATTTACGATTGTCATACGTTGTTGGTTATTGATTCTTCCTTGATGATGTGTATGATGTCATCAAAATACACATCTTTAGTCTTTGAGTCCCCTCGCCACACTAGCAACCTGTGCATTGTGATTACAGAAAACGTTAATGTTAACATTGCACATTTATGAAATGATCTAATCTATTAAGTATGTATGTGAACTTAACATGAGCCAAAAAAAAAAATTCAGTTGGGGATATGTAAGATCATTTACTCATCACCGCTGTGCTTATGCAAATTTTGGACCTTCTGCTTGTTGAGTTTGCTCATGTTGGCCCAAACCTTCAGTTTGTTGTTCAAGGTTAACTTCTTGTACTTTGTTGGGTGCTTTTTTCGTGGATGTTTGTCTAAATCTTGTGCAATTTGGACTGCATGGGATTGCTCTTCAACTCCCTCTTTCCCTTTCTTTTGACCAGGCAAGTTGGGGTATTCAAACTCATCCAATCGGTGCTCTTTCCTTACCTTCTGCTTGATGCGTTTTACCCTCGATTGTGGGCTGATAATGTGTTCCAATGCTGTAGTGGGATGCTTTTTAAGGCTGTCATGAGCCTTTTGTGCTTCAACTTGAGTGATAATGTGGATGGACTGATCGTCAAAAAGGTCTTGAAGAATTGTTTTTTCACATTCCAAGTTGATGACCAACTTTGTCAACCGCTGAATTTCTGTATCTTTCCACTCCATGCAATTCTTGATGTCCATGTCCATATTGGATGGGCCCGATTGGTCAAATAGTTTGGCTTCAAGGGCAGCAATCACCCTTGCCCTCAACTCCCATGATTCTTCCAATTGTTTGTATTTCGCTTCCCATTGTCGTACGAGACCCCAAGCTTTTTGGTTTTCTTTTATAAGTACATCCACAATGTCCGACTTACTTGGTTGTGCTATGATGATACCTCTCTCAGCATTGGGGGTGTTAAAGCTGGGGTTGATGTCATGTCCAACATCATTTAGGTCCATTGCATCGCCAGATAATCCATCGCTATCGTCACTACGTTGACTGTCTTTGCTTTCATCATCATTGCTTTCATCTTGCTTTGCTGGTGCACTCGACAAAACCTCAGGTTTGGGCTCCACATTTAATTTTGTATGATGGTACATCTTCGATTCAGTTGGGAATGCCATTAGCTCGCCGCCATATACCTGCAGTTGGAGACATTATGTTAGTTAGATAGTTCCTTGTCTCACTATGTGAATGGGCACAATATTTTTGGTTGTACTTCTACCTCATTTAAACCAAGCTTAGCCAAAGATATGGACTTCATGTTGGTATGTAAGGCTGTGAGGTCCCACTTCACACATCGCGGAATGGCATTAGGGTTGCGGGGTTGTAAGATTGTTGTATGCTCACACAACCAGTACTGAAACAAATAACAAATATCAGTAATGTGAATGTTCACATCAAATAACACTGATGTGAATGTTTACATCAGTGGCCTTTAATGTGAATGTTCACATCAATTAACACTGATGTGAATGTTTACACTAGTGGCCAATAATGTGAATGTTTATATTAACACTGATGTGAATATTTACACCAGTGGCTAATAATGTGTGTTTATACATTACTGAACAGTAATGTGAATGTTCACATTATTGATGTCAACTTCCATACCATTGCCTAGTAATGTAAATGTTCACATCAGTAATGTGAATGTTCCAAATTTGTTTTGGTGCAACCATCACATCAATCTACACTGATGTGAATATTTATACCAGTGTCTACCAATGTGTGTTTGTACATTACTGAACAGTAATGTGAATGTTTATATCACTGATGTCAACTTCCACACCATTGCCCAGTAATGTGAACATTCACATCAGTAATGTGAATGTTTCACATTTGTTTTGGTGCTAACATCACATCAATCTACACTGATATGAATGTTTACACCAGTGTCTACTAATGTGTGTTTGTACATTACTGAACAGTAATGTGAATGTTTACATCACTGATGTCAACTTCCACACCATTTCCCAGCAATGTGAACATTCACATCAGAGTTGGCAAACCCCGTAAATGTTCATATTAAACATAGAATAAGTTTTATGAGATTTACCATTAACAACATCACACATCCAGTGACTCGTCTTGGTTTTCCACAGTTTTGGCCTACTGAACCTATCAGGGTTGCCCGGATGCTCTCAACCAGTCATACTCGATCATGTTGTCTAATGGGTCCATGTATAAGTAGAAAGCCCATCCAATTGTTTCTCCGGACGTAGAAAAAAACAGTTTGACGCATGCATACATGCAAACTAATCTTGCGACCTCCTCATTGTCTTGTTTCTTTGTGCCCTTTAATGCTTCGCTCAGAATTTCTCGTATTTTGGCAACACTTAACCGACTAACATCCTTGCACATTCGGTGTATGATGCCGGTCGTTGGTTTTGCACCATAAGAGAGGTCCATCGACTTGGTGCCGCAGTCCACCCCAAAAATCAGTGATACATCGCTTCTAAAAATCTGGATGCTCTTATCCCCGATGTAAAACCTCCCACTAGATGGCTTGAATGTCTGCACTATACGTACAATGACGTCATCGTATTTCATGCAGTGGTTGAGGTCGACTTCATTACTGATCAAGCAATCAAATAAGGGCCAAAACGGTGTTTTTCTAAGGCACTTCAATTGACCACTTGTAAATTTTGTATCCTTTAACAGTTTCACCAATCCAGTTATATTTGACTGGTAGTTAACCTTTTTCATGTTCACTTCTTAAGGACCAGCTGTTTGATCAGGTTTGGCTTTGGCACGGGATTCCCCTTTCTTTCGTTTGCCATCAAATCTACGGGGAAGACCTGTTTGTTCAAATAAGAACATATAATTGGCTGAAAAACAGAGGATGGAACCAACAGCACCAAACAACATTCAACAATCAACAGTGACAGCAATGTGAACATTCACATCATTATACACTAATGTGAATGTTCACATAAGTGTCTACTAATGTCAGTTTATCCAGTATTGTAATGTGAATGTTCACATCATCTATGTTTGCAAAATCAATTTCGAAAATAGCAACAGTTATAGGGCAATGCAAATGTTTACATGGGTGATCATATTATGTTATAATTGGCTAAAAATCAAATGGTGGAACCAACAGCACCAAACAACACCCAACAACACAAACAAGTCTGACATTGATGTCACAATGTGAATATTTATATCATATTCCATCACATTTTTGAATGAAAATTGGAGGTTCTATGGACATCAACAATCAACAGTGACAGTAATGTGAACATTCACATCATTATACACTGATGTGAATGTTCACATCATCTATGTTTGCGAAATCAATTCCGAAAACAATAACAGTTATAGGGCAATGCAAATGTTTACATGGATGATCACATTATGTTATAATTGGCTAAAAATCAAAGGGTGGAACCAACAGCACCCAACAACACAAACAAGTCTGACATTGATGTCACAATGTGAATATTTACATCGTATTCCATCACATTGTTGAGTGAAGATTGGGAGTTCTATGGACATCAACAACCAACAATATCAACAGTGACAGTAATGTGAACATTCACATCATTATACACTGATGGAAATGTTTACATCAGTGTCTACTAATGTAAGTTTATCTAGTAATGAACAGTATTGTAAATGTTCACATCATCTATGTCTACAAATTCAATTTCGAAAACATCTATGTTTACAAATTCAATTCCGAAAACAACAACGGTTATAGGGCAATGTAAATGTATACATCGGTGATCACATTATGATTGAAAAGCAGAAGGTGGAATGGTATTGCTTACTTTTGTTCCTCATGGTGGGTGGGTATGGACCACACTCAGTGGATGAAATAAACTCAATCCAACGATAGGAATTTTCAAACGACGAAGCACCCTCCTTCCGATGTGAACCTTCGCAGCAGTGAGATGAACAGGAATCTGGGGTTGACGGTGGACGATGGACGACGACAACGATGGTGAGGCGATGTGAATCTAGGGTTACGGTGAGGCGATGTGAATCTGGAGTTGACGTTCAGTTTTTGTTTTTGAAATTTTGTGGATTGAATAGTTGGAAAGGGAATGGGTTTTGCAGAATCGATTACACGCGAGAGAGGCGGAGGAGGGTTATTTTGACCTTTTACAATTAATGGACCTAATGGAATATTCAAAAATAATTTGGATTTTATGGAATAAAACAATTACAAATAGGATTTATCAAAAAAGAGCCAAAAAAAAAAAAAAACTCTAGAATTTGATTCTTGTAAGAAAATAAAATTTTAATTTTGTCAATTTAAATCCTAAATTTTTAATTTTTTTCATTATAAAATATTTGCCTATTTTCATTAAGTAAACCTAACATATTAAATAATATTTTAGTCATTAATCACAACGAGAAAGATATTCTATGTAATCCTATATTGAATTTAATGACTAAAATATATTTTTGCCGTCAATTTTATTTTACGAAAATAGACTGATGGTTTAGGTTAAAAATAAATCAAAAGATTAATATTTAAATTGACAAAATTAAAATTTTATTTTATTTTTATAATTTCCTTTTATTTATTTATTTATTTTTTAATCATAAAACAAATTTATTGAAGTATATAGCACAGAGAGTTGAGACAAGAGAGGCATCATTATATAAGTTCTATAGTCAAATGAGAGCAAAGCAAACCAACATTCAAAAACCTCCAACAGATTGTTCCAACATATAATTATTATCATCATCTTCTATATAAACCCCCTTTTATATCTTCATTACAAAAATGGACATTGTTCCTCACACACACAAAACGAATCATCTCTCTCTCTCTCACACACACAAAAATGGACATTGTTCCTGCAACATATGTGGAAAACATCAAGAGATACTTGAGGAGAAGGAAATACCAACGACTCGACTGTTGGGATCGGTGATCCCGCCCAAGACCTTATAGAAATCATACCAAGCAGAAAAAACACACCCACACAGAAGGAGACACCAAATTTAACGTGGTTCGGCCATAATGCCTACGTCCACGGGAGAGTAACCATTTATCACTTATAACAATGGAGAGATTACAGAAATATTACAGAGGAGAAGCTTACACTGTTCTCACTCACCCATTCACCCGTCTCCCTCACTCACACCGAGGGAGACGGTTTCTCACATCTCTCACTCTCTTGGTTCACTCTTGCTCATTTTCTTCAACCCTCTCTTCATCTATTTATACATATTGAGAAGAGGAGCAACATTTGTGAGTGGCTCTCCCACTTCTCTCTAGTGGGTTCTCCAACCACCCCACCCTCTCTAGTGGGTTCAACCACCCCACTCTCTCTCAAGTGGGTGCTCCATTACATGGGGTGATCCAACATCGACAACACCAAAAAGAGGCTCAAAACCACAAGGCTCGGCTCCAAAACTCGCCACTGGACTTGGAAGATCAGACGCCCGGTCCCTAAACTCCGATTCAAGACCGTTTCGCCGATGAAGCTTATGGCAAAGTTGCATGATGCTTATGTTGATATGATGATTCGTTTGGTTGGTGACAACAATGTTGGAATTTTTGGAGCAAAGAGGGTTCCCAAAGGTCGATCTGTTCCGGCTCCTATGGTGGCTGCTAATGATGAGGTTGTTGATGGAAGGTTGGTTTTGGAGATTTATAAGAGATTGGTGTCTTCTCGTGAATTAGAAGACTTGTCAGTGTGATCATTTTGTTTTACATTTTTCTTTTTTTCATCAAATCGTTTCTTGAGATATTTGAAAGTTGTGAGAAAATTTATGTTTGGTTTAATTTTTTAAAAACTGTTTTTAAATGGATTTTCTTGGTTCAGTGTTCTAAAAAGTAAAAAGAAAAAATTAATTAAAATATGAAAAAAAAAAAATCTTAGGCGAAAGAAACCCCCCCAAAAAAAAAGAAAGGATTTTCTTTTGTTTATAGAAAACTTTAAATTATAAATAAAATTCATTAAAATATAAAATAACTCACTAAAAATAAAAATAAAATAGCCTTAAAATAATTTTTAAAAAATCAAACCAAACTAAATGATTTCTTGATTATGTGAAAACTACTGGCCACAGTTAATATGTTGAGAATTGTAAAATCTTCTTGTTTTTGTCTTTCATGATTTTTAAAACAAAAAATAATGTAAAGGTTTGATATCACGATACTTTTCATAGTGTTTTCATTTTTGTGCAATTTTTTGTTTGCCAACAATTCGACAACATCTTTTTGGAATTTCTTAAAAGTGGGTTATTTTTTAAAAAAGGAGAAGGATCCTCCAGTTCATCTTTTAGATTTGAGGGTGCTGTTTGGATCCGTGGCGTCTATCACGGATTCTATTTCGATGATTAGAATTATTTATTTTATCGGGTACTTCAGTATTTCATTTACAAAAAAAAAATTAGATCGATCTAATAATTGTAACTTGTTCAATTTTTCACTATAAAAATTTGAATAATTATATTTTTAAAAATAAATCATACATTTTTTTTGGTCCCAAACACAATAAATTGAACAAGTTACAGTTATCGGATTAAACAAATTTTTTTTGCAGATGAAATATATAAAATACCTGACAAAATAAATGGTTCGAATCATCGAAATAGGACCCATGATAAGCTCCACGAGCCCAAACAAAGCCCTCCATTCCAAAATCTGGACGAGAGGGGATCCTTTTCCTATAAAAAATTGTTAGAAATAGCTCACCTAACAACTTTTCTATGTTCTATTAAAAATCAAAATAAAAAATAAAATCAATACAAAATAATCAATTATTTATGCGAAATACTTCTATGCCACATTTCTAGTAATCGAGTAGACAATATATCAATGTCTGATTTGGTATATATATAGACAGAGAGAACAAGACAGCAGCAAGAAAACTTAGAATGAGCCAAAATGCCTTGTGGGAAAGGTGACGAGGGTTGTTTTGAAAAGTTAGTTAAAAGTTAATTTTTTGATTTTTTTTGAATAAATGTGTGAAAAAATTAAAGAGATAATGTGACTCAAAAAAAATTAAAAAACTAAATAACTGACTTTTAACCAACTTTCTAAAGAAAAATGTTTAGTTGCCCGAATTTGTGTGGTCCAAATGACTCGAATATGTTAAAATGACGTCATTTTACATCCAAAACGACGTTATTTTGAGACATTCGAACCATTCGAATCATAAAAATTCGGACCACCTAATATTGTTGCTTTCTAAAATAGGCTTCAATCCAACTGGAAGTTTTGTAAATTGTAAACCAGTTGGCTATTAGCCATTAGGGCACCTAATTTGGCTTACTAGCTAGAATCTGTAACACTAAAATATTAGAGTAAGGATCCTCTAGAGTTTTTTTTTTCTAAAATTTCTTAGAGTGGTGCATTGTGTGGTTGAGATTTAATGACAAGTCACATCAATTTTTCAGCATTAAATTTCAACCGCACAATGCACCACTTTAGGAAACTTTAGGAAAAAAACACTCTAGAGGATTCTTGGTGAAAATATTATAGCTTCGTTTGGAAAGTGAGTTGATTTTTAATTTTTTGGTTATTTTAGTCTAGTTAAAAAGCTTCTTTTGGGAAGGACTTTTTAGTTTTTTTGACTTTTTGTGAGAGAAAGAATGTAATGATTATGGATTGAATGTGATATTTATCTTATTGGACTAAAAAATCTATTTTTTCTTTTTGTGATTAAAATAGCCACAACCCTGCTTTCCAAACAAAGCCTATAATTCGTATCTTATAATTTTGTTGAGTCTCAGAAGAGTGCTAGAAAGAGAGGAAAAATTGTATTATTCATCAAAATCGATCAATTGGTTTAGGCAATTCCTTGCTAATTAAGCCTAAATCAATAAAAATTGAAACTTTAAGCTGAGCTCAAATTTAGATGCTATAAACAAAATGAAACATGACCAAACAAACAACAATGAAAACGGAATTTTCTAACTACAGTTACAAGCAAAGCATTTTTTTTTAAATAAAAAAATAATTAATTTGAAATCCTAAACGATAAATTCTTTCAAAACTTGCCATACATGATTCACAGCAGTGAGGTTTACAAGTTGGAACGTTTTTAATCGAACAGATCATTTCTAATCTAGGTAACAAATTATTATTATTTTTGGTAGTTTATTATTGCACAAGTATTATTATTATTTGTGTAGTCTTTGAAAATAGAGTAATGTTATACTTATTATATTATATTTATATATCATTGATTAGTATTGCATTGAAGAAAGACGTATCTATGCAATTCATTACACCAATATTATGCTTACAAATAAGAAGATTTTACTATTTTAAAAATTAAGCAATGGTTATTTAAATTAATATTTAAATATTAAAGGCATCCGTTCAGTATTTCACTTATAGGCTCCAAAAATATAAGTAATAAAAAAAAAAACCTCTCAACGCAGGAAATAAAAATTGCAGTATATACATGGGAAAATAAGACTCATATACAAGTGGAAGAGAGAAATTTTAATTTAATAATAACCTTATTCGTTAATGTTTTTAAATTATGAATTTAGGTAAAAATTTGGGGGAAAAAAAAAGAAAAAGAAAAAATGAAGATGAAATAAATAAAATATAACTACATTTTATTTCACTTATATTTTACTCATATTTTTTCTATCATTTTTCAAATCTGTAACGCCCTTAAAATAATACATCAAACCCAACATTCTTAACATGCATTGATATAAAGAAGTAAACATCTTTCTATTCATCAGAGTAGTTCGTACAAGAGTATTACATGTTGACAACAAAAGCAAATGCCCTATGGGCTTACAACTTTCCAAGCCAACACTTGGTTACAAAAAAGAGAGTACTAACTCAAATACATATTAAGCCATTGGCTTGCGTTTACATGTAATATATCAAAAGATAACAAAATAATCAAAGGAGTCTTCAACTCCCAAAACCTTCCAAGCTATGTTCTTGGAGGTGGCATATCACCTGGACCTGAAAATGATGTCCCATATAGGGTGAGCCAAAGCCCAGTAGAGATATACTAAATCAAATATAAGCAATGTCTAAAATAATAGCATGTGATAGATGGTCAACACTTATAACAATTCATATCACATTATAGTTCCATGACAATCATGACCATGTTACATTTCACTTTCCTTTTTTTAACAATTCATTTCATAAGCATGGCTCAGAACCTGGCCAGGTAACTTAAAAGAGATTACATCTCAAATTAGCAATGTTTCCATTCAATTGGGATAACAACTCATGTTAAACATTCTTACTTCATAAAGATACACATTTTAGTGCTGTATCAATCTCAGCCAAAATCACTTCCATACTTCACAAATGATACATATTTTAGTGCTGTATCAATATCAAACAAAATCCGATTTAGAGGTCCATCCCCTTAAACCGTGGAGTACATCCTCTATCTCCTCCCATATAACACAATGTATATAAGCAATTATCATATACATGTTCACTCAATCAATACGCAGTTTCGATGTATTATACCAACCACCATATTCTATGGCATACTCAATTGATTAGTTTTAGTTCGCCTAATCATCATGCATTGTCTACAACAATCAAGACTATCCTCCACCGATAGCCCAAAGCAGTTATTTCTAAACAGAAAATAAATGCACCAAAGGATATACTATCCACATTTCAACTAGGTGAGCGATAAATTGATTCCAACTACACCACTTAATTTCATACCTTTCCAATTTGAATATTCTCAATTCAATTGCTCATTTCTCAAAATTAATTATACAAATTAATTTATCAAACTAATTAAGGCATTTTCCCATAACTCACATATCAACCCAAAGGTTCCATTTTTCTCAATAATCCAACATTAACCTCATTTCTCTATGTCATACATGAATATGGGTTATTATATACAAAACCCCCATCTTTTGTAAATTACACAAAGACCCAAACTTTTCTCGAAATTACACAACAACTCCCAACATATCAAAATGCCAAAACTTAAAGACAAAGCTCATAAGAAGGAGTAGAGTATCCCTACCTCGAAGTTAGAGCCCAAACGGAGATGAAGGCCAAAAACCAAAGTGCTCCAAATCCACAAATTTTCAGATTAGAACGAAGCCCTCAACACTCTCTATCTTTTATACAAAGAACTTAGGGTAGAAACTCACTATAGGTAGATCAATCCCTAGAGAGAAGACAAGTATAGAGAGAGAGAGAGGGTCGGATCTAGGGTTTGCAAAAGAAGAGGGAATGAAAAAGTGAAGTTATTCCCGTTGTTGCCTACTGATATACAACAGGCTCGCTCGAGCGAAGAGTTGGTCGCTCGAGCGACCAGACACAAGAAACCCTCGCTCGAGCGAAGAAAGTCTCGCTCGAGCCAACAATACGAAGTTTCAGGTCTGCAACCCAGAAGCACGCTCGAGCGACGGAATGCTTGCTCGAGCGAAGAAACTCAAAACATACACCTCGCTCGCTCGAGCAAAGGAAAGCTCGCTCGAGCCAAGAAATGCAACTCTTAGGTCCAGAATTAGACGCAGACGCACGCTCGAGCGAAGGAACCCTGGCTCGAGCGAAGAAGCCAAAACACAGAGCTCGCTCGAGCAAAGGACCAAAATTCTGGGCAGCAACCATTTGCTTCCAAGCACACCAAACCTGTAACAAACTTGCCCAAAACATCGTATAGCTCAAATACAAAGTATTGAAGGATGGAAACAAAATATATACAACAACAAGCTCCACGGAACCCAAGTCCGGATACAACAACCGAATGAAGAAAGACCGGGATCGCTATAACCTCCCCCTCTTAAAGAATTTCGTCCCCGAAATTAGGCACAAATTTTCAAAGACAGGTTTTTCTCAATTTCCAACAATATCACACTTCAATACACATTAATTTGATCCATTACTGATCATTTCATCTCTATTCAAGAGGCATTTCACAATATATATTACAACATGCATTATCAACATGCATTCCTTCCAAATCCAACAATGTTCCAATATACATTATTCACAATTTCGTAATATATTCAATGCCAATATTACATTTGCATTTCCACAACATATTTAACATATAAAATGCTAAAATAAACTTCCATTTTCAAGGCATATACAACAATACCTCCACAATATTTCCATAAACCAAACATATACAATGTTTTACAACTTAAGACATACACAATGCTCTTAAGGTTTATCAATACAGCAAAATATACAATACATGCTCAAACATCCACAAATAGATCCGGGTATTTCTCTCAGACCTCCAATTCACATTCCCAAGAGGCTTCTTCCACTCCGTGATGTTTCCACAAAACCTTTACCAAGAGAATGGTCTTGCCTCGCAAGATTTGATCCCGTCTATCCAAGACTCGAACCGATCTCTCCTCATACGAGGCATCCTCGTCAACCTCTAAGTCGGTCCAATCCAATACATGCAATGGGTCTGGCTCGTACTTCCGAAGCATACTAACATGAAGCACGTCATGAACTCCGGATAAATGCGGCGGCAAAGCCAAATGGTAGGCAACCTCGCCAATCCTTTCAAGGATCTCAAAAGGGCCAATAAATCGAGGGGACAACTTCCCTCTCTTACCAAATCTCATCAAACCCCGCTTAGGCGATATTTTCAGAAACACGTGGTCACCCACCTCAAAAGCCAAAGGCCTCCTCCTACGGTCGACATAACATTTTAACGACTCTGGGCTGTAACAAGCCTCCTACAAATAAGCTCAACTTTCTCCGTCATTTCCCTCACCAACTCCGGGCCTAACAAAGGTGCATCACCCACCTCGGCCCAACAAACTGGAGACCTGCAAGGTCGGCCATACAAGGCCTCAAACGGTGCCATACCGATACTCGACTGGAAACTGTTGTTGTAGGCAAACTCCACTAAGGGCAAGTGCCTCTCCCACGACCCACTAAAGTCAAGAACACAACCTCGAAGCATATCCTCAAGGATCTAAATAGTACGCTCGGACTGCCCGTCAGTCTGAGGATGATAAGCTGTGCTAAAGGTTAGTCTAGTACCCAAGGCACTCTGCAAACTCTGCCACAACCTAGCAGTAAAGCGTGGATCTTTATCTGAGACGATCGACACTAGGACCCCGTGCAACCTCACTATGTCCCGAATATACAAGTCGGCAAGATGATCTACCGAATCTCTCACGCGCATAGGGATGAAGTGCGCCGACTTAGTCAACCGGTCTACAACCACCCAAATAGCATCACTACCCCGCTGAGTCCTCGGAAGACTTACAACGAAGTCCATAGTGACATGCTCCCACTTCCACTCGGCAATAGGCAAGGGTTGTAACAAACCCGCTGGCCTCTGATGTTTCGGCCTTCACTTGCTGACAAGTAAGGCACTTAGACACACAGACTGCCACATCTCTCTTCATACCCCTCCACCAAAACTGGCGCCCCAAATCACGATACATCTTAGTGCCTCTCGGATGCACCGCAAGGCGTGAATGGTGGAACTCTCGGAGTACCTCCTCTCGGTAACACTCCGGCCTCTCACACTCAAGTCGGGATACACAGTCAAACACTTCTCAGCTTTCCTATTGGAGATCTTCTCTCGGAGGGATTCTACCTCAAGGTCACCTCTCTGTGCCTCTAACACTCGAGTCACAAGTGTAGGCTGCGCAACAACAGTAAACAAGGCCACAACCTCAATAGATTTGCCCAGAAGCAAATCAAACTCCCCAAGTGCCCCCAACATCTCCCACTCCCGGATGGCTATACTAGCGACATCATTAATGGATTTTCTGCTAAGGGCATCGGCCACAACATTGGCCTTTCCCGGATAATAATGTAACTCGAAGTCGTAATCCTCAATAAACTCCATCCACCTCCTCTGCCTCAAGTTCAAGTCCTTCTGTGTAAACAGATATTTCAGACTCTTATGATCTGAGAATACCTCGAACCTCTCACCATAAAGGTAGTGCCTCCAAATCTTCAAGGCAAAGATCAAACCTGCTAACTTTAGGTCATGTGTAGGGTAATTCTTCTCGTGTATTTTCAACTGACGTGAGCCATAGGCTACTACTTTCCCTTCTTGCATCAACACACAACCCAAACCCTCTCGTGAGGCATCACAATAAATTGCATAACCCAACCCTCTCTCCGAAATAATCAAGACCGGAGCGGTGGTCAATCTAACTTTCAACTCTTGGAACGACTTTTCACAAGTCGCACTCCATACAAATTTGACCCCTTTTCGTGTCAATCTAGTCAACGGCGAAGCTAGTCTGGAGAAATCTTTCACAAACCGGCGGTAATACCCAGCTAATCCCAGAAAACTGCGGATCTCAAAAACACTCTTAGGCTGTGCCCAATCATGCACTGCCTCAATCTTGGATGTATCAACAGACACCCCTTCCCCGAAGACTACATGGCCCAAAAACTTGACCTCTCCTAGCCAGAACTCACACTTCCCAAACTTGGCATACAGCCTATGGGCTCTAAGCAACTCCAGCACCACTCTCAAGTATTCCTCGTGCTCTTCATCAGAAGGTGAATAAATCAGAATGTCGTCCACGAAAACGACTACAAAACGATCCAAGAATTCCCGGAATATCCGGTTCATCAAGTCCATAAACACTGCCGGTGCATTGGTGAGCCCAAAAGGCATCACTAGAAACTCATAGTGGCCATACCGCGTACGGAATGCCGTCTTAGGAATATCCTCCTTCCTGACCCTCAACTAGTGGTAGCCCAATCTCAAGTCTATCTTAGAGAAACAACGGGAACCCTTCAACTGGTCAAACAAATCATCAATGCGGGGTATAAGGTACTTATTTTTAATCGTAGCCCGATTCAACTTCCGGTAGTCGATGCAAAGTCTCAAGGCACCATCTTTCTTTTTAGCAAAGAGGGTCGGTGCTCTCCACGGTGAAACACTAGGGCGAATAAAGCCCTTATCCAGCAACTCCTGGAGCTGAATCTTCAACTCAATCAACTCGGCTGGGGCAAAACGATAAGGTGCCATAGAAATCGGCGCTGTGCCGGGCACTAGATCAATAGAGAATTCAATCTCTCGATGAGGTGGTAAGCTAACAAGATCCTCGGGAAAGACATCCGAATACTCACTAACCACTCTCGGCAATACAGTCTGGGTCTCATCACACTCACTACTCATAAAAGCCAGTAAGAAGACCACTAAGCTCATTCCGCCCTCGCGGATCATACACCGGTGGCAAAACACTACCAACCTGATCCCCCAAGAAATGGAAACAATCCCCGCTCACGGTACATACTGTGACCCTCTGGCGGTAACAATCGATAATAGCCCGGTATGACGATAGCCAGTCCATACCTAAGATAACATCAAAACCTGACATAGGCATAACCACAAAAGGAAACGGAAGCCGGCGATCGGCGACTTCTATATCACAGCCCCGACACCCCTGTTTCAAAATCAGTTCACCCCCAATAAGTGATACAACACATATAGGAGATGCTAACTGTGCCAACTCCAGCCCCAAAACAGATGCAAATGCAGCAGATAAAAAGGAATGGGATGCACCCGTATCAATCAACACATTGGCAACCGAGTTGCAGAACAAGAAGGTACCTCTCACAACAGATGGAGCAGGTACAAGATCCTGCGCGGTAATAGCATACACGCGCCCAGAAGGTCTTTGATCAACCTGCTCACCTCTAGGAGCAAAAGACTGTTGCACAGACTGGGATGATGAAGCCCCATGATTGGCCTTCGAGGCCTGAACAGACTGTGCTGGTTGAAAACTTTGCGTCTGCCTAGAACCAGACGCCCCCGATGTGGCACTCAACTGCCGGCAGAACCTCTTCAGGTGCCCCGCCTGACCACACTGATAACAAGACAGTGGTTGACCCCTGCCCTGACTTTGGCTCTACGGTCTAGCTGAAGATAAAGCAGCTCTCTGAGCTCCTCCCCTCTGTGGGCAAGCTAGAGACTTGTGACCCAGCTGGCCACATTTAAAACAAGTCACGTCTCCCTGACTGTCTCTCCTAGAGCCTGCACTCGGCACTGGAAAGGTAGATCTAGCAAAACCTCCCTGAGACTGCTGAGGGTGTAAACCCCTCTGTCTTCTGCCATCACTCTGACCATCCTGACTCCTCTTGGAGCCTTTCTGTCCCTCCTCCTCCTGCATCATGATCTCCATATGGGCTGCAACATCAACCAGACGCCCATAGTCTCGAATCATAGATCCGCCAACTCTCATTTTGAGGCCGCGCCTCAACTTCTTCTCGAACTCGATACAACGACGTTCTTCGGAAGCCACAAGTTCAGGTGTAAACCTGGACAAACTAGTAAATGCAGCCTCAAACTCGGCCACTAAAGAACTCAGCTGCAAAAGCTGGCAGAACTGGTTTCTCAGCTTCTCCCTGACAGCTGGAGATAAGAACTTCTCCTGGAAAGCACCCACAAAAGCCTTCAAAGTACCACCAATACGACCCTTCATGAATTTCCACTACTGACCCGCATCCCCCTTAAGTTGGAAAGATGCCAAGGTCACTTTCAAAGCCCCGTCTTCGATGCCAAGCATCTCAAACGTCTTAGTCATCTGCTCCAGCCACTCATCAGTCTTAAGTGGCTCTTTCGGATCCCCCAAAAACTCATCCAGATTTGACTAGAAGAACTCACTCTTCAAAAAAGAAGGCCCTGCATCAACAACCTGGGCCTGGACTTGATTCTCAGCTCTGAGAATGTCCATGGATGCTCTCAAGGCTCCTGCCATCTCGCGGGCTAAGGCGCCCATGGCCTGCTGACCTACTGGCTCGGCCACATTGGCCTGGCCAACCCCCTCTTGCTGCGCCGGAATGTCATCCGGTATAGGCACCTCCTGCCTCCTAGGCCTACCTCGCCTACCACCATGTCCTCGTCCTGACATCCTAATAAAGGTAACAAGGAACATTAACACATTCACAAATGTGCCGAAGCTAATCACTCGCGTCCTAAAGCAATGGACACAGTAATTCATTCCACGTAAGCATATAATCACATAAGCACTTACAAATTTCATTTCTGGATAATGATAGTCCCGAGGCGTTGCTAGAGTTCCAGTTAGAAACAGCATTGATCAAGTGCTTTTCCAATAGGACTCCCAAAAATCCAAGGATTCAATCAACATCCTAAAAACTACATTCCATACCAACATAACCACATAAACATGTTATTAAATAAACACATAATGTCATACATAAGTCTCTAACAAGCGAGACAAACCCATTGTGATACTAATCACTTCCCACGTACCCAAAGTATTCAAACCCGGTACGCTCTGATACAAAGTTGTAACGCCCTCAAAATAATACATCAAACCCAACATTCTTAACATGCATTGATATAAAGAAGTAAACATCTTTTATTCATCAAAGTAGTTCATACAAGAGTATTACATGTTGACAATAAAAGCAAATGCCCTATGGGCTTACAACTTTCCAAGCCAACACTTGGTTACAAAAAAGAGAGTACTAACTCAAATACATATTAAGCCCTTGGCTTGCGTTTACATGTAATACATCAAAAGATAACAAAATAATCAAAGGAGTCTTCAACTCCCAGAACCTTCCAAGCTATGTTCTTGGAGGTGGCATATCACCTAGACCTGAAAATGATGTCCCATATAGGGTGAGCCAAAGCCCAGTAGAGATATACTAAACCAAATATAAGCAATGTCTAAAATAATAGCATGTGATAGATGGTTAACACTTATAACAATTCATATCACATTACAGTTCCATGACAATCATGACCATGTTACATTTCACTTTCCTTTTTTTAACAATTCATTTCATAAGCGTGGCTCAGAACCTGGCCAGGTAACTTAAAAGAGATTACATCTCAAATTAGCAATATTTCCAATTCAATTGGGATAACAACTCATGTTAAACATTTCTTACTTCATAATAGATACACATTTTAGTGCTGTATCAATCTCAGCCAAAATCACTTCCATACTTCACAAATGATACACATTTTAGTTCTGTATCAATATCAAACAAAATCCGATTTAGAGGTCCATCCCCTATCTTCCCCTAAACCGTGGAGTACATCCTCTATCTCCTCCCATATAACACAATGTATATAAGCAATTATCATATACATGTTCACTCAATCAATACACAGTTTCGATGTATTATACCAACCACCATAGTCTATGACATACTCAATTGATTAGTTTTAGTTCACCTAATCATCATGCATTGTCTACAACAATCAAGACTATCCTCCACCGATAGCCCAAAGCAGTTATTTCTAAACAGAAAATAAATGCACCAAAGGATATACTATCCACATTTCAACTAGGTGAGCGATAAATTGATTCCAACTACACCACTTAATTTCATACCTTTCCAATTTGAATATTCTCAATTCAATTGCTCATTTCTCAAAATTAATTATACAAATTAATTTATCAAACTAATTAAGGCATTTTCTCATAACTCACATATCAACCCAAAGGTTTCATTTTTCTCAATAATCCAACATTAACCTCATTTCTCTATGTCATACATGAATATGGGTTATTATATACAAAACCCTTATCTTTTGTAAATTACACAAAGACCTAAAATTTTCCCGAAATTACACAACAACTCCCAACATATCAAAATGCTAAAACTTAAAGACAAAGCTCATAAGAAGGAGTAGGGTATCCCTACCTCGAAGTTAGAGCCCAAACGGAGATGAAGGCCAAAAACCAAAGTGCTCCAAATCCACAAATTTTCAGATTAGAACGAAGCCCTCAACACCCTCTATCTTTTATACAAAGAACTTAGGGTAAAAACTCACTATAGGTAGATCAATCCCTAGAGAGAAGACAAGTATAGAGAGAGAGAGAGAGAGAGAGAGAGAGAGAGAGGGTCGGATCTAGGGTTTGCAAAAGAAGAGGGAATGAAAAAGTGAAGTTATTCCCGCTGTTGCCTACTGATATACAACAAGCTCGCTCGAGCGAAGAGTTGGTCGCTCGAGCGACCAGACACAAGAAACCCTCACTCGAGCGAAGAAAGTCTCGCTTGAGCCAACAATACGAAGCTTCAGGTCTGCAACCCAGAAGCACGCCGAGCGACAGAATGTTCGCTCGAGCAAAGAAACTCAAAACATACACCTCGCTCGCTCGAGCGAAAGAAAGCTCGCTCGAGCCAAGAAATGTAACTCTCAGTCCAGAACTAGACGCAGACGTACGCTCGAGCGAAAGAACCTTGGCTCGAGCATAGAAGCCAAAACACAGAGCTCGCTTGAGCGACAAAGTGCTTGCTTGAGCGAAGGACTAAAATTCTGGGCAGCAACCATTTGCTTCCAAGCACACCAAACTTGTAATAAACCTTCCAAAACATCCTATAGCTCAAAACAAAGTGTTGAAGGATGGAAACAAAATATATACAACAACAAGCTTCACGGAACCCAAGTCCGGATACAACAACCGAATGGAGAAAGACCGGGATCGCTATAAAATCTTACCCAAATCCATGATAGAAATCCAGCCTAACTTAGCAATAAATTATGTCTCAAGAATACATGGTAGTATCCAAATAAGAAAAAAATGTTGAAAGTCCATCTAGGTTTGGACATGTCCAGAAGCAAAATAGAATTTTAACCCATGACAAGTTGAACTTCAATTGCCCATAAAGCTTTCAAATCCCAAACACCACACCCCCTCTCCCACTCCCCGACCAAAAAAATTTCTTTTTATGGTAAAACTAGAGAGAGAGAGAGAGAGGGAGAGAGAGGGATTATTATTATTTTTACAAATGCTAACAAGTACTTAATAAAGTATTTTAAAAATGGTAAAAATACTAAAAGAAATTTTAAAATTAGTAAAAATTGCTATGAAATTAGTTAAAAGTATTTTGGGTTCAATTTTTTATAAAAAAATTTCTTGTCTCCCTAAGCCATTTGTTAACAAAACTTTTTTTATTTTAGTAGTGCTTCAATGACATTTATTTCTATCCTCCTATTTTACAATTTGATGTGATAGTACTATATTGAAGATATATGTATACACACACGTGAGTGATAGAATCTGATACTGTTCTTTTTCTGACAGGAGATGGATTGGGTGAGCTGAGCTCCCAACAGGTCTATTGGTCTTGAAGTCTGTAGAGCACCCCTGCAAAAGGTCTAATGGAGGAGATAGTCCCCCGGCAGACACTCTGACGATCAAGTTAAAGTATGAGAGATTAACTGTATAAAGAGAGGGAAAATGAAAAATGAAAAACTTAACCTTTGATGTGTCTCGGAAACTTCCTTATATCCTTTGCTTATCATTTCCTTGTCCATTTCAGCCTGTCGTGCTGGCCGAAAGCCTACGTTCTAGCTTGCGTTGTTCATGGTGAGTCGGTATATTCCGACGTGAGAAGGTTGTCGCATTTAATGCTGTAAGAGCCTCATTAATGGCTGATGTGCGGTGCAATAATTTTGCAGGATCTTTGTCTGCTTACGTGTCTAGGCTCCTGTTTGGCCAAATGTTATTGGTCCTAGCCTAATGTTGATGTTATTGGGCTTAGACCGCAAGAATGTGGGCTAGGCCTGATTTGTGGGTTGGGCCCTTGTGGGTGCCCATCGGTATCAGAATCCATTACATTGATATTGTATTAATAAATAAGATAATAAACGTAACATGGTATAAAAATAACATAAATTCCTAGTCAATTCTATATGATGGACTTAAATATCTATAAGTCTTGTACACTTTTTTAATACACTAAAGAGTTCTAAAATGCTTATTATTTTCCCAACACCTTTTAAAGATATTGATAAGTAAAAAAGAAAAAGAACATGACTTATAAATAAATAAATAAATTTGGTTAACAAATTTGACACATATAAGCTTTAGTCAGGTGTTTGTTTGGTGGGATAAAGGCATGGGATTGGATTTCATATCCAACAAAGTGAATAGTCTAATGTTTGGTTAAAAAAGTGGATAGTACTATATTCAAGATGTTACTCAAAAGGCAACCTAAGAGGGGGGAGTGAATTAGGTTTTTACAAATAAAAATAATAATACCTCAATAAAAATTACAACTAGCACAACTGATAATTAATTCCAAGTAGAGATGAATATCTGTTGATGACAGTGCTAAATGAAGAAATTTAACAGTGAAGTATGAAATCACAGTAAATAGTTATAACAGATAAGTAAAGAAATTAAGAAAGAAGAGACAAACAGATTTATAGTAGTTCAGCTTCAATAAAGCCTACATCTACTTCTTAAGTTTTACTTAAGATTTTTCACTATCTTCTAGCTTCACTAGGTGCTAGCAACGTCTTCACAAATGGAGCAATCCTCCACAGATTTTACAAAGACTATACCAAGTCTAAAACCTTACCCTCTTTAGTTGATTCTCGATCACACTCAAAGAGTCAAGAAATCTGAATGTACTAAACTCTCTACAATATTTGAATGATAGGTTTTGCTTTCACAGAAAGCTTCTTTGAAAAATCTACAAATCCCTTAGGTGTTGATTTGTGATTATATATCGATTTTAAGCAGTAAATAACAATCTCAATCAAACAATCAAAACAAATCAACACAACGATTTTACGTAGAAAAATCATAATTGGAGCACCTTCAATTGTGATAAAAAAAAAAAAAACACGAGTAAAAGCCATAAAACAATCTACTAAAAAGACAAAAAGGAATTACACAAGTGTACTCTCAATTACCTAGAGAATTCACACCCGAATCAAACCGATCCCTATGTGCCTCTTCCAGTCCCGTCTTCACTTCAGAATTGTCTTGCCCAACGTTGAATCCACAACGCCGATGTTGAGACGATGAGCTGCTTCGGAATCCACCAAAGCCTCAGGCCCGAATTCCACGGAATCCACCAAAGAATAACTCTCTTTTTTGTATTGAACGAAACAAACAATCCTTTGGTGTATACTTTTCAAACCACATTTAAACTCAAACAATCATCAAATAAACTACTAAAGAAGCTCTAGATATAAACCTAATATCTAAGAAGAAGATTTGGAAGCTGTAACCCTAAAGACGGATGAAACCACATATTTATAGAAAACTGATCCGTGATCTCCGCTCGAGCGCAAGAATGGCCGCTCGAGCGGACTGACGCTCGAGTGTAGGAAGTTCCGCTCGAGCGTAAAAACACAACTTCTAGTACTTTTACAGACAGTTCAAACTTTTGGATCCAAAGATTCTCCGCTTAAGCGTACAAATGGCCGCTCGAGCGAACAAGCAACTTCGACTGCAATTTTGCTTCTGGCTTTGAGGGTGCTACCCTTCGACCCCGTCTGGGTACTGCCCTAGACATGCCAAGGGCCGTACCCTAGACTCCCGTGAGCTGACTGGGCAGCTCGATCCTCGACATAGTCAGTGAAGTGGCAAACATGAAAGAATAGACATCACAAACTTCTCTGCAAGGTACAATTCGGGTTGGATTCGCATCTAAAACTCATAGCCTCACTAAAATAAAAGTTGAACAAAATTACAACTGAAAGGAGTTTTATCAAACGAGACTGCAAGAATCAAAACCTAACATTTTTGTTGTCTCCAAAAGTAACAAATCCTCCATCTTTGGATGATAGTGTAGTGAAGAAGTATTTATCTCCGGTCATGTGTTTAGAACATCCACTATCAAGATACCACTTCCCTTTTTTAGCTTTGGACTTAAGGCAAACCTACAAAATGACAATCAAATGTTGGATTTTGATATCCATAATTTTTGGGTCCTTCTTGGTTAGTTTTGTTAGTTCCCTCAACAATCCAAATCTTTTAAATTCCCATGTTCATATGCTTTTTGAATGGACAAGAAGATATATAATGGCTTTCTTTTTATAATGATGACAAGTAATATTAGGATATTTCATGAGAGGTGCTTTTCAAAAATTGTATTGAGATTCTTTTGTTTCTTAATAGGGTCATATCTAATACCCGCCTTATCGAAAACACATCTTTGATTTTCAAGAAGCACGTTGAGATTATCTCTACCTTTTACAAAATTTTCAAGTGTTTTTATCAAATCATCAACATTGTTTTTCAAAGCAATTTTCTCATTAGAGATGGTGTCAAAATCATTTTTTAAAACAATTTTCTCTTTCTTTAATTCTTCTATATTACTAGATAAAGATGCAACAGATTTCTTTAATACATTATTTTTAGCACAAACTTTTCTAAATTCATCTTGTAATTCATGGAATGCACTCTCAAGTTCTTCATAAAAAGTAGTTACCTCATCTTGAATAGAGTCTTCATCTTCCAGAGTCATGAGACACAAGTTGGCTACTTCATTTTCAACTTCATCACTTGAGCTTTTATATTCACTTTCTCTCCCAAGCTGTTACCATTAGAGATTCTTGCTTCTATAATGGAAGTGACCTTTGCTTCTCAATTCTTTGGTAAATACCTAAGAATTTTTCTCACCAATTCACTGTTAGTATAAATTTTGTCAAGAGATTTCAAAGAATTTACAATTTCAAATCTAGTAAACATGCTTGAAATAGATTCATCAGAGTTCATTTTAAACAATTTATAACTGTGAACAAGCATATCAATACGAGATTCCTTCACTTAGTTGGTATCTTCATATGTTACCTCAAGTTTGTCTCAAATTTCCTTTGTCGAATCACAGCTCGAAATCTTGTTATACTCTTTAGAGTTTAATCCACAAACAAGGGTGAGATTGGCTTTAGTATTGGTTTGCAATAATCTGTGATCCCTCTTATTGCATTCATCTTCAGTTTTAGATACACTAATATTATCTACTAATTTGGTAGGAATTTTTGGACCTTTGGTGACAATAATCCACATGGCATAATTAGTGGCTTGAAGGTATAGGGTCATTTTATCTTTCCAATGGCTATAGTTGTTTCCATCAACAAGGGTAGCCTATTGGTGGCTTGTCCTTCAGCAGTGTTAGTGCTAGCTAAGATTGTTATGGATCGAAACGCTCAATGGTTAAATCTAAAACAAGAGTTTAAGCTCTGATCTTCACAAATAGAGTAATCCTCCACAGATTTTACAAAGACTATACCAATTCCAAAACCTTGCCCTCTTTAGGCCGATTCTCAATCACACTCAAAGAGTCAAGAAATCTGAGTGTACTAAACTTTTACAATATTTGAATGATAGGTTTTGCTTTCATAGAAAGCTTGAAATAAAACTTTCTCAAGAAATTTTACAAATATTGAGGCTCTGAGTTTGTATCAGTAAAAACTCTCACAGGTATATATGTTTAAGGCTAAAGCTCACTTAAATTTTTGAAGGGAAAAATGAAACCCAGATAAAGAACACTTTAGAAAATAGAGAAAGATGAGAGTGGTGATTGATCAGAAAAGTTTTTCTTACTTGAGTTCTTGCTTTTCTTGTTTTGATTTGTTCAGTAGAAGCTCTGCTATTTAATAAGGGAAGATCATCGAATGTTGATTGTTGTGTGTGTGGAAAAAATTGAGTAAGATCTATTCTACTCAAATTTGTATTCCCTATACATGATTAGATCTTCAGATATTCAGTAGTTGAAGATGGTCTGATTGATAACAACTACTTTTGAAAAAGAGCCGTTACTGTGTAGAGTAGTCGTTTACCCGATGTCCAAAATAAAATTTTATTCTTGAGGGACGTCCGCCCGGATGTCTGGTAGGGTCTTGGTCGTCAAGGATGACTTTCGTAATTGTCGAGGATACTGCTGGGTTGACAGCCGGTGAAAAGCAAATTTGAACTGGATTAAAACTGGGCCAAAAATCGTTGGCCGATCGTCCGGCTGGATGTTCAGCCGAATGTCCACCCGGATGTCTGGTGCCTATTGGGCTGGACTGTTTGAATTGCTGCTGTGCTGGGTTGTTTTAGACTCTGTTTTGGACTTTGTTTTGGCTCTGTTTTGGGCTGAAATTATCACCTGATTAAGCAATTATAAATACTCCAAAAATGTATTTAGAATAAGAAATTAGGTGAAAAAATAATGAAAGAAAAATAACTTTTCAATGTATTTTTCTTTTCCAAATAAATCCAAAACAGAATCAAATAAATCATCAAAATAAATAAGCCCAACAGAAGATATATGTATACACACACATGAGTGATAGAATCCATTACACTGATATTGTATTAATAAGTAAGATAATAAACCTAACATGGTATAAAAATAACATAATTTACTAGTCAATTCTATGTGATGGACTTAAATATCTATAACTCTTGTACATTTTTTTAATACACTAAAGAGTTCTAAAATGCTTATTATTTTCCCAATACCTTTTAAAGATATCGATACGTAAAAAAGAAAAAGAACATAATTTATAAATAAATAAATAAATTTGGTCAACAAAATCGACACATATGGGCTTTAGTCAGGTATTTGTTTGGTGGGATAAAGGCATGAGATTGGATTCCATATCCAACAAAGTGGATAGTCCAATATTTGGTTAAAAAAGTGAAGGTCGGATTAATAATTTCCCATATGTGGAATAATCAATCTCATAGGAGGTGTGGGACAAAAATGGGCGGACTAGGCCAACCTTTGGATTAACTAATTAAATGACAAAGTAACCCTTAAGTATATATAAAAGTTATTTCTTTCATTTTTTAATCTTTTTTTCAAACATGTGTAAATTAATTTAATGATATATAATAGTCTTCTCTTTTATTTTTTTTTCCTTTTTCATTTTTGTGTTAACAAAATCATAAATGAAAATATACTTCTAATATCATATTTAAATAAAATTAAAAGGGGTATTTGTAAAATAAAATATACTTTAGATAAATAAAATAGAATATATTTAAAATTTCGTATTACCATTGCAAATAATTTAAACAATATACTTCATAATTTTCAAATAAACTTGAGATTTATTAAAATAGTCATTTGCAAATATTTAATATTATGAGAAAACAAACATAACATATACATCATTTTCAGTCAAATAATTCAGTGATTATATATATCAAGACTATTAATCCGTTACATTATAATATCTTCTTCTGTTCTGTTACATTACAATATCTGTCTAAACAAATATGGATTGGGCTATTCAACACACTGTCTTTCTCTCATGCTGAGTCTTAACAATTTTTCTAAATTTTTAAACCGTCTATACGCACTTTCTTATTAGTTGCTCAATGAGGTAGTCTCATTTCTAACATTAAAAACAACCAATGGACTTCAAATGTAATATTCACAAACTTATTTAGTGCAAATTTACATTCTCTCTTCGTTAGACCACAAAATCACTACAACAAATAAGAATTTTAGAAATCAAATTTTTTAGTTTTTAAAAATAAAAATTTGGTTACAAAAGACATTTAAAAACCAATTTCTATCGTCGTGAACATAGTCGCTAAAAAGTCGTCCCGAAAAGTTAAAAATAAGATTTTTAACGATAAAATTCTGAAAACGTCACTAATAAATACACTTTTAAGGACAAAATAATTTGGTCTCAAAATAGTTTGTTTTTTGAGATAAAAAATTTGGTCTCAAAAAGATAATAATTCATCACTAATCTTCAATTTTTATTGCTAAAAATATAATAACGATACTTTTCGCAATAAAAATATTTAGTTCTAAAAATTAATTTTATTCCCAAATTTTAATCTCTAAAACTTTAATTTTTTATAGTGAATACTGTGATTCACAAATCAAAAATTAAATGATTTAAAACATCATAATACATTTTTAAAGAGCTAGGGCAGACTAGAATCCCTCGCTGAGCATGACTTCACCGAATTAGCTCAAATAGTCAATTGCTTTGTTATGAAAAATTATATAGTAAGTTCATCTCATATTTTACGTGATGTGTCATTTAAATGTAGAGTCAATTTTTTTTTTTTTTTTTTTTTTCATTTATGTTAGGGAGATTTATGAGCTGGAATGGGCCATGGTAAAGGCCGGGCAAAATGAGGGGCCGGACATGTTTGGGCCGTGATAGCTTGGGCTCGTCTAGATAAGGTTTTGCTCGGTTGAGGCTCAGCACCATGTTGGGACCGAGCTACGTGGGCTTGTCTATGAGAAAGCCGAGCTACTTGAGTTGCTCGGCCGAAATGATTGCCTGCCATTCTGGATTCCACGGTTCACGCGTTTAGCGCGGCAGGAAGGCCTTCGGTTTGCTGGCTCGACCTATCTTGAACTCGGCTTTGCTGGAATGCAACCGAGCTCAGTCGTTCTGGAGCTCGGCGAGTGGAGCACTCGGGTGCGCTGCGCAGCGCAGTCGTGAAAGGCCGAGGTGGTTCCGCCGGTCTGCCGGGCTCCGCTAATATAGCTTGACGGTTTGGTTAGGTGGTGATTATAGGATTTGTGCTGACAGATGGGAGAGCAGCACCACGTGTCAAGAGACTAATGGGAGCAGATTTGGGCGCAGAAAGTATATAAACGTGTCTGCGCCCCCCATGCGGAGGATGGAACATCATTTGGTGAGAACAACCTAAACACTCAATTCTCCTCTCTCTCTCTCTATATATATATCCCTGAGTGTGTGCTAACTTGACCATCAGAGGGGTTTTCCGGCCACACACCGCCGGGTAGCTCACCGCCGTTGTGCTCGCAGGTCGATCGGATAGACAATGAGCTTGGACGAAAGGAGTACGGGCTCTGCAGAATATTTGCTCCCCGTACAATTGGCGCTGTCTGTGGGAACTTGATAGACAAAACCTTGTCTTCCAAGCTCATCTGATCGCCTTCTATGGCGAACAACGACGAGATACCGTTGTCTGTCATCGACGGAGTTACCCCGGAGTCGGCCAGATAGAGAGACGGACTCCCCGCCATTCCACCCATGGCGGACCTGGAGACTTCCCTAGGAGGACATTCAAGAGACGCGCGGGATAAGCGCGGAAGGAGTTTTGGTCACTCTCGGAGCCCAGACGGGCATCGGCGGCGAAGAGAATCACACGCTAGGCGTCTGAAGCACAAGATAAGGGACCAAGACGCCGTCATCCGGAGAATGGCGGCGGAAATAGAAGATCTCAAACGACATGTCAAAGGAAAGGGTGTAGCTGGAGTGGGAGATCACAGTGAGCGCACCCAGCTACGCCGTTCAGGCAGTCAAAGCCAGCGGCACACTCTCTCCTTGTCTATCACCAGAAGCTACAGGGTTGGGGAATTCGACGCACCTGTACAGAAGTCTAGCGCGCAAGATAGTACCTATCAACCCTCACGTCCGGTGACGACGTCGAGGTATTCCTATTCCGCTTGCTCAGAGGACTTGCGGGCAGTCTTGAAGGAGCGGGCTCGCCGGCGAGAGACTCAGAGGGTGCCGGCACTCCAGCAGCTATCTTACGGGGGTCATGCCAGTGAAGAGGTCATAATGCCACCACCCCGCCCAGCTGTGCCCCTCCTTCTAGACACAGATTTGGCGAGGTTGAGCGCCACTCCCTTGTCCCTTGAGATAGAAACCACGCTGTTCCCAACGGGCTTTCACCAGCCCAAGTTTACGCTTTACGACGGAAAGACCGATCCATACATGCATGTAAGCCACTTCCGGCAGGTCATGGCCGGACATAGGCGCAATGACGCTCTTATGTGCCTTATTTTCCCGTCGAGTTTGGGCGAGCTGGGCTTGAAATGGTTTGAGAGATTGCCGGAGGGAAGTATCGAAAGGTGGCAGCAGATGACAGAAGCCTTTGTAACTCGTTTCAAGACCAACACTAAAACGCCGAATGAGGTGGACCACCTTCTCAGTGTCAAAATGGAGTTGAGCGACACACTCAAGGCATACAACTCCAGATACTAGGAAATCTTCAATGAGATTTTAGATTGCCCAATCAACCTGGCAATCACCCAATATAAGCGCGGTCTCCCGGTCGGACATAGGCTGCGGGACTCGCTTACTATGAACCAGCCGACATCCATGGGCCAACTCATGCAGCGCATCAATGAGCATATCCGAGTAGAGGATGATGCGGCAGCATCCACCGCGAAAACAAATCCGGTGGCAACAGACAAGAGGACGGCTGGCAAGGTACACGCGGTCGGACAGGAGACTAACCGTCCAAATGATTGCGCCGAGGAATCTGACCGAGGATCAAATCGTCGAAACCGGGGAAGGGGTCGTCATAATGACCGAGATGAATACCCCCGCGATAACGTAGTTGATGCCAACAGAAGGTTGAACGCTCGGACAGGCATCACCACGGTCTTTAAGATTCAAATCTATCGCATACTTAGTGAAATCCGTGACGAAGATTACGTCCGGTTTCCTGCTAAGTTAGGCGATGCACAAAAAGGTTTCAATCCGCGGTACCGCTGCACATATCATCGGGAGCGAGGACACCGGACAGAGGACTGTTTGCCTCTGAAGCAACACTTGGAGGAGTTAGTCGCAGCCAGACACTTGGATCTTTACATTGACGGGGGTGTTAAGGCCGCACATCCCACCCCAGCTGATCAGTATGGACCGGATGACTTGGAGGCGCCCCCTCAAGGAGTGGTTAATGTGATCCACGGCATAGTAGAGCCGGCGCGTGTATGCGAGCTTCGAGGGATGATTAAAAAGGCGGAACACATGAGTGAAGTATTGTCGGTCCAGCCCGCGATCAAAAGGGGCAAGATCGAAGAGAAAGACGTGATTAGTTTCTCCACGAGGGACCTAGAGCACATTCAAACGCCACACAACAACGCCCTAGTGGTCACACTCCGCGTCAAAGAATTTGATGTCAAGCGCATCTTGATCGACCAGGGAAGCTCGGTCGAGATCATGTACTACGACGCGTTCAAACAACTCAAACTCCGAGATACAGACTTGGCTCCGGCAACTTCCCCAATGGTTGGCTTCAACTCGTAACCGGAGTGGCCTTTGGGAAAGATAATTTTGCCGGTCAAAGCCAGATCCGTGGTCAAGCAGGTGGAGTTCTGGGTATTGCAGGTGCCGTCTACGTACAATCTGATCCTCGGTAGGGGATGCTTCACACTATGCAGGCTATGGCGTTGACCTACCACCAGGTTATGAGATTTCCCTCGGCTATGGGGGAAATTGAGGAAGTTTGGGGTGATCAAGTCATGTCGAAACAATGCTTCGTGGCAGTGAACGAGAGCCGAGCTGCCAAAGGTTTCGTCCAAATGATTGAAGGATCGGAAGACCGTGGGGTCCTTGAAGATGTGGGCGCCAAGGCTGAGGACAAAGCTGTTGAGGAGTTGGTAGAAGTACGGATTGACACTGAAAGCCTAAACAAGTTCTTCTTGCTCAGCTCAAGCCTTACCGCCCAAGAAAGGACCGAGATGGTAGAATTCTTGATGGCAAATATCGAAGTCTTCGCATGGTCGCCCTACGACATGCCCGGCATCGACCCGAGCTTTATTTGTCATCACCTTAATGTTTTTCCCGGTGCAAGGCTGGTCATTCAGAGAACCAGGAGATCGGCGCTGCACCATGCCAAGGTAGTCGCGGAGGAGGTAAAGAACTTGCTTGAAGCTCGGGCTATTCAGGAAGTGCACTACCCTCGGTGGATTTCAAACACGGTCGTAGTACCCAAGAAGAATGGGAAGTGGCGAGTTTACGTCGACTACAAGACCGTCAGCCGAGCATGCCCTAAAGACAGCTTTCCCCTACCAAAAATAGACCAATTGGTGGATCTAATGACCGGACATAACAGGCTCAGTTTCTTGGATGCCTACCGCGGCTAGCATCAGATTGCCATGCATGGCCCCGACCGTGAGATCACCTCTTTCACTACTCCAAGGGGACTCTTCTGTTACCGAGTCATGCCTTTTGGTTTGAAGAACGCCGGGGCAACTTTCCAAAGGATGGTGACCAAAATGTTTGCTCCTCTGCTAGGCCGGACGATGGAGACTTATATCGATGACATGGTGGTTAAAAGCCGGTATCACGCAGACCACTTGTCCGACCTAGTCGAGATGTTTGCCATCCTCAAACAGCACAAGCTACGCTTGAATGCGTCTAAATGTGCCTTTGGCGTGGGATCCGGAAAATTCTTGGGTTTCCTAGTCACAAACCGAGGCATCGAGGCAGACCTCACACAGATCAGGGCCGTACAGGAGTTAAAGCAGCCCCACTCGGCTAAGGACGTGCAGCATCTGGCCGGAATGGCCACCGCGCTTAACCGATTCATAAGTCGATCATCAGATCGCTGCCGCCCTTTCTTTTGAGCCTTGAAATCCAAGTTTTCATGGGACGAGGAGTGTGACCGGGCTTTGGCCGAACTCAAAGAGTATTTGTCTTCTACACTACTATTGGTAACGCCCGAGCCCGGCGTGTCCCAGCATGCAGTTAGCGCAGTGCTTGTCCGGTCAGCGGGTATCCAGCATTTACCTATCTTCTACGTGAACAAAACCTTGCTACCGGCAGAGTCGAGATACTTGCCGCTGGAAAAACTTGCCTTAGCATTGATGATGGCCTCCAGGAAATTGGCACACTATTTTCACGCTCACACAATCATTGTTTTGACTGAGTTTCCCCTTAAAGCCTTGTTCGAACGGGCGGACTTCTTCGGTTACATTCTAAAGTGGGCAGTCGAGTTGGGACAATTTAACGTTAAGTTTTAACCCTGAACGGCCATAAAAGCTCAAGCATTGGCAGATTTTGTTGCCGAGTTCTTACCCGGGATTCACCAAGTATATCCGATGGATCTCACCCTGGTAGTCGAGGAGGCCAACGCAGATTTCACCGAAATGGTACAGCAGGGCGGTGTTGGCGACGTGGAACTTGCGCGCCCCGCCATAGAACCTCCAGCCGGCATGTCACCGCAGCCCGGCGATGCGACGACGGACTTGGACATAACAGATCAACCTGTTGGGTCCAGTGCCGCGTCGCCGAGGAGGGAGGAAGTGGAACCGATCAGCATTGAACTTGAAGCCGAACAGCCGAGCGACCGTGATCCCATCATGTCACGACCCAAACCCGCCCCTATGGGTTTAGCACCGTAACCGGCCAGTAATCCGTGATTACCGAAGGCCTGCTTGACAGTAGAACAGTAAAACAGAGTACAGGGGCTGGCGGAAGCCAAACTAGTAAATAAATAATGTCCAATGAGCTGTGACAGTCTGTATGCAAAAAGACTTTTCATACATATATACAATCAGTGCAAAACAGTATGTACAACATTTACAATCATTCAGGACAGGGACTTAATCCCTATTAAACAGTACAATAACAGTCTATACAAAACAGAACAGAAGGGGGGGAAACTAAAACACCCCAAAGTCGTAGCTTGAACGGGCTCGGAACCTCATAGTGAGGCACAGTGGTTGGCTTTGACAAAAGGGAGTCTAACCCACACTCCTAGCTCCGGTCTGGTGCCTGAATACCTACATATATATATGAGCAGTGAGCTAAAGCCTAGTGAATAACATAATGCAAAGAGGTTAAGAATGAATACCCTTACAGTAATGAAAACAGTTCATTAAATCAGTATTTCAGTCGTTCGGTCATAATAGTCATATGTGGTACATCCATTAGCATAGCAGTACAGTAAACAATAGGTCTTAAAAGACCGAGCAGTCAATGATGGCCATCATAACAGTAAACAGAAGTTCCAAGATAGGAACTAACAGAGATCTCTGTAACAGTAACAGTAACAGTAACAGTAACAGTAACAGTAACAGTAGTTGCTAAGGATGCCACAATACAGTTCAGAATAGAGGACATACATTTATTCAGTTAACAGTACAGTTTAACCATTCAGAAGATATTCGTATTTGAACATATCTTTACACAGTTGTTACTCACAGAGTTCTGGGCTACAGTTAAGCTAGAGCGTGTCCTCAGATGCCAACCCTACACAGTTACAGATTGAACACACACTAAGCTACACAGTTGGGAAAATAATAACTTAATCCCTAATTTGCCTTGGTGTGGTTCTACATCTATATCCTCATTAAGATGCTTAAACTAGGCCTAAGAATGCCTAGGATGGGATGAGGATGCAAAGATGTACTTTAAAAGCATTTTCAGAATTTTCAGAAATCAGGGGTCCCGCTCGAGCGTAGGTTACTCCGCTCGAGCGGACATGCAGACAAAGGTTTCCGCTCGAGCGTAGACTTACCCGCTCGAGTGTACTGCAAAACAGTCAAAAGTGCTGGATAGGCGAAATTCACGCTTGATTGGGCGCTCGACACCCGCTCGAGCGTAAGACACAATGTCCCACTCGAGCGTCAATTATTCCGCTCGAGCGGACTTCAAAACACAACAAAATGCTGGGAGCACGATTTTCATGCTCGAGTGCCAGTCACCCCGCTCGAGCGTGGGTTCAAAATCTGGAATTCCCAGATTTGAACCTCAAGCTCAAATTCAACTTTAACTGAATCAAATTTGATTCCTTTGGGCCCATTTCCTGGAAAACACTTGTAAACTCATAGTATGACATGATTTAAAGCTTAATTTGTAAAATCAAGGCCCAAAGGTAGTTCAATTAAATCCAAATTCAAACCATTTTTCATGAACATGGCTTCAATGTAACATACATGGGTTTAATCAATTTCAAAGCTGCAATTCCGTACTCTAATGAGTCAATCTCTTCAGAGACAAGATGAATTCATGGACTTTAACACAAACATGAACATGCATGCAGGATTTTCATGAAATCAAACCTCAAAACTCAACAATGTAAACATGCATGCAAGATTCAAGCTCTAATTCAACAACTTAAGCTAGTTCTAGACTCACTCCCCTAATTTTGACATGAATCATGCAAGAACAAGCTCAATTCATAAACAAGAGGGTGATTACACTACCTTAGGTCTCCAATGCAAGATAAGGGAGCTCAATTTGCAATCTATACTTCAATTCTTCAAGCCAATTCACAAAACCAAGTTGAAATCACTCATATCCTCTCACTCTCTCACTCTAGTCGGTTGTGCTCTCAAGGAATGGCTGAAGAAAATGTTTTGTCTAAGTGTGATAAGGCTCCAAACAATGTGTCGGTAATGGCCCACTTCTATGGCAAAATTGTAAATAGGGCAACTTATGTAATGTAACTTAATTTAGTCTAATTTAACCATACCAAATCACTTTTTAATTAAATATGCCATAAATTCACATAAATTCTAATGATCATAAAACATCAATCGATTTCAGATTCAGCCGCCGATAAGGCCTTCAATTCGCAATTTAAAGCCATACAACATAAACAGATAATTTTAACAGTCAACAGATAGGTATGCATTTAAACTGGCACATTCAATCAGTCAGTTCAGTATTTCGATCAATTCGCTTACATCATATTCAGTCTTAGTTTAGCAATAATCAGTAGGGTTATCAGTGATCAGTGGTGAGGGTATTACACATCAACCTTCAAGCCTCCTAGGACCCCTCAGAATGTTAGAAGCTCTTTGTTGACGAAATGTGGAAACTTTTTATAGATGGGGCCTCAAATCGTCACGGTGCCGGGCTAGGCATAGTCTTGGTCTCGCCAGATGGTCTGACCATTGAGCATTCTATCACCCTCGGATTCCTTGCATCAAACAATGAGGCCGAGTACGAGGTGCTTCTGGCCGGACTTAAAAGCGCGCTCCAGGTGCGCGCGTCCGAGTTGATGGTCTACAGCGATTCCCAACTGGTTGTCAACCAAGTATCTGGGGTTTATGAAGCTAAGGATGACAGAATGGCAAAGTACCAAGCTCAGGTAAGAGACCACATCAAGCGATTCCAGGCGATCAGGGTCCAACAAATTGGACGGGAAAACAACGGCCGCGCGGATGAGCTAGCCGGTCTGGCTTCCATGGTCGACTGAACCTTTCGCAGTCCTCTCCTAATTGAGTTTGTTCCAAGGCCTAGTATAGAGGAACCGGAGCAGACAGAAGTACTCTGCACTTAGCTTGGCCCTTCTTGGATGGACCCTATTATCCTCTTCCTGAAAGAGCGGACACTTCCGGCCGATAAAAAGGAAGCGCATAAAGCCCGGGTGAAGTCAGAGCAGTTTTGGCTCTCTCCATCTGGCGCTTTATACAAGAAGTCTTTCACTGGTCCTTATCTCAAGTGTGTACACCCAAACCGCGTGGAAGCTTTCCTGTACGAAATTCACGAAGGCATATGTGGCAGTCACATAGGGGGCAGATCTTTGGCCTACCATGCTATCTCGCAGGGATATTGGTGGCCGTGCATGCAAGCGGATGGTCAGAAATATGTTCGCAAATGTGAGAAGTGCCAGAAGTTCGCCCACCAAATTCACCAACCGGCCACAGAACTCCTTCCCCTCACAAGCCTTTGGCCTTTTGCGATATGGGGACTAGACATAGTGGGACCACTCCCAATGGCACCGGGCAACCGGAAGTTCTTCATTGCCGCTACGGATTGCTTCACCAAGTGGGTTGAAGCTGAGCCCCTAGCAACTATCAAGGAGAAGAACGTCAAACGGTTTGTCTAGCAGAATGTGGTAACGCGGTTTGGCGTCCCCAAGATTCTGATCTCTGATAATGGCACCCAATTTGACGGCCGCTTATTCAGAGGATTTTGTGAAGAATTAAAGATTGAATTCTACAACTCCACCCCAACTTACCCGCAGTCCAACGGCCAAGCTGAAGCATCAAATAAGACCATTCTTGACGGATTGAAGAAAAGACTTGAGAAGGCCAAAGGAAAATGGGCCGAGGAACTCCCAAGTGTCCTTTGGGTATACCGAACGACCTCGAGGCGATCTACCGGGAAAACTCCTTTTGCCCTGGCGTACGGCATGCAGGCTGTCATCCCATTGGAAATTGGCATGCTTACCATCCGCAGTGAAAATTTTGAGCCCAAGCTGAATTCTGAAGCAGTCGCCCTGGAATTGGACCTTGTTGAAGAGCGCCGTGAAAAAGCTTTGATTTACGTGGCTGCATACCAACAAGAATTGTCCAGGAAGTACAACAAAACTGTGCACCCCAGACCGTTTAGAGTTGGCGACTGGGTTTTAAGAAAGGTCATGGGCAACACCCTTGTGCCAGGCGAAGGCAAGTTAGGGGCAAACTGGAAAGGACCCTACAAGATAACCGGTCTGGCAGGCAAGAGGGCATATCACTTGGAAGATTTGGACGGCAAAGGCATACCCCGGCCATGGAATGCAGCCAACCTCAAACTGTACTATTTTTAGTTCTCATAGTTTTTATGATTATTCTTTTGAGCAAAGACTTGTTTGCCTTGCATTTCAGAATGTAATACTCTTTTTGTCAATGTAATAGAAGTGACTTACCTTTGTTGAAGCATTCTATTGTTTCGATGCTTATTTTGTGATTGAAACCGAGATGTTTTATTCCGGTCGATTGAGTTGATGACTTGCTCAACTTTGATATTAAAACCGAGATGTTTCACTCCGGTTGAATGAGTTGATGATTTACTCAACTTTGTGATTTAAACCGAGATGTTTTATTTCCGGTTAAACAAGTTGATGATTTACTCAACTTTGAGATTTCAACCGAGATGTTCTATTCCGGTTGAAATTGTTGATGATTTACTCAACTTTGTGATTCAAACCGAGATGTCTTGTTCCGGTTATACAAGTCGATAATTTACTCAACTTTGAGATTTCAACCGAGATGTTTTACTCCGGTTGAATGAGTTGATGATTTACTCAACTCTGTGATCAAAACCGAGATGTCTTTTTCCGGTTAAGCATGTTGATGATTTAGTCAACTATGTGATTTCAACCGAGATGTTTTACTCCGGTTGAATAGGTTAATAATTTGTTCAAGGGCGAGTTAATGATTTGCTTAGCCGAGGTGATTTGCCCGGCTAAAGTTGTTTAGCTTAAACACAATGCAAACACTTGACGAAAATACAACTTTTCATTGATAAGTAATAGCATTACAAAAGGTGGGGCAGTAGCCCGGTTACATTTTCAAACGAAAAAGAAAGAAGACAAAGAAAACTAAACTAAAGGGGAAAGGTCTGTGAATTCATCCCCGGTCGTGGTCGCCTCCAGGTCGACCGTGGTTGTGGTCTCCTGGACACCGGTCTGCTCCTGGCCGGCCTGCTTTGGGCGGTTGTCACCCTCAGCATTTTCCTCGGCGTCCTCCGCTTCTTCTTCCTCGGCCTCAGCCTGCAACGCGCTGAAGACGTCGTTGGCATATGGCACAAGGTACGTCGGCAGGAAGGCAGCTGGGGGAGAGGCAAACACGTCGGTCCCAGATCCTTGGCCGAGCTGTTCACAAGCAGCCTTCCAGCCCGCCTTGAAGAAGATGTCTTGGGTGGCATGGACTTGCTTTGTGTAGCTCTTCTCGGCCTCCTTGAAATCGGCATTGTTGGCGTCCTCCAGCTCCTCCTTCCTTGACTGCTTCAATGCCTCCAGCTCGGTCCGGAGAGCGTCCCTTTCTTACTCGGCGACACCAAGCTGGCCGAGCAACCTGGAGTTGTCAGAATTTGCTATCTCCAGCGAAGCCTTGGATCGTCCGAGCTCGGCTTGAAGGTGTTCAACCTGGCTGGCAGCGTCGGTTGCCTTCTGCCGGAGTCGGTGGATCCTCTCCATCACCAAGTGTTGTTTCTGGATGGCCTGCAAGAAGAAAACCTTATCAGAGGAAGGAAACCGAGCAAACGCTTGGAAAAATTTGAGCAAAGTATGCAAAGTTCTTACCCAGGTCATGGACTTGACCGAGGACTTCACCAGCTGAGTGTTCGGTACGTGGTCGCTGTCGACCACGTCGCTCGGTAGCAGCAAGGCTTTGGTTAGGTCAAAGGCGAGTAGATGCTCCTTGTCACCTGTGACCGAGGCAGTCCCTGGGATCTCCTTACCCCGGTGCTTGAACTGCGGCTTCCATGGCGGTGTTGGGTTAGTTGTCACCGCTGGTTGCTCGGTGTTCAACTCCGCAACTAGCTCGGCAGAGGGGTCAGTACGTGGCCTTTTTCCAGCCCGGCGGCTTTCTCTGCTTGCCTGCCCGGCGGCAGGAGACGCCAGTGCAACCACGGTCCTACTTGATTGACCGGCAGCAGCTGTGCGGGTTGGGATGCTCGGTAGCTCGGTGGAGGTAGCAGTGATGAGGTTTTTGATATGGCTTCTTTTTGCCATCTCTTCTGCCTCAGTCAACCGGATAAGGGGCACGTCCGGCAAAGTGGGATCGGGAGGTGGAGATGGAGCACGTAGAAAGTCTGTGACCTTACTCCGCGTGGAGCTGAGTATCTGTAGGTCGGTACGTAACCGAGGAGTTCGTGGCAATCCCGGTTGTGGTAGCGAAGCACGGTCCTGATTGCTGCTTCGTTGGGGTAATGGTAGTTGGCTTGCAAAGCTTCGATCGCTGCAAAGAGGAAAGGAACAAAGCGCATTAGTACAAAATGGTTAAGGAAAGTAATCTAACCGAGCAGTTAGCGCGGCTTACATGTTTCGCCGAAATTCTTGCTGATAAACCAGCCCGGCACGTCGGCTGTTTCGTAGTTACCAGACACCCAGAAGAAGTCGTCGTCATGTAAGTCCTTGTCCGGGGTGCCGGTCACTATCTTCTCTTTGCCCGGTCTGATCTTTAAATAATAGGCAAGGCCGTCGCCTGTATGCCCGAGGGTATATTGGCGAAGTATTTCGGCTAACCCTAAGTTCGTTCCTAGCCGGTTGTTTAGCTCGTGGATCCCGTTAATTATTCTATAAGTGTTGGTTGAGACTTGGGTTGGTGCTAGCCCGGTGCGCCGTAAGAACTCGCACAGCAGGGAGTTAACCGAAAAGCGAATGCCACCTTCTATTATGGAGAGCACGGTGAAGGGGCACTGGTCTAATCTGCCCCATGGGGTCGTCTCCTCGACACCGAGCTCTAGGTGAACGTCGTCCGGGATACCATACTCTTCCCGGAACGCGACTAGAGCAACCGACGTGTCGACCAGGAAGCGGTAGCGCCCCATGTGTAGCCGACTGGTCTTAGTGCGACTGAGGTGGTTTGGCACAGACTCTTGTTTGATGGCTGCTCGGTCTTTGAGAGCCTCTGTATTAGTGTGTGGTCCCCTTGGACTCTGCAAGAAAAAGAGAGTAAGTGTAAGCGGGAGCGCGGTCGCGCAAAACGAGCTTGACTTTAGCTCGGTCAGGTAGAGTGCCAGACCACCTTGGTCGCGAAGGTAAACCTAGGAGCTCGGCCGCTCAAGCGGACCAGATGTTAGCCCGGTCGAGCGGTCAAGTCCTCTGCCTACCTCGGTTTCTATAGGGGTTTTGCCAAACTTGCAATTTGCTCGGTTTAGATGTTTTTTGGGATCGAAAGAAGACCTGGAGCCCGATCTACTCCAGATCTTCTTGTATTCATCATTGGAATTGAAGAACAGGGAAAAGAACAGGGGCAAGAGAGGGTTTTTGGGGGGTATATCCTAAAACCTATGGACTTTATGCCCTAGAATGTGAAATACCAAATGAAAAAAAAAAAAAAAAAAAGAGCAACAAAGAGGATTCGAAGAACTTACCAGTTTAGAGGCAGAGGCTACTTCTTCAAGCACGAACGAAGAAGAAGAACAAGAATAGAGGTCAAGCACTGTAGCTCTAAGACGTCAAGAACGGAAGAGAGGCAGTAAGAAGAGAAAGTGAAGGGGAAATGGCGTACTTATAGGAGTGAAAGGGCGCCTAAATTTGAATATGAAGGGACGTCTGGGTTGGCTGCCCGAGGCCAATAAATGCACGACGCGTGTTCATAATGACGGCGACGTCAGTTCTGAAGAGACAAGATGGCAGGTTGATGCGACGACCGAGCAAGCCCAGAAACCGGGCATGGAGATTAGCGCGGTTAACATCTTACAAACTAGGGACCGATGGAGAGTCTACCCCGGATGGACCATGTAATCCTAGTCACGCTTGCGTGGACGGAATTAAGGGGCAATTGAGAGGGAGATTTATGAGCTGGAATGGGCCATGGTAAAGGCCGGGCAAAATGAGGGGCCGAACATGCTTGGGCCGTGATAGCTTGGGCTCGTCCAGATAAGGTTTTGCTCAGTTGAGGCTCAGCACCATGTTGGGACCGAGCTACGTGGGCTTGTCTATGAGAAAGCCGAGCTACTTGAGTTGCTCGGCCGAGATGATTACCTGCCATTCTGGATTCCATGGTTCACGTGTTAGCGCGGCAGGAAGGCCTTCGGTTTGCTGGTTCGACCTATCTTGAACTCGGCTTTGCCGGAATGCAACCGAGCTCGGTTGTTTTGGAGCTCGGCGAGTGGAGCACTCTGGTGCGCTGCGCAGCACGGTCGTGAAAGGTCGAGGTGATTCCGCCGGTCTGCCGGGCTCCGCTAATATAGCCTGACGGTTTGGTTAAGTGGTGATTGCAGGATTTGTGCTGACAGATGGGAGAGCAGCACTACGTGTCAAGAGACTAATGGGAGCAAATTTGGGCGCAGAAAATATATAAACGTGTCTGCGCCCCCCATGCGGAGGATGGAACATCATTTGGTGAGAACAACCTAAACACTCAACTCTCCTCTCTCTCTCTCTCTCTTTATATCCCTGAGTGTGTGCTAACTTGACAATCGGAGGGTTTTCCGGCCACACACCGCCGTTGTGCTCGCAGGTCGATCGGATAGATAAGGAGCTTGGACACAAGGAGTATGGGCTCCGCGAAATATTTACTTCCCGTACAATTTATTTTTTCAACAATAATATGAAACTTTTCAAGTAAACATACAATTACCTAATAGGTCAAACTTATAATTTAAAATTTTTGAGTTGGTCGTTAGTGAGTAATTAGTTCACACCATACAGTTAAAAAGCCTTGCACGAATCTTCTTTTAAGAACATATGATTAGTGTGACTAATCTTGTTATGCTTATACCCAAAATACCTAAAATGTCGGCCTTGTTTGGTTTGTGTTTCTTAAAAATTTTTGGAAAAAATTCTCTATAAATAAGTTTTTAAAAGTAATCAAACCAAACAAATTTTTTCAAAAAAATTTCCCAAAACTTGTTTGTTTACAAGTTTTTCAAACAAATTTTCTCTTCAAACACATCAAATCAATCACTTTTTCCAAAACTCTCTCAAAAATAATTTTTCAAAACATCTTTTGAAAAAAATCAAACCAAACAATTTTTTGTACTTTTTATCTCTAAAACTCATCTCCCAAATTCAAACCAAACATAGTCATTTTTGTCAAACTTTTCCGAGTCTTTCCCGGAAAATATTTAGCTCAAATAATTCACTGCTTTCACATGGATTTTTTGGTCAACCAAGTATTTTTGCACGTTGCTGGATTATTTTGGATGAGAATTTGATAGCTGTTTGCTGATTAGTCCACCACCTTATGTCTGACTCCTTGGGTTGTTTTGCCGCACGTCTTTCAATTTGAATATCTAATTATTTAAGTAAGTTTAATAATATATTATTATAAAAAGTACAACAAATGTAAAAGTCATACAAGAAATGGCTTAAATAATGGTTTTGGGGGTTTTTTTTTTTTTAAGGGGAAAATACTAAGTGTACATGTAGAAAATAAATTATCCATAAATAGTGAAGTTTATATTGTCCACCACCTTATTTTTGATTCCTTATGTTGTTTTGCCACACATCTTTCAATTTGAATATCTTCTGAAGCGGGTTGCCTTTTTAGTTTTTTGGTTTTTTAGCCTCCGTTTGGGAAGTGGGTTGATTTTTTAATTTTTTGACTTTTTTGGCTATTTTAGCATGGGTTAAAAAGCTGTTTGGAAAGGACTTTTTAGCTTTTTGACTTTTTTGACTTTTTTTGTGAGAGAAGAGTGTAATGATTATAGGTTAGATGTGATGTTTTGTTTGTAAATAGTCTATTTTGTTTTTTGTGGCTATTTTAGCCCCAAAACTACTTGCCAAACACCACCTTAGCTATTTTAGCCTGGGCTAAAAAGCTTGATTTGGGAATGACTTTTTGACTTTTTAGCTTTTTTGACTTTTTTTATGAGAGAAGAGTGTAATGATTATAAGTTGAATGTGATATTTTGTTTGTTGTACCTAAAATAGCTTATTTTTTCTTTTGTGGTTAAAATAGGCCTAAACCTCCTTGGCAAACCATTATCTAAGTAAGTTTAATAATATATTATTATACAAAGTACAACAAATGTAAAAGACATACAAGAAATGACTTAAATAATGGTTTTGGGGTTTTTTTTTTTTTTAAGGAGAAAATACTATTCAGTGTACTTGTAGAAAATAAATTACCCATAAATAGTAATGTTTATATATATATTAATAAATAAATTTCTAAACTTTTTATTTTATTTATGTATTTTCAAAACTCATTGGATTGTAATTGTCCATTTTTTTTTATAGTGATTTTCAGTTTACTTAGAAACTCAAAAAATAATGTTTGGTTTGCGTTTCTAAAATTATTTTTTGGGTAAATTACACTGTGCCTTTTTTATATTTGGTCATTTTTTTGACTTTAGCTCTCGAAGTTTGTTTGTTTGTTTTTTTTTTTTTTTCTTCTACTTTAGCCCTTTCATGTTTCAATTTTTTCTTAATTTACTCTTAAAAGTAATTTTTGTTAAAAATTAGACAAAAAATAACACATTAATAGTCACAAGGTAAAAAAATATTTTATTATATATAACTCACATATCTAACATAAACTTAAATCCTAATATAATAATATATATTTTTATAATAATAAGAATATATTTTTAATATTATGTTACAGTTTTTATGACGCTTTTTGTTTAATTTTGAACAGAAATTAGCTTTAGGAGTAAATTGAGAAAAACTTAAAATATAAAGGGTCAATGGGAAAAATAAACTTTAGGGGGGCAAAGTGGAAAAGTGATCAAACATAAAAGGGTAAAGTGTAATTTACCCTTATTTTTAAAAAATAGAAATTAATAAGGTAGATTACAAATACATCTATTGAGACTTTCTTTTAATACAGATTATCTCTTGTAGTTTTGAAAATTACAAATACTTTCTTATTAGAATTTTTTATTTAATAGGATTAATTGAAAAAAATAAAATTTATAATTTCTTTTCTATACAATGATAAAATTACTTGAATTATTAATTGAAATAAATTTATGACATTATTAAAAACTACTAATTAGTTTGATAATTTATTAATAAAACATGTCATTTGTTATGAAATTAAAATTTTTAAAAGCAGTTCGTTTGGCAAGGAGGTTTGGGGCTATTTTACCCACAAAAGACAAAATAGCGTATTTTAGTCACAACAAATAAAACATCACATCTAACCCATAATCATTACATTCTTATCTTATAAAAAAAAGTCAAAAAAGTCAAAAAGCTAAAAAGTCAAAAAGTTCTTCCCAAACCAAGCTTTTAGCCCAGGCTAAAAAAGTCAAAAAAATCAAAAAGTCAACCCACTTCCCAAACGGAGTCATAATATGCAAAATCATGAGAGACAAATCGTATTTTAAGCCAAAGGAGTGTATTTGTAATTTATCTAATTTAATAAATATTTTTTAAAATTAAACAAATTTATTTTTACCGTAAAAAAATTATATAAAAAATAAAAAATAAAAAATGTTTTATTATTTTTTTCACAACTATTTTTTATTTTTTTATTAGTTTTTTGAAACGAGCAAACAGGACAAACGTTTGTTTTATCGCGCGCATCTGTCACAGGGTGGCTTTATTTGACTTCCCATGCCTTCTCTCCTCCCAGCGCAGTGAAGCTGATAGATGGAGATTAATCAAATCAGATTCCATTTCACACACCAAATAAAAGTCAGCCTCTCTGCAGATTTAGAAGATTCAACAGAGCTCCAATGAGGTTGTAGATATATATATATATATATATATAGAGAGAGAGAGAGAGAGAGAGAGAGAGAGAGATGGTTTGGGGTCGTGGTGAAGAAAACATGGCACTCCCATCGCAGATTCAAAACGGTGACACAACACTCGATTCAGGCCATGCTCGCCTCCACCAGCTCGGCTACAAACAAGAACTCAAGCGCGATCTCTCGTAAGTTGTGTTTGGAGGATGAGTTTTGAATAAAAATTTAAAAATTGATCAGTTTTTTATTGGGATTTGAAAGAGAAACCAAAGACTAGAAAATAGAGAAACTTTCGAACTTAAAAATATATTTCATTCAAATTTTACTAATATTTTTATTTTTCAAATTCACTAGCCAAATCATGATGTAAACAGTCTTATATTTTTAGAGCCTTTTGGATTAATAATACTAATGGTCTCTAAGTATATAAATGGTTGCACTTTAGTCCACATTTTTTTAATTGTTCTATTTTAGCCCCCAGATTTTGTAATATATTACACTTTAGTCACAAAGGTTAGTACGGTTCAAAATTAATAATAAGATGAGGTTAAGTTTTCTAAATTTTGAAAAAAATCTTGACAAAATCAAAATGATCAAATTCACATACAATCTGAAAGTATGCATTTTGTAGTATTTTGATTTCTAAAACATATGTTTTGTTTAGCTTAGTCTCCCAAGTATGCACTTTATTATATTCTTGATCCATAATCTTTTAGTTTTGTTGTATTTTTTTTGTAAAATTATGAAAATACCGCTCGTTTTGTTATTGATTTTGAATGATATTGATGTTAAATTGTAATAGATTGCATATTTTGGGACCAAAATGGAACAATTAAAAACTTAGGGACTCAAGTGTAATATAATACATACTTTAGGACCATCTGTGAAATTAATTATTTTTTAAATGATTTTTAGGTCAATGAACATTTCTGTGTCTGGGTCTTGTTTGGAATTTTCAGGTTTCTATCAAACTTTGCATTTTCGTTTTCAATCATCTCTGTACTTACCGGTATAACCACACTGTACAATACTGGTCTTAATTATGGAGGACCTGTTGTTTTGGTTTATGGGTGGCTCATTGCTGGTGTCTTCACCATGTTTGTTGGTTTGTCCATGGCTGAGATATGTTCTTCTTACCCAACTTCTGGGGGACTTTACTATTGGAGTGCCAAGCTTGCCGGCCCAAAATGGGCACCTTTTGCCTCATGGATCACTGGCTGGTAATCATTTTTAGCTCACTTTGTTCCTAATTCAATTTTTATTTTTATTTTCTATATATAGATTTGATGCTCAAACTTGCAATGAAATGATGTAGCTACTTAATTTTTTATACAATTTTGTGAGACCCACACTAGTATTGTTGTTCACTTAAACTTCGTAGTTCCTTACCATGTTTGTAAGTTACGATGATGAGGATAGGCTTAATGTTTTTAAATGAAGGAAGCACAACAAGTTACATCATTCTATGTAATAATTCTGTATAATTTTCCTGTTTATATATCACTACTCATTTTGAAATCATTGCCTAATTGTCTCATCATCAAAACTGTTGAATACCTCCTTTTTCAATGTATGTGATTAAATAATCATTCATCTTCTGATCTCTTATTTGAATGTGCAATCGATACTTCATAATTTTCATTGTTGAAAAGGCTCTTTCCATTCTTATAGTCCCTATTGATAAAAGTAAGGAGGCAAACCCTTTGCTAGGTACCCAAACAAGTAAGACTGAAATTTTCTAAAATTTCGTTTCGACTCTTTGCACTGGGTTCAATTTTTTTGTAAAGTTTTACTTGAAAATGTAAGTACATTTATTTTTCGATGGTCTTTTAAAGTCTAGAGGGGTCAATTGACACCAGAAGGGTGTATGTGGTGGCACTTCCTATCTTAACTTCTTTCATCATAATCCAACACCTTCTTACATTTACAACTGCAAACTTAGTGATAACAACTTTCTAACTGGTAGCCAAAACAGAGGAATCAGTAGCTGGTACCAAAATATTTTCATGTTATTTCTCATTTGTTTTAAAAGTTCTGAAAACAATGGGTGTTTTTATAACTGCTCATTTGCTACACTCCTGTCTCAAATGTTTTTGTGCCTCTTGAAGCTGAGCTTCACATTGGTTGAGCTTTGTTTGTTATGTAATTGAGCTTGAAATAGAATTCTCAGTTCAGGGCGAGGACCGTTTAGGTGGTGAACTTGCCTGACTAAGCTTCTTAGCTGGCCAGGCTTGATTCTCTATGGGCAGCTAGGTTTTTATCTAGGCCTTAGTTTTCTGAACTCCAGCAATAGTACTGCCTACAAATTGAACTTTTCAAAATCAATGTTACCAAAAAAATCATTGATATATCAGCAACTAGAATGTGAGATCCAACACCGTTGGACACTCACTCAAGAAAACGGTTTTTATCAGTTAAGAATATTTTCTTATTTCCTCCTTTACGAATTCATTATAAAAAATTGATGAATTAAATTTAAACTGTGACCAAGCCTATACAAGAAAAAGTAACCTAACCTTACGGATTAATTAGGTATAACTGGTTTCTTATTTACTATCATGGTAATCCTCCACAAATCTTGAGCTACTATTTTTGGAAAAAGCATTTGTAAGATGTAGATTGCTCTTAACTAGCTTTTGCATTTGTGAAAAGGGAAAGCTTTTTCAGTATTACGTTGGCTAAGCATTAATGTAAACACATCGAATTGATATTCTTGTAATACATATTCTGATGCTCGGTAAAATTATATCTTTTCCTTGTAGGTTCAACATTGTTGGTCAGGTATTTCTGAGAATTTTCCTGTTGTGAAGCTTGAAAATCTTCAATATCTACTCCAAGGTCCAGCTTCTTCTTGTCTGTTTGCCTCTATTATATATACTAATCACTAAATTCACCTTTCTATGCAGTGGGCCGTTACAACAAGTATAGATTTCTCGCTTGCACAGCTGATTCAGGTGATTATTCTCCTTAGCACAGGTGGGAAAAATGGCGGTGGATATGAGGCCTCTAAATATGTAGTTATTGCCATACATGGTGGAATTTTGCTCCTACATGCTTTCATAAACAGTCTTCCTATCTCTTGGATGTCCTTATTTGGACAGCTAGCTGCTGGCTGGAATCTTGTAGGTATGCAGACTATCGCTACCCTTTCTTGCTGTTCCCTCTGGCCAAGTTTGGATTATGGATTTGGGTAGGGATTTGGAAAGCGAAAAGAAAAGCTAAATTTTATCTCTATTTATCACCTTTTCCTTTCGCTTTCCAAATTTCTACCCAAATCCATGATCCAAACACAACCTTATATTGCTTAACATGCTTTGTGCACCTTACAATGGATTTTGGTATTTTTAGGTGTTTTTGTTCTTATGATTCTTGTTCCCGTGGTTGCGAAAGAAAAGGCTAGTGCCAAGTTCGTCTTCACTTTTTTCAACACGGATAATAGTGATGGAATCAGCAGTAAAGTCTATATATTTGTCCTGGGACTCCTAATGAGCCAGTATACCTTAACTGGGTATGATGCATCTGCTCATATGGTAAGTTCTGTTTTCTTGTTTACTGCCATCTTAAATACTGTTGCAGCTTTGGATAGTTGTAACTTTGTAAGATAGTCTCAAAGCTTGACTTGTCTGACAAATGTGGAAGTTCTCATTTGGTTAACTGATTAATTTTGGCTATTTAAATGAGGAAAAAAAAAAGAAAAAGGATTAAATGAGTCCAAATAATCTAAACCAAATGAGCATCTTTATGAGGTTCATCCCTTTTATTCTAATAATTGGAGAACTGAAAGAACTTTGCTATTTTTGTTTTCTTCAGTAGCAAATTGACTGATGCTAGGATTTTTATTTATTTTTTGACGTTGAAATCTAGGGGATGATACTAGGGATATTCAGCTTCATGGGTTCTGCTAGTCCTGTCTTGACAAATGACTTTTTCACAACTGGAACATAATTCTTCTTGCAAAAATGACTAATATCATCTAATCTAACCCTAATCTAATCGATCAACTATAACATTTCTATTATGTCAATTTCATTTTACAATCTATATATTTTCTATTAGTTACTGTCTAGTATTTTCTTTTGTTTGATTCATATTTAATCAAATGACTGAAACAAAGCCATACTATTGCCTCTAAACTCTCTTTCAGACAGAGGAAACAAAAAATGCTGATAGGAATGGACCAAAGGGAATAATTAGTGCCATTGGAATATCTGTAGTTGTTGGATGGGGTTACCTGCTAGGTATCACCTTTGCAGTGACCAACATCCCATACCTTTTGAGTGAGGACAATGATGCTGGTGGTTATGCTATTGCTGAAATATTTTACCTAGCATTCAAGAGTAGATATCACAGTGGTACCGGGGGTATTATTTGCTTGGGGGTGGTTGCTGTTGCCATATTTTTCTGTGGTATGAGCTCAATTACCAGTAACTCAAGGTAAACAATCTTGTTTGTTTATGATTTCTCTTTTTAAGACAAGAATTCCTTTTTGGACCTACTTAAGTTGTTGAATATGGGGACAATTGCATATTAGTAGGACAGTCTAAAAAAAAATTCCTCCACACATGGGAATTTTTTTGGTGCAAGTCTGACACACAGGAAAGGACTTGCACCAAACCACAGTTGCACCTATGAAAATGTTTTTTTTTTTTTTTTCATTGTGCCACTGATTTGAGATTTTCCATTAAATATTCATTCCCAGGATGGTTTATGCGTTCTCGAGAGATGGAGCCATGCCACTGTCACCAGTTTGGCATAAAGTAAACAAACACGAAGTCCCCTTAAATGCAGTCTGGCTCTCTGCTTTTATAGCATTTTGCATGGCTCTTACGGTATGGACATCTCACAGTTTCTTTCTTTATTTATTTTTATCATAACCATCTGTGATGCTATTATGTACGATCATTTCTTGCATCGCATTTGTGCTTTTAGAGTTTTGGGAAAATCACTGACAAAGTTGGTGGAGGCCAAAGAGTTGGAGGACAAACATGGAGATGAAATAATTTCCATATTGTAAACATGTGTAGATTCAAATTTTTTTTCTTTACTGCAAATGGAATGGTTCTCTTCCCCTTCAATTTATTTATTTTTTCCATTTATGTTTTTTGTAGTAAGAAATTAAAAATGAAAAAACCTCTTTTTTGTTGTAATTTTTGTAGTGATGTTCTTTTATTTATTTATTTTGTTTCCTTTTTTCATCTCTGTCTCCCTCTCTCTCTAATAAAATGTTGCACATGGGTCTGTCTTCCAAAAAAAGGAAATGAAATGACTGATAAATACTAGAGGAACTTGGTTAAGTTCATGCTAGTTGTTCTGATGTTTGCTATGACACTTATTCTGAGCACCTGATCCGACTTCCAAGCAATTTTATTTTTATTTTCTTATTTCTAATGCTAATTCTACCTTCCTCTTTTGTGAATATTTTGCAGTCTCTTGGAAGCTTAGTGGCATTTCAAGCCATGGTATCAATAGCAACAATCGGACTCTACATTGCTTATGCTTTTCCCATCTTCTTTAGGGTGACTCTGGCTCGCAAGTCTTTCATTCCGGGGCCTTTCAACTTGGGCCGCTTTGGGATTCTTGTTGGTTGGATTGCAGTTCTTTGGGTTGCAACCATATCGGTGCTTTTCTCCTTACCAGTGGCCTACCCTATTACCGAACAGACTCTTAATTATACTCCAGTTGCAGTCGGAGGCCTACTCATTCTCACCATTTCTTCTTGGATCTTGAGTGCTCGACACTGGTTTAAGGGTCCCATCACCAACATAGAAAGCTAAGTGGTATGTGAATCTAACAATCTTTGTTTCCTAGAAGCACAAATAGTAACATTTTGTTTCATTTCTTCAAATGGTTCATTTTGTTAATGGCTTTTATCTGCTAGTGCGTAATAATGCTCCTGATGATATAAATTGAGGCATAGAACTCTTAACAAAAGAACACCGTTTACTATTCACCACAAACTCGTTTACAATGCAATTCATTTTGGCTTTCTGGTGATTTTGGACTTAGAGAATTATTTCAAACTTATGATTACATTTATGGCAAAGGTCGTTTTGGATGTAATGTAACTGATTAATAAACGACAGGAAAAAGGATAACTTTGGGAATTATGCAGAGGTATGATTAGACTCAACAAATTGATGCAAACTTTTATTAGTTAAATTGTTCTATATTTTAAGAAACTATAACTGTACATCAAATTTTCACATTAAGACTTTAGCTTCTACATTATCAAATTATAGAGAATCTGCTATTGCAAACTGATGGACGAATGCTATCCCTCTTTAACTCTTGTCAAATTTGGGGGTTGCTTGGTAAAACAGTTCCATTAAACCAAACCATATTTACTCTATTTATATGGAAATTAATTCATTATGATTTTATTTATTTATGTGAAATTTTGTTTTGTGTGTGGTTATAATGGGGCATCAGGCTATTCCTTGCACACATGCTTATTGATTAACTTTAGCTATTGATCATTTTGTCTGTAGATTCTACATCAAACCTGTGAAGCCTTGATTCAAACTTTGGATATAACATCATCCAAAAGTGGGGATCTCTTTTTCCACCCATCGGACTCCCAAAGCTTGAAGCTGACATTGCATGTAAGAAAGTGTAAGGTTCAATGTGTCACATATGAAACTACAAGGTGAAGTGAAACTTGGTCCAAACTATAAGAGTATAGAATGTAAATTTACCATTTACTCTTCTTTTTTTATTTTATTTTAATCAACATAAATCTTATTTCACAATGTACTGTTGTAATAAATTAGTCCAATTTCCCATTAATGAAGTTAGAAGTTACTTTATGCTGTTAACATAGGTATTTTATATGTTGTCAAAGCTCATATAAATTTTGTTTGGGTCATCTTCAATTCTTTGAACTGCAATGGGACATGTTATTGAAAAGAGTAATGTTATATACAAATAGATTTCTTACTTGGTTTTCATAATACAAAAATAATAGAGCTCCCATCAATGAATACATACATTTATGTCTGGTAATAAAAAACAAATGGTAAAAAATTCATTGATTTATAAAAAGTCACATTGATTTTACCTGCTTATAAAAAAAAGTTGTCATATATAAAAACAGAAGAACTGAAATGACTAAGCATCTTTGGAATGGTTACTTTAGGCATAAGGTGGCAATGCGTCTTAAATTCTCACTGTTAGTATTATTAGAACAATATTCTGTGTAAAATAATTAAGTTGAAACAAATTAAACAAATAAAAATAAATTATTTACAGAATTTATTTTACCGAAATGAATAAGTACAAAATTAGATCAAGTCGAGTGTGTGACGTTCTGTTCTTAAGACAGATTCGCCCTGCTTCGGTGCTCACGGATAAATGACGTCTATCTCCTAGGATACAATGATCTTCACAAATTGTAGTAGCACTCCAAACAATTTGTAAGGCGAACCAAATCTATGTTCTATACTCTCTGAATTTTATTCTAAAACTAATATGAAGAATAATGATGCAAGAAAGCAAAATAAAGGCAACAAATGAATTTTTTCCCAAAAAAAAACCAAAATGCTGGAAATGGCCAGGTATTTATAGATAATTAGGTGACCATTAGATCTATTCGAACAGGTTCAATTTGACATAAACAGATTTGTTTTTGAATGAACAGGTGCAGTTACTGTTTGAATAAATAACTGTTGCAGTTTCATATATGTTCATAATTGCTGGGTAGTTTTAAACCTGTTCGAAACTGCTGGACTGTTTTTCAATCTGTTGAACAGTTTGAACCTGCTGGAAAATAGACTGAAAAAGGGCACTATTTGGATAGAAAAAATTGGCGCAAAATTTAAATTAACTTTCTGGCAAGAATTTTTAGAAAAAATTCAAATAAATTTTGTCCAAAAAATTAATACTAGAACTGACCTGACCCACAACCGGTACGGCAGGTCAGACGGTGGTGTGCGCGCGTGTGTAGTGGTTTGAGCCAATGTTCACTTTGTTTGTAACTTCTCCCTTCTACAAACTTGGGGTGCCCCTTGGGGCGCAACCCAAGTGTTGCCACCTAGAATTTATATACACACATAAGTTCGTTTAAGTTTCCAATGTGGAATTACCATTTCAAGGAAATCCATATTTACTTCTTTAATTGTCCATTCTATGAACCCGAAAACGACGTCAACTTTCCATTTACTTATAAATGGTTTTGACGAACTGTCTTCACCATGTAACTTGCCATGCGGTAAGGAATACATCATCTCTTTGGACCCACCCCAAAAGATGTGTAGGACCCACTCAAATTTGGGCTCACAGTTGGCCCAAAATAAGCCTATAAAACCATTATTTTCAACAATCCCCCATATGAATAGAATTTCACGGATTTATATATTTGCAATAATTATATTCGTTGATTCTGTGTTGCTGATCTATTCTTGGAATATTTTGCACAACAATTCTCAGTAAATTCGGATTTTTTTGTTTTTACTGAATTTAATAAATTTTGAATTAGAATATTCAATTCCCAAATATATTTTTGCATCCCGAATATACAGATATATATTTTTTTGTTGGTTATTTTGTTTTGTAATCTTACAATCAGATATAATTTTGTTTATGTTGGCTGTTAGTTTGTGGAAAATATATGGATATATATATATATATATATATATGTTTGTATATATAGTTATGTCGGTTGGTGGTTTTCTTCTGAAAAGTTGTGTAACTTCTATCAATTGCTTGGTAACTATATATATATATATATATATATTATATTTGTTAGTTCCTTTTAATATCATGATAGGCAGTGCTTTTGTACTGGTTGTTAAATTTATATGGTTCTGTAAGATAAATTAATTTGACGTCGATAATCAAATATATGCTGATAGAATTGATTGATTAATTTTATGATTAAAGTTTAATTGAAAATATTAAGTATACAATTATATATATTGTGAAATTTTCAATTAATTTGTGATTATGATGATGACATCATCAATGGATTTCTTTTGGAGTATTATGAGAAAAATTATGTTGTTAACTGTCACGACCCAAACCCGCCCCTATGGGTTTAGCACCGTAACCGGCCAGTAATTCTAGATTACCGAAGGCCTGCTTGACAGTAATACAGTAAAACAGAGTACAGGGGGCTTGGCGGAAGCCAATACGGTAAATAAACAATGCCCAATGAGCTGTGACAGTCTGTATGCAAAAAGACTTTTCATACATTCACATATATATACGGTACAGAACAGTATGCAAAACATTTACAAACATTCAGAACAGGGATCAAGTCCCTATTAACCAGTACAGTGCAGTCTATACAGTCTATACAGTAAACAAAACAGTACAGGAGGGGGGAGAAACTAAAACACCCCATAGCCTAAGCTTGGCAGGCTCGGAACCTCGCAGTGAGGCGCATTGGTTGGCTAGACAAAACGGGAGTTTACCCCGACGCTTCTAGCTTTGATCCGGTGCTTGTACACCTACATATATATATGAGCAGTGAGCTAAAACCCAGTGAATAACACAATGCGTAAAGAGGTTTAGAATGAATGTCCTTACAGTACAGTAATGAAAACAGTTCATTAACTCAGTATTTCAGTCTTTCAGTCAATCAGTCATATGTGGTATATCCATTAGCATAACAGTAACAGTAGGTCTTAAAAGACCGAACAGTAATGATGGCCATCAATCAGTAAACAGTAGTGGTTCCACGAGGGAACCGACAGAGATCTCTGTAACAGTAACAGTAAACAGTAGGTGCTAAGGATGCCACAGTACAGTTCAGATATAGGACATACATTCATTCAGTAAATAATATCAGTTCAGTAAACAGTTCAGTTCAGTATTCAGAAGATAAACATTTTGAACATATCTTTACACAATTGTTACTCACAGAGTTCTGGGCTACAGTGAACTAGAGCGTCTCCTCGGAATGCCAACCCTATACAGTTAACAGATTGAACACACACTAAGTTTCACAGTTGGGGAAGGATAATAACTTAATCCCTAATTTGCCTCTGTGTGTTCTACATCTATATCCTCTTTAGGATGTCTTAAATATGCCCTAGGAATGCCTAGGATGGAAAGAGGATGCAAAGATGCACTTTTGAACACTTTACAAAATTTGCTGAAAATAGGGGTCTCGCTCGAGCGAGGATTCCTTCGCTCGAGCGGACATGCAGACAAAAGAGCTCCGCTCGAGCGTGGATTCCGTCGCTCGAGCGGACTGTGTGCTACAGTAAAAATACTGGATGCTCAGAATTTACGCTCGATGCTCGCTCGAGCGTGAGACACAGCTCTTCGCTCGAGCGTAGGTCCCTTCGCTCGAGCGTACGCCTGCGCGCACCAAGATTCTGAGAGCTTGCAATTTACGCTCGAGCCACCATTCCGTCGCTCGAGCGTAGCTCAGAGTAAACATTGGTCGCTCGAGCGTAGAATCCTTCGCTCGAGCGTAGAAGCCAAATTCTGGAATTTCCAGATTTGCCTCCCAAGCTCAAACCAAGCATTCCTCAGCTCAAAACTCAACCTCTTGGGCCCAAATTCTGGAAAACACATCTAAACTCAATATACAACAAGTTTCAAAGCTCAATTTGTGAATTTAAAGCCCAAGGGTGAGTCAATTAAAACCAATTTCAAACCCATTTTCATGAACATGAAGAATATGCAAACATGCATGAATTTTAAACAATTTTCAAGCTTCAATGCTAGCTCAAATGAGCTCAAATCTTTCAAAAACATGATGAAAACATGAATTACAACAACATTATGAACATGCATGTGAGGAATGGTGAATTACAACCTCAAACTTGCCAATATGCACATGCATGCAACAATTGAGCTTCTAATGCAACACTTTCAACCATTCCTAGGCTCAATTCTTCAAATTAGCATGAAACAGCAAGAATCAACTCAAAGGCACAAAGAAGAAGATGAATTTCCTTACCTAAGTCTTGAATTTGAGGTATGGAGGCTCAATAGACAATCTATACTTTAGTTTCCTTAAGATCACCAAGCAATTTGCAAGAAAATACAACTCTCTTACTCTCTCTCTCTAGTTCGGTTAGGCACTCAAAATAGGCTGATGAGATGTGTTGAAATAAGGCTCAAGTGATGTATACAAGTGATTAAACAAGTCTAGATTTGTCCACTAAGGGGCAAAGTTGTAATTAAGGCCACTTCTTGTAATTGGCTTATTTTAATCTAAGTTAATCATACTAAATCAATTTTCAATCAAGTATACCATAAAATCATATAAAATCTAAAGATCATAGAACATCAATCAATTACCGGTTCGGCCGCCGATAAGGCCTTCAATTTGCAGTTCAAACAGAAAACTGAACAGATAATTAAACACTCAAACAGATAAGAACGCAATATAACACATATAAACTCAGTCAATTCAGTTCTAGTTTCCAGTCAGTCAGTTCAGTAATTCAATCAGTTCATTTACTTTCCATAATCGGTCTTAATTTAGCAGTAATCGGTATTAATCAACGATCAGTAACGAGGGTTATTACAGTCTCCCCTCCTTATAGAGAGTTTAGTCCTCTAAACTTGAGTTACCTTCATTCTGGAAGAAAACAGGGTTCAGCGGGAACAAATCAGGATATCTCTTAGCCATGTCGTCTTCCCTTTCCCAAGTAGCATACACGCCACCATGGTTTTGCCAGTCAACTTTCACTAACGGGATCTCTTTGTTCCTCAATTTCTTAATCCGTCTGTTTACAACCTGTATAGGCCGTTCCTCGTAAGTGTAGTCGTCACTCAATACTACCCGAGTAGGCTCAATCACATGGAAAGGATCCCGGAGATAATCTCTCAACATAGAGATGTGGAAGACGTTGTGCATATGCTCAATTTCAAGAGGAAGCGCAACTTGATACGCCACCAGATTGATTTTCTCAATAATCTCATACGGTCCGACATACCTTGGCGCTAACTTGCCTTTGACTCCAAAACGAGTCTGGCCTTTCATTGGTGTCACTTTCACAAAGACGTGATCACCCACTTCATACTCTCTGTCTCGTCTTCTGACATCTGCATAACTTTTCTGTCTGCTCTGTGCAGTTTTCAGTCGCTGCTGTATCAATTTTACTTTCTCAGTCGTTTCATAAACAATCTCGGGCCCAAGCAAAGGCCCATCTCCAACTTCTGCCCAGCAGATTGGAGATCTACATTTTCTGCCATACAATGCCTCGAAAGGCGTCATACCAATACTTGAATGGTAACTGTTGTTGTAGGCGAATTCAACGAACGGCAAATGGCTTTCCCAATTTCCCTGAAAATCAAGGACACACATTCTCAATAAATCCTCCAGAGTCTGGATGGTCCTTTCTGACTGTCCATCTGTCTGAGGGTGATAGGCACTACTCAGTCTCAGTTCAGTACCCAATACAGTCTGTAGGCTTTGCCAAAACCTCGATGTAAACTTCGAATCCCTGTCAGAAACAATGGATCCAGGCACTCCATGCAGTCTAACAATTTCATCAATATAAATTACAGCCAACTTGTCGGCATTATAAATTGTCTTGACAGGTAAGAAGTGCGCAGATTTGGTCAGTCTATCAACAATAACCCAAATTGAATCCATACCTTTTCTAGAACGAGGCAATCCAACGATAAAATCCATCGTGATATGCTCCCATTTCCACTCCGGTATGGGTAAGGGTTGCAGTAAGCCTGCGGGTCGCTGATGTTCCGCTTTGACTTTTTGGCAATGAAGACATTTTGACACAAAGTCAGCAATTTCTTTCTTCATTCCCAGCCACCAGAAATTCAGTTTCAGATCTTAGTACATTTTCGTATTCCCTGGGTGGATAGAAAATCTTGAGTTGTGGCCTCTTGCAGAACTCTTCTTTTCAGTTCAGTGTCATTGGTACACATAGTCTTTCTTGAAATTTCAGTACATTACCTTCAAATTTGAACCCCGGTCTCGGTTTAGATTCTCTTTCTTCGATGATCTTCTTCAAGAAGTCATCCTGTTGCTGTTTCTCTTTAATTTCTTCAACTAGTGCCGGTTGAGCAGAAATAGCAGCTATTGTTCCACCTTGTTCTCTCAAAACAACTTCAATCTCAGATTTTTCAAGGTCACAAAGCAACTCTTTCTGTCCAGTGAGCAAACAAGCTAAATTTGCAATCGACTTCCGGCTCAGTGCATCGGCAACGGTGTTGGCTTTCCGGATGGTACAGAATCTGTAGGTATAATCTTTAATCAGTTCTAGCCATCTCCATTGTCTCATGTTCAGTTATTTCTTCTGGTGAAGAAGTACTTCAGACTCTTGTGGATCGGTATATACTTCACATGTTGCCCCATACAGGTAGTGACGCCAGATTTTCAACGCGAATACACTGCAGCAAGTTCCAGATCATGGGTCGGGTAGTTCTTTTCATGAGGTCTCAGTTGTCGGGAAGCATAGGCAATTACTCTCCCATTCTGCATTAAAACACACCCCAAACCCTTATAAGAAGCATCACTAAATACAGTATAACCATCCGTACCTGAGGGTAAGGTAAGAACAGGTGTAGTCACAAGTCGAGTTTTCAACTCTTAAAATGCTGATTCCCTCTAGTTAGTCCAGTCAAATGATGTCCCCTTCTGTGTCAGTTGAGTCAATGGTAAGGCAATTTTGGAGAAATCTTTGACAAATCTTCTGTAATATCCAGCCAATCCCAAAAAGCTTCGGACTTCTGTCACATTTGTTGGTCTAGGCCAGTTCACTACAGCTTCAATTTTTTGCGGATCAACAGAAATTCCATCTTTGCTAACAACATGCCCCAAAAACATAACATGATCAAGCCAAAACTCACATTTAGACAGTTTAGCATACAATTTCTGTTCTCTTAGGGTTTGCAGGGTAAGTCTCAGATGATGTTCATGTTGTTCTATACTTTTGGAGTAAATCAATATGTCATCAATAAATACCACAATAAAGTCATCAAGGTACGGTTTAAAGATTCTATTCATGAGGTCCATAAATGCTGCAGGTGCATTGGTAACTCCAAAAGGCATAACTAAAAATTCGTAATGTCCATACCTCGTTCTAAAAGCAGTTTTATCAATGTCTTTTGGTTTAACTTTCAGTTGATGGTACCCCGATCTGAGATCGATCTTGGAAAACACTTGAGCACCCTGTAACTGATCAAATAAGTCACCAATACGCGGTAATGGATATTTGTTTTTCATAGTTACCTTGTTCAGTTCAAGGTAGTCAATGCACAGTCTCAATGAGCCGTCTTTCTTTTTCACAAACAAAACCGGTGCACCCCACGGTGAAGTACTAGGCCTGATAAACTTCTTGTCTAGCAGTTCTTGCAATTGCACTTTCAATTCTTTCAATTCAGTTGGAGCCATTCTGTAAGGAGCTTTCGATACAGGCTGTGTTCCCGGAATCACATCAACAGTGAATTCAATCTCCCTGTCAATCAAATCCCCTGGTAGATCATCTGGAAAAACATCTGGGAATTCTCTGACTATAGGAATACAGTTCACATCAGTTTTAACATTATCATCAGTAGATACAGTCAGTATAGAACACAGATATCCTTTACACCCCTTTCTAATCAATTTAACGGCTTTCACAGAAGAAATCAAATACGGAGGAGGTACTACTCCAACCCCATTAAACACAAATTCGGGTAAACCAGGTGGACGGAAAACAACTCGCTTGGTCACGCAGTCAATGGTGGCATGATATTTTTGTAACCAGTCCATCTCCAATATTACATCGAAATGATCAATGTTCAATGGCAGTAAATCAATAAACAAATGCATATCCCCAACAATGATTTCACATGCAGGGTACATGTAAGCACATGTCATGGATCCCCCAATAGGTGAAGATACAGCTAACAGATAGTTCATGGGTTCTAAGGGTCTATTCAATTTCCGTGAAAAAGCATGTGATACATATGAATGTGTAGACCCCGAGTCAATCAGTACATATGCATTTTGTGCACAAATAGAGAGGATACCTGACACAACGGTTTCAGTATTTTGCACGTGTCCCGGTACTAGGGCAAACACTCGGCCCTGCCTCATAGGCTCTTTCCCGGTAGCTTTGGGGTTAGGCTTTGGTGCTACAGTCGATGCTGCGACGCTGCCTGCAGCTTTACTATTGCCCGGAGCAGTGGAAGGGCAATCTTTCACCATGTGGCCCACCTTGCCACACCTGTAACAAGCACCAGAAATTTTATAACAAACTCCCTTATGATTCTTCACATTCGGAACAGGGCGGAAAGGGACGGTTTCCTTGACTAGAAGTAGTCGTTGACCCTGTATTTTGCTTTTTGTTCAATTGATTATGCTTGCCTTTCTTGAATTTGAAATTCTTTCTTTTACCACGCCATTCAGACGCCGGTGTTTCAGATTGTTTCACAGCTTCGATGTTCGACTCGGCCATCAAAGCTCGGTCAAGAACACCTACATAAGTCGGTAGCTTTAAAACATTTATCCTGTCCAGTATTGCAACATTCAGGCTGCCTTCAAACCTTCTGGCCTTCTTGTAATCAGTATCCACCATATGTGGTGCATATCTAGCAAGTCCGGTAAACTTTGTTTCGTATTCGGCAACGGACATGGTGCCCTGCCTCAGTTGTTCAAATTCAGTCACAAGCAACAAATAATGATGCAAGAAAGCAAAATAAAGGCAACAAATGAATTTTTTCCCCAAAAAAAACCAAAATGCTGGAAATGGCCAGGTATTTATAGATAATTAGGTGACCATTAGATCTATTCGAACAGGTTCAATTTCACATGAACATATTTGTTTTTGAATGAACAGGTGCAGTTACTGTTTGAATAGATAACTGTTGCAGTTTCATATATGTTCATAATTGCTGGGTAGTTTTAAACCTGTTCGAAACTACTGGACTGTTTTTCAATCTGTTGAACAGTTTGAACCTGCTGGAAAATAGACTGAAAAAGGGCACTGTTTGGACAGAAAAAATTGGCGCAAAATTTAAATTAACTTTCTCGCAAGAATTTTTAGAAAAAATTCAAATAAATTTTGTCCAAAAAATTAATACTAGAACTGACTTGACCCACAACCGATACGGCAGGTCAGACGGTGGTGTGCGCGCGTGTGTGGTGGTTTGAGCCAATGTTCACTTTGTCTGTAATTTCTCCCTTCTACAAACTTGGGGTGCCCTTTGGGGCGCAACCCAAGTGTTGCCACTTAGAATTTATATACACACATAAGTTCGTTTAAGTTTCCAATGTGGGATTACCATTTCAAGGAAACCCATATTTACTTCTTTAATTGTCCATTCTATGAACCCGAAAACGACGTCAACTTCCCATTTACTTATAAATGGTTTTGACGAACTATCTTCACCATGTAACTTGCCATGCGGTAATGAATACATCATCTCTTTGGACCCACCCCAAAAGATATGTAGGACCCACTCAAATTTGGGCTCACAGTTGGCCCAAAATAAGCCTATAAAACCATTATTTTCAACAATCCCCCATATGAATAGAATTTCACGGATTTATATATTTGCAATAATTATATTCGTTGATTTTGTGTTGCTGATCTATTCTTGGAATATTTTGCACAACAATTCTCAGTAAATTCGGATTTTTTTTGTTTTTATTGAATTTAATAAATTTTGAATTAGAATATTCAATTCCCAAATATATTTTTGCATCCCGAATATACAGATATATATTTTTTTGTTGGTTATTTTGTTTTGTAATCTTACAATCAGATATAATTTTGTTTATGTTGGCTGTTAGTTTGTGGAAAATATATGGATATAATATATATATATATGTTTGTATATATAGTTATGTCGGTTGGTGGTTTTCTTCTGAAAAGTTGTGTAACTTCTATCAATTGCTTGGTAACTATATATATATATATATATATATTATATTTGTTAGTTCCTTTTAATATCATGATAGGCAGTGCTTTTGTACCGGTTGTTAAATTTATATGGTTCTGTAAGATAAATTAATTTGATGTCGATAATCAAATATATGCTGATAGAATTGATTGATTAATTTTATGATTAAAGTTTAATTGAAAATATTTTGTATACAATTATATATATTGTGAAATTTTCAATTAATTTGTGATTATGATGATGACATCATCAATGGATTTCTTTTGGAGTATTATGAGAAAAATTATGTTGTTAACCCTTTGGTTAGTGGATCTGCTATGTTGTCTTTAGATTTCACATATTCAATAGAAATAATTCCATTAAAGAGTATTTGTCTCACAGTGTTATGTCGACGACGAATGTGTCGTGACTTACCGTTATACATATGACTCTATGCTCTACTTATTGCTAATTGACTATCGCAATGTATGCATATAGCAAACACTAGTTTTGACCACATAAGAATATCTTCAAAGAAGTGGCGAAGCCATTCTGCTTCTTTCCCAACTTTATCTAAAGTTATGAATTCTAATTCTATAGTACACCTAGCAATGCAAGTCTGTTTGGAAGATTTCCAAAATACAGCCGCACCACCAAGTGTAAAAACATACCCACTAATGGATTATGAGTCTCTAGTATCTGATATCCAATTTGCATCACAGTATCCTTCAAGTACTGCTGGATATCTCGTATAATTTAGCCTAATGTTACGAGTAAATCGGAGGTATCTTAGAACCCTTATAATAGCTTTCCAGTGTTCTATTCCTGAATTACTCGTATATCTTGTGACACCCGAAATTTTTTCTTTTAAAATTGCAATAAATAGAACTCTAAAATAAATAAATCAATCAAATCATCATAATAATAAAAAATAAATAAATTTAGGAAATTGGAAATTAATCGATTAAATTGTTAAGAAAACAAATTGTGAGACACCGCACATTAAATATTTTAGTAAGTGACAAGTGATGTTTTATAGTTTGGTAGTGAGATTTTTAGACGTGAACCTAACTTATAATTATACGAAATTTTAGAAATCATTATGAATCATCAAAGGAGTGATAACAATTTTATAAAGCCAAATTAATTTATGTGACTCTTGATATAGGACATGTGGCTTCACCCCTTAAATACCAACAAAACGTGGCAGGAGTAGAAGCAACGTGGCTGCCATTAGCCTTTGGCCCTTGGTGAATTGGAGAGGAAACATCTAAGGGGTAAAACATGTGTCAACAAAATTTGAGAAGTAAAGAACATGTGGCAACGGGTGGCAATAGGAGGAATTGTCCACGTGTGTGTGTTGCTTGGGCCTCACTCATGATTTTATATAAATAGGATGTGTGTTGTAGGAATAGGCATCCGAGCAATACAATAATAGAGTAAGAAACACAAGAAACGGGAAGCAAGCTCAAAATAATTTAGGAGTAATTTTTAGGTGAGTTTTATTATACCTTGAGTTATTATAATATATTTTCTACATGTCTTAAGTTACCATAATATATTTTACGAATGTTTTAAGTTACCACAATTTATTTGATATAAATTACGTTTTATGGTTAGGTTAATGTTTCAATTATGTGGATTATTTTCTGGACTCTATTTGCTCAAATTAAAACCCATGGATATGTTTGTTTAAATTTTAGAGATTATTTGACAATGACCTTGTAAACAATTATTTTCTGTAAGTACCACCACGGAAGTCCCATGCCTTGGGGGACTGAAATAACCATAGGCCCCTGTTTGACCACTTTGTAGTCCCCTATTTGTCATGGATCCATTGACCCCTGTAGTGATTGTCACTTAGTGACCCCTGTTCTGTTCTGTTATGTACCGTGGTTATAGTTAATTATTTCAGTTTCTGGCACTTAATTAATTTGTGTATTCAACTCAAATAATGTTAATGTTTTAGCTTAAATAATTATCCATGGCTATTTTGTGCCCCTATACTCATAGTATAATATTTGTCACTCTGCTATGTGCTTATAGCTGTTACCCCTTTCAGGTGACGAGATTTAGCGGGATCAAGATGGAAAATGAATCGCTGTGTTATTTTTTTTAAATATCTTTTTTTTTTTGAACTCTTGTAATACAATAAAGTTCAAATGACATTGTTTTATTTCCTTTTAAATAAGCAGTTGGTACCTAATTATTTTATTTTAATTTATTTAATTTATCCGCTTGCGCTGCGACTACAGAATTATCCGAATTATTTTATTTTTATCTTGTTACGACGCCGAGCCTTTGGGTACCGGGTTTGGGTCGTGACAAAAGTGATATCAGAGCAAAGGTTTTTTTTTTTATAAAAAAAAAAATAAATAGTGTTAAGTTTTTGAAATTTTCCGTATAATTTTCACATTATTTGAATTGAAAATTATTTCCAAAAAATGTGTATAAAACAAAATTGTATATGTTTTTGAAATTTTCTGTACAATTATTCACATTAATTTTATTTACATTAATTGAAATTCACATTATTTGAATTGTAAAAATATATATATATTTAAAAAAAATTATATATATATATAATATATTAAAAAAAATTGTGTTATTTGATATTAGGTGATATGTCTAACACAAGTAAACTATGTTACAATGTCTAGGCTAAGTTTTCCTGTGTTGTAGGAAATGGCCAATCTCATGGAGTTGTTTTGGTTTGAGCCCCCAGGAGTTCATCTTGTCCCAAACTTATTATACTACGCCAGAATTTGCCTTTAACGGCGGTTTGTAACCGCTGTTAGTAACCATACAACCGTCACAAAAACTTTTAATGGCGGTAAGACGACAAAAAGTGTAACCGTCGTCTATACAAGTGTCGGAAATAATTTAACGGCGGTATTTACGGCGGTTATTAACCGCCACATAAAAAATCGACGATTTTGAAAATTGGAGGCGGTTTGTAGAACCGTCGTAAATGTCATGCCTTTAACGACGGTATTTTAGAGTAAAAAATGGCAGTTATTTACTGCCGCAAAAGACTACAAAAATTAACGGCATTTATTTACCGCCGTTAAATAATTTTCAAAATTAAATATAATTTTCTTTTAGCGACAAAATTAAACCGCCGTTAATTATGAACCTTTTGTTAACGACAGTATTTTTAGAGTAAAAAATGGCAGTTTTTTACTGCCGCAAAAGATTACAACAATTAGCGGCATTTATTTACCGCCGTTAAATATATTTCAAAATAAATATGATTTTCTTTTAGCGACAAAATTAAACCGCCGAAAATTATGAACCATTTGTTAAACTGACTTTGTTTATACATTTATATTCAATACCTGCTAGTGTACTCAATGAAAATCATTCAATAGAAGTGTATAACCTACTAAAGCTTCCATACATTCAATATAACAATATATAAGCTGCCACAATACAATTTATAGCCATACAAATCCATACACCATATTCAATTAACAAAATCTATTCCAAAATACATGTCACATGTAGCAAAGTTCCAAATACATGTCACTTGTAGCAATTAGTTCCAAAATACATGTCACTTGTAGCAATTAGTTCAAAATATTTGTCTCAAAATATAGTGTCAAAATAAAAGTCCCAAAAGACATTTGCATTTACATGGTCCACCTAGCTCCCCCAATCTGCAAAATGCTGTAACTAGTTCCAAAATATTGTCTCAAAACACAAGTGCCAAAATAAAAAGTCCCAAAAAGCATGTACATCATCTACATGTTCTATCTAGCTTCTTTCAAACCTGCAAATGTAGCAATTAGTTGCAAAATATTTGTCTCAAAACACAAGTGCCAAAATAAAAGTTCCAAAAAGTATGTCCTTTATCTACATGGTCCATCTAATTCCCCTCAATCTGCACATGTATAAAAAGATATAAATTTAGCTACCACTAAGATTTAAAAATATAATAAATATAGTATTAGTGCATATGCATTACATCAACCGAAGGCCAAGCTACACATTTGTGAAGTGCATCTCCAACTGTTTTGACACCTTCAAGAGCTTTCACCAAATTTTGACGAGGCTTTATCGCTTTCGTAATACGAACTTCCCAAAATTCTGACCCCAATCGTTGTCCACCTACTACTTTGGATGGGTCCTTAGAAATAACTATGCCAATTGCCACAACTTGTTTTGGCAATTTAGAAGTAAGTAATTCTACTTCTTGTCCAACCTTCAAAAAAAATTAATGTGTAAATGTTGTGTATGAAAGCAATCACATTAAAGTATTTAGGATTAAATACACTTTACCCTCTTCTAGTTTAGCTCAAAAACAAAAGAAAATAACGTTTGCATTTTACTCCGTACCAGAAATGTGTATATTTTTAAACTATAGGGAGGCAATAATGTGTTTTCTAACTAACCCAAAAATTTAACTAGTATTCCTTGAAGAAATAGAACTAATAATAATGTTTATGAAAAAATTTAATAACTTGTTTAAATACTCATTATGCGTAAACATTGTCTTACTTCATGTGATACCATTAGCTCTTCATTCAACTAGTGAGAACTAGAGGCATCTGGAACCTGTTGCATATTGAATGATGGTCTAGAACCATTCTGTTTAAACATAATCATATAATTAGCTAACTTTACAATATCCAATTTATTATAGTAAAACATACTTAAATTAAACTAGGATTAAATACACATTACCCCTCAAATATGTGAAGGCATTGATGGTGATTGAGACATTGGATATCCCATAGTTTCCACATGAGCTTGCATTTTGTCACACTTGCGCTCTAACTGAGTAAACCTTTCACCCCACTTAGCTAATAATTCCTGTCGCACCTCTTCTCGTACCTCTGTGCGCAATTTATCCATGTCTATACGTTGTCGAGGTCCAGAATATCTTGTCCTAAACACCTGAGATGGGCAAGGTCCCAATCCATAGGTACATACACAACCATGCCCATCTACTCCTAAGACCTCAGTGAATAGCTCCTCTCGAAATTTTTCAGTTTGTAAGGACTCGGGCACTTGAGACAATCCCTCTTCCAAACGAGACTAAAATATAAGAAAAAAAAATTATTAGAACATGAATAGGTAAATAATTAATCGTAAACATTCATATTATTACACATACAATGGCTACATCTGATGCCTCATCAACTGGATCTCCATTCTTCTTTGTATGTGTCTCTATGTAGACCATTATCCAATCTGGTTGCACCTTATCTCTCTTATACATCTTCATTATTAGGAACAATAAATACATATTACAACTTTACCAAATACAATGCATATTGAGAAAAAATTGTTAACCTATCATTTACCTCATCTTTTACCCGACAATGGGCCTTTCTCCCACTTGTATGGCACATTGTCAATTTTTTTCGATTGTCACTGTTGGTTGTACTGCGTTCCTGTCACAATAAATAGATATCGAGATTTGGTACAAGTCTTTCTCCAACAACTCTTGAAGCAATTTAGACCTTTTAACAAAAGAGCTTAATAGCCAAACCTTCACACACCATATTCTTTGGCAAATATATGCATGTGTTTAGACAATGCTTTGCTCTATATTCATAAACTAATTGAGATTTTATTTTACTTCAGTCAAGGGCAGCTATCTTTATGGTCATAACCAAAATAATAATCATAATAAGTCATGTAATCAATACCGTAACAAGTCATCATTAAGTCTTAACTAACACTAAAATCAGTCATCCTCAAACATTACTTGAAGCATAGCCAAAGACTTTATTGACCATAACTGGAATAACAACCACAATAAGTCATTATCAAGTCATAAAAAACAGAATTCTAAGGTAAAAAAATTTAGAATGCAACAATTAATTCCTGTGCCTCTAGACTATTCCAAAATTGAACGAGAATCTTCCACTGACTAGGATCCACCCTATCGGGACAATTTGCTAAGCGTTCTTCATTAGTTTTGTACTTGTTGAAGTGCTTTCTTTTCAGTTGGTCTTTCCAGTCTTTCCATTTCTTTGCAACTGACATCAAGTAATTATGCTTGAAAATATCTGGTGCATCAGTGTTTTCCTATATATATAACGAGATATCAAACAAATATATTTGTTAATTAAAGTATGAGTACGAGAATAAGATTTATATGGTACGAGGTATCAATAAACTTTTCAACCCCTTCCACATATGTAGGGTCTAACCTATTTTTTATATGAATCCAATCCTTATCCATACCAATTATCTTCAAGGTTACCCGAAATTTTATATGTAAACACGTATATAACAAAGAAATTAAAAAGTATGAGTCAACATATAATTAGCATGATTATATACAATAAAGAAATTCAAAAAAAAAAAAATAAGGTGCAAGTCTCTGAATATAAACATAGAGAATCATTTGCCTTAGTTAGTTGGACTGCCAAGTGTCTTCAAATAACTTATTTTGATACATATCAACACAAAAAGAAAGAATCATAAACATAGGACAGTTGGCATCTTAGTTCCAAGAAGTCTTTGTTTAAGGATAGAATTTTTTCAAGGATTGTATGTTTAAGGACAAAATTTTTTCAATGTTTATGACACAATGTTTAAGGACAAAACAGCTAAATTCTGAATTTGTGGGAGATGTTTAAGAACAAAATTTGTTTAAGAAGTCCTTGAAAATTCTGTATACAGAATTGTCCTTAAAAATTTTGAATTTTCTGAATTTTTAAAAACTTCTGTTTAAACATAATTTTTAAACTTCTGAATTTTCTGAAAACTTCTGTTTAATCATAAACTTCTGTATGCTTTTTAAAATTCAGAAGTTTATAAAATTATAATGCTGTTTTCAGAAAATTTATGAATTTTCTGAATTTTAAAACTTCTGTTTTAACATTTCTGTATGCTGTTTTAAAATTCAAAATTTTAAATCTTCTGTTTCAGAAAATTCAGAAAATTAATCATAATGAAAATTCTGTATGCTGTTTAAAAATTCTGAACTGTCCTTAAAAATTATGTATTCTGTATACATGATGCAATCCTTGAAAATTCTGTATGCTGTTTTCAATGCTGTTTTGTCCTTAAAATTCTGCATCATACAACTAACTAATTCTGCATCATCCTTAGGAACAAAGACTCCAAGAACTATTTTTTCATGTACTACAAACAGAATTTTTCCAAAAGCTAAGTCTTTCTTTAAGGAATTGTGTTATGATATCCACTACTTATTTGAGTACATGAAAAAACTACATGAACTGATATTACTCATTTTTAGTCTTTTGGTTAAATTTGGAGTTTCTAGCATCAACTATTGTAGCTAGGACTGTTATGAAGGTTTTTTGTGGCAATGCCTCTTGATAGTCATGTGAAATGTTTGTGATAGTAGTCAGTGGCAGTTTTGAATTGCTATACGAGTTTGAAAGTTTAAATCTTTAGATTGGTTTCTTATCAAAGTCTATTCAGATTTGAGATAAAGATGTTTATGGTGCTTTTCTAGGTTGGGACTGTCGTAAGCAAAAAGGACTGGAAAGTAAGATGGGTAGTCATTAGGAAGGTTTGAAATTCAAATTGTTGTGGGTGTGTGCAGGCAAAGTTTTTTTTTTGTTTGTGTGTGTTTGTGTGTGTGTGTGTGTGTAGAACATCCATTATGATTTGTCTCTAATTATTACTTGACAATACCTGATAGTTGGGTTTAGTGGAAACAAACTTATGTGCCTACTTATTTATTTATTATGGGAATCTATCCAAAAAGATTTAAGTGAAGATCATTGCCTGTACATCTCTACATGGCAATAGTTACAAGTTGAAATATATGCAAGTCTACATATTACAATGGTTACAAGTTGAAATATATGCAAGTCTACATATTATAGGCCTTAATAAATAATCCATTACCTTTCATATTACAGGTTTAACAAATACAAGACATAATAGACATTTCATCAAACAGGTGGTGAGTGCCACTAAAATTCAAAATTTGAACATACAAAAGCATAATAATTCTGAATTTCAATAACTAATAAAATGAGTTCAAGCATTTTTTGATTAGCAAAAAGAACATTTAGTGAAATGGAGATCTTTCTCAACTTGGGTTTTGCTCAAAACTCTCTAAAATTTCTTCAATGAAAGAGAGATCCAAACTGATGAGTGAGAGGGAAGGCACTCTTGAAGGAGAGAGAGCCTGCATGTATATGCAAAAATCCCCAATTTCAATGTCTCTAATCTGTGAACCCACAAAAATCTCCCTGAAAAACTGTGTTTTGATTTATGGGTTTGTTTATTTTGGCTTCTTTAATCTTTGTTAACCTATATATATATATATGTATGTATATATGTATATATGTATATGTATGTGTATCAAAACTAATAATAAGAGGGAGATTTAAGAAATGTATAGTTGATACTTGATTCCATTGAAACAAACCCTAAAATGAAATTACCTTTCCTCTAATCATTGATAGCTTCATAGAAACACTATCAGCAAAGGTAGAATGGCAATAGAAAGAGAAGGAAAAGCATGGAAAAAGAAACCAATGGAGGCAACATGAAGCCAATAGGGGAATCAGAAGGTAGACAAAGATCTCTTACCTCTAACGATGGTGCTATAGTGCGACAATGGTGCTTCAAACGACCTCCGATGCTGGTACTTCGTACGACCTTCAAACGACAATGGTGACTTTTCGTTTCACTTTGCAACGCCTCTCTTCCAGAAGTTAGAGATGTAAGGAAAAAAAAGTAATCAATTAGAAGAAATAGGTAAAATACGATGCCGTTTAACAATTAATTGGAGGGAATCCAATTTTTTTTGAGAGGGAATTAAAAAAATGTGGACTGCATTTACGGCAGTCTTCAAACAACTGCCATAAAAGATTGACCCTTCAGTTTCACTCTGTTTTTTCGTCATTAACACTCACATTTTATCGGCTGTTTTTCGTAACCGCTGTGAATACTAAATTTTTAGAGGCGGTATCTTTACCGCCATTTTAAGTATATTTTTAACGGTAGTCTTGTTATCGCCGTGAATGAAACCGCCGTTAAAGATCAAATTTGGCGTAGTGTTAGAGGGCTGGGGTGATTCGGAGAGTTTTGTCAGGCAAGCCCACCCCGCGCTAGACCGACTCATGGGATGACCCGTGTATTTACAGGCCGACCCCGATGAGGATTTCTTATTTTGGAGACTTAGCCGAGGCAGCACTCGTGAGAGATACATAGGGCCGACCTGCGTCGTTGGCCTTGCTCCGGACTTAGAGCAGCCGCATTTTCTGGTCGCACCTCTACCCCTAGGCTTTGCGGAACGGAAGGGACATGGATATCCTAGCAGCCATATCCGCACCACGACACCCCCTCCACAGCATATTGTCCATACCTCAGCTGTGGACTTCACTACTACTGCATCATACTTGGAGGTACCGGTACGAATTACCGGACGAGAATTTTGGGGTTATGATCACGGTGCTCCTGTCTACATAGTTCAAGTGGTATGGAGTTATTTTGGGATAGAGCACAGTAGGTAGGAGTTCGAATCCCTCATGCAGAGTGAGTTTGCAGAGTTATTCCATGGGCCAGTTTTCCGGAGTCAGTTCTCATGGTGGTGGCCTAACAGCCCCTTCTAGATGATCCTTTTATGACCTGACGGTGATTAGCCTAATCCAATTTTGTATCAGTGGGATTAGACACTAACACCTGGCCGTTATCTAAGTATGCTGTACTTGTATCTTTTCCTTATATAAGTAAAACCGGTATTATGTAAGTAATGTATGTATATGTTGTTATGATATCGTTATGAATCATAGATATAATATTGCAATAATCATTGATTCGAAAAAAAAAAAAAAGTCCACTAACCATTTTCACCTTGTAGTGATGGCTAATGATGGAAATGGAACCGGATCATCGGTCGGTGGTGCTGACCAAATGGAGCAAATCATGGAAAGAGCAGTTACTAGTTTTCTGCGAGCCCTACAAACCAACGTTAACAACGGATTGCCTGAACGACGAGAAGAGCCAACTACTATAAAACAGTTCCAGAACTTGAAACCTACCATATTTACCGGCAACACAAACCCACTGGTGACAGAAGCTTGGGTCAGAGATATGGAGAAAATTTTCCGCGCACTACCTTACACAGAAAGGCAGAAGGTGACCTTCGCCACGTTCACCTTCAAAGACGATGCACAAGAATGGTGGCTACTTGCCCTGGAGAAAGAAATATTGTGACTTGGGCCAGAGTCTTGGAGGTATTCTATGAAAAATACTTTCCAGATTCGCAGCGGGAACAAAAGGCGTCGGAATTCATACATCTAAGGCAAGGAACCATGACAGTGGCCGAATACGAAAGCAAGTTCACGCAATTGGCCCGATTCGCGACATACGTCATCCCCACCGAAGCTCGAAAAGCCAGAAAATTTGAAGCGGGATTGGATGCTGAAATTAAAGACAGGTTGGAGGTTTTGAAACTACCAACCTATGCGGAGGTAGTAGATCGAGCATACATTGTGGAAAAAGGGATTAAAACCTTGCGTTCCGGGGAACCAAGCCAGAAGAAGCGATTGTGGGAAAGAGATAACAGAAGGCCCGGTGCCGCACCTCCTAAGAAAATAAATACAGGCACAACCAATTCAACCGGTTCAAGCAATCAAGGTCCTACAAATCCCAGAGGTGACACCATTCCAGCTTACACTACCTGTGGAAGGACTCATTGGGGACAATACCGTCGAGATACGGGAGTGTAGACATCCCCGAACGTCCCGGGAGGATGAACCCCCCGTTCTGTTCATATTGGCTTACTACAGTTCGGACTCGACTTGTTGTCACGGTTCTTAATCTGAACCAAAGAGTCCAAATCTGGCAAATCGTTTTGAGAAAAACAGATTTTGAAAGAAGTGCCAAACATGGACTGCTTTACCAGATACAGAGTCGCCACCTAAATATTTTATTAATGGGGGAATTTAGGAAACCCTGACTCGGTGCCAAAGGCCACGTGTCCGTCATCACCAAAGTTACCTCGGCTCGGGAACTTGGGTACGATTGGGGAAGGTCAGCTATGAGCACTCCCTCTCACCCGGTTCGAAGACCGGCCTCTACTAACCGTGATATTTCATTTTGAAAACATTACATGCTCTTATTCTGGTTATTAGCCTAGAATTACTACGTTATGAGCACAGCAAACAAGTATAGACTAGATCGCCTATCTTGGAAACAAGCATTGCACATCCGTTTGTTTTGGAAAACGCTTTGGGATTTGCTACTCGCAAGTAGGCTAAAATACGGATTTCAATGAGTTGTTCCAACTCAAACAATCCAACCTTCACCCATAGGCATTCAAACAGTTTATCACATAAGCATCTAGCCACATGGTAAGCATGCTGTCATGATAGCATTCACACACATGCGATATGCTAAAGCATGAAAATACTTACATCGTACTCCGTGCCAAAACAATAAACTAGTTAGCAAACATGCATGGTCCTAGTTCATGTCAAATTGACTAATGCAACACATACATGATGCAATTAGGGTAGGCTCGGCTAACCTAAACATGACATGTGAAATGCAATCAATTGATGCACGTATTCAATTTGGAATTGAAGTATAAATGCAGTTAGCATGATGTACCGAGCCCGGTGCATGCAAGACAAATGTATGGATGCACGCATGCATAGCATAAGGTATGCTAATTTAAACATGCCCTAATCTACCATTATAAGCGGGTAAATAAAAGGGAAGAAAGAAGTGGGGATTGGAAGACATGCACACACACGCACCCACACTTATTACAGATTCGCCCTCGCCCGGAGGGACCAAATAAATATTACAGATAATTAACCTACAAGCTAATTAAATATTACAGGCCATCTAATTAGCTAAGCAAATTAACTAATCGAGGGAAAACAGTAAACCGCCTCGGGAGGAGAGCCTGATGCAATGCATGCTCGGTCTTGCTCGGAAATGCACTGCCATGCGCAAGCTGCCTCTATTTTCCCTCTCGTACTCCTTCGAAGGATTCCAAAGCCTCAGGGTTGCCTCTCTGAGCACTGTACAGTACCACCGGCTGGATAGAATGGCCACCGGCCATAAGAGATGTTCGTCGGCTGAGAATGAATCCATCGGCCACCAATTGTTTGCCGGTCGGCACTCTGTGCAGTCGATCGGCAAAAAGTTCCTGCAGAACTTGTTTGACAGCAGCAGAGGACAGAGCTTTGCATGGCAATGCAATTCAAGCCATATATGCACCAATCATGTCCCTTATCATGTTAGTGACTCAAAGGGACATGCTCCTTGGTTCTCGGACCATCAATCGCGCATTTCCATGCGTGATGGCCCAAGGGACCAAGTGTGCACATTTTGATGTCAAATGCAATGCAAACCAACAAACCAAAGGGGCCCAATTCCTATCACTAGATCAAGGAACAAGGCATGCATGCAAGATGCAATGCAACCTAGGCATATGAACTAGCATGCAACATGGACAATGCAATGTATACATGCAAGCATGCAAGCAAACGTGCAAGGTAAGCATGCAAGCAAGCATAGGATGGACTTAAACATGATTTAGGCAGCCTTAAATAGACCTAAAACAGTGGCCAAAATGCTATGAAATGAGGACTAAACACACATACACACATGCACATGTTAAAGGGCTAATACTCAAGCACAAAAGGGCAACTCTCAAGCACACTTGAAAGAGGCATAACATGGACTAATGGCATGCAAGGTAAGCATTGAAAATCATGTTACAAAAGGTGCTAAACCAATTAAACAAGACAAACAAGGCATGCAAACGAGGCCAAAAACCCAAGACAAGCCAAGAGGCTTAAACCAAGACTAAGTCCACCAAGCCTCACAAGGCTAAGAGGACTTAAAACAAGTCTAAGGCAGGCCTAGACAACACCCAAGGGACACCTAGATGGCATCTAAGTGGCTCAAATTCAAAGGGTATACACAATGGCCAAAACATGGAGCATGCAAGACAAGCTTTCAAAGCTTCAAAGAGGCATCCAAGGCAAGCATACAAGCATGTTAAAGGGACTGAAATAACATGGCAAATGGTCCCAACCCACTAAATTAAGGCAATGATGCATGCTATACATTCACACACTTAAGGCCAACAAACCAAAAATGCAAAGGGGCTATATTAAGCATGCCAAAGTCGACCCAAACAACTAAGGACAGACCTCAAACATAGCAAAATAAGCACAAAAGCTTCACAAAGCCAAGCCTAAAACATGCTAGAACAATGGTTTACAACCTAAGGCATGTTAAGGCAACAAAATGGCATTACAAGGCATGTATGCTAAACAAGCATGGTGTACCAAAACCAACATACAACAATGCTATTTCATGGCAAAATAAGCATAAATAACAGCCAAGGCATGGTCAACATGAGGCTTAGCTAGGTGCTCATTAAAGAGGCAAAAATGGCCCTTTTCAAGGACAATAAGGAGAGGGGGTGGCCCTCTCCTTCTTGGGACTTCAAGGCACCATCCTTATCACTGAAATCCCTCAAGATTTCAGTCGTGGGGAGGCCCAAACACCAAAGTCCCGGAGCTCACTCAAAATAGCACAAAATGGAGCCCCTCAAGGCTTAAGAGGGGTCAAACACCTCCAAACCACAAAACACTCTAAACAAACTATTTAGAGGGCCCAAAAACAGAACTTTTTTATATTATACACTAAGCTCAAAAATAGTTCTAAGATAGGCAAAAATACAATGCAAGAATGGGATAAAAAGGGGTAAAATTGTTACCCTTGAAGAACCTCTTCAACAATGGTGGACCAGCTGCTCCTCCAAGATCAAAACCACCCAAGAACTTCAAGAACAACCTCTTAGAACCTCAGTAGCCAAGGGAAGGTGTAACACTATGTGTTTGTGTGCAATAGTAAGACACAAATACACTTATACACACACAAAGGTAAAAAGAGAGAGAGAAATAGAGATAGGTGAGACACAAACCCTAACCCTAATCCAGAGCTCTCCTCTATATATTTTCTAACCTTTTTGTCCAACCCCAAAGCCAAGAGAGAAGGGCTCCTCTTATAGAGAAGCCAATCTTGTAAAGCTTACTCAAGAAGCTAACAAGGAAGCCATCCCTCCATACACGTGTATGGAGGGGAACAAAATGCAAGCCAGCTGTATTAAAATATCTGCAAAAGCAGATGAACAGTAGTCGGCCAGCCAAAATTGCCATTTTGACAAAATGGACTGCCGACCGGCAGCAAAGAATGCCGACCGGCAATATACATTGTCGATGGCAACAAAACACCAGCCGGTGGCCTCTAGCCATGGCCGTGATGTGTGGGGATGCCTTACAAGGCATTCCTGCCCCTCCAAGGCAAAACACAAGTGTTCGGTGCAAAACCAGACACTAAACAGTCTAGTTCGGAGATCCTGGGGCAATGCGCGTAGCCGAGACCTCCGGGAACTCCAAACGAACACAAACATGGATGATCACTGGGTGTTCAAACGGTGACGTCCAAGTCTTGAGGACAGTCAAAAATGGGGTGTCTACAGAGAGCATGCTTTAAATGTGGCCAAGTTGGCCATTTGCTGAGAAATTGTCCAAAGCTCGTCAGCCCCTCTGAACCAGTCCAAAAACCCGCGGTACCTGGAGGAGTGAGAAAGGACCAAAAACGCCAAGGAAGAGCCTTTGCCTTAGTACTTGGAAACCCAGAAGTTACAGAGAACGTCGTGTCAGGTACACTTTCTGTTTGTGGTCACTTAGCCCATGTTCTCTTTGACTCTGGCTCAACTCATTCTTTTGTTACACCACACTTTGCTACCAAGTTGGCATCAACACCTGAACCCTTAGGATATGTATTATCTGTGTCTTTTCCTTATGGTAATTCTGCCCTTAGTACTAATGTGTACAAATCTTGTACTATATCCTTAAAAGGTGAAACCTTACATGTAGATTTGATTCCCCTCTGCATTAGTACCTTTGATGTGATCTTAGGAATGGATTGGTTAGCTGCCAACCGTGCCTCCATCGATTGTGAAGCCAAAAAGGTCTTCCTTCGATCACCAAACCAACTCGAGCTTATCTTCGAAGGAACTGGAGCCTCTCCCCCTCCATGTATTATATCCTTCATGACAGCCCAACGACTGCTAAGAAAGGGTTGTTGTAGTTGTATCTGTTATCTGATCGACACTCAACAAGAGACCCCTACACTTGATGCAATCCCTGTGATTCAAGAATTCCCGGATGTATTTCCTGAAGACCTGCCTGGTACCCCAGTTGACCGAGAAATCGAATTCACCATTGAAACCCAACCTGGTGCACAACCAATCTCAAAAACTCCTTACCGCATGTCCATGACAAAATTGAAAGAACTAAAAACCCAACTCCAAGAACTACTGGACAAAGGCTTCATCTGACCAAGTACCTCTCCATGGAGAGCTCCGGTACTGTTCGTAAAGAAAAAGGATGGTACAATGAGGCTATGCATCGATTACCGAGAGCTGAACAAAGTCACCATCAAGAACCAATACCCTCTATCACGAATTGACAACTTGTTTGATCAACTGCAAGGCGCCCAAGTATTCTCAAAAATTGACTTGCGTTCTGGTTACCATCAACTAAAAGTCAAAACAGAAAACATCAAAAAGACTATCTTCAGAACTCGTTACGGGCACTACGAGTTTCTCATCATGCCATTTGGCGTCACAAATGCTCCAGCGGCCTTCATGGACCTCATGAATCGAGTGTTCAAACCTTATCTTGACGAGTTCGCCATTGTCTTCATTGACGATATTCTTATATACTCCAAATCGCTAGAAGATCATGAGCACCACCTGCGAAGAGTTCTACAGACACTACGTGATCACAAGCTTTATGCCAAGTTGAAGAAATGCGAATTCTGGATCACTAGTGTACACTTTCTCGGTCACATCATTAACAAAGATGGCATCTCAGTTGATCCCCAAAAGGTTGCAGCAATCGTGGAGTGGCCACGACCTACTAACGTATCTGAGATTCGAAGCTTTTTGGGCCTAGCCGGCTATTATCGGCACTTTGTGCAAGATTTCTCGAAGATAGCTTCACCCTTGACCCACCTAACTCAGAAGAACAGGCCCTTTGAATGGACAGACAAGCAAGGAACGTTGCTTCCAAGAATTGAAGAACAGACTCGTGACGGCTCCTATACTAGCACTCCCCGCTGAAGCAGAAGGGTTTGTAATTTATAGCGATGCCTCATACAATGGTTTGGGTTGCGTTCTTATGCAAAATAGGAAGGTCATTGCTTATGCCTCCCGCCAACTAAAGACTCACGAAAGAAACTACCCAACTCATGATCTAGAGTTGGCTACGGTGATCTTCGCTCTCAAGATCTGGCGTCATTATCTCTACGGTGCAGCCTGTGAGATTTACACTGATCACAAGAGTCTCAAATATCTGTTTACACAGAAGGAATTGAATATGAGGCAACGACGATGGCTAGAATTTATAAAGGACTATGATATAGAGATCCATCACCATCCCGACAAAGCTAACGTAGTAGCAGACGCATTAAGTCGAAAAGCGACCAAAAGTTTGGCATGTACCCTTATTCCCCGCAAGATCCATGGACTGCTCGCCAACATAATCATGGAACCCGAGTTGATTGAAGAAATTAGAACCCGCCAATGTGAAGATAAACTTTTGAAGAAAAAGTATGAGGAACAAGGAAGCACGCCCGATCTTGATTTCACGATAAGCAATGGAATGCTAAAATTTCGGAATCGAATTTGCGTACCCGACCTTCCAAAACTCAAGAAAAGGATCTTGGTAGAAGCTCATAGCTCGAGGTTTGCAATCCACCCTGGTAATACGAAGATGTATCACGATCTGAAGGAGCACTTTTGGTGGACAAGAATGAAGAAAGACATAGCATGCCATGTCTCCAAATGCCTGCGTTGTCAACAAGTTAAAGCAGAACATCAGAGACCTGTAAGAATGTTGCAACCACTCCCTATTCCTAAATGGAAGTGGGAACACATTACTATGGACTTCGTGGTCGGGCTACCGCAATCAGCTCGAAGAACGATGCAATATGGGTTATCGTGGATCGATTGACGAAGTCAGTGCATTTTCTACCAATCAGAATCATGTACTCTATTTCTAAGTTCGCCACTCTATACATTAAGGAAATCATTCACTTACACGGCACCCCAGTTTCAATCGTATCCGATAGAGACCCCCGCTTCCTATCTCATTTCTAGAACAAATTGCAAGAAGCTTTGGGAACCACTCTGAAGTTTAGCACGGCTTATCACCCTCAAACTGATGGGCAATCTGAAAGGACGATTCAGACTTTGGAAGATATGTTACGTTTGTGTGTGTTAGACCTCAAAGGTAACTGGGATGATCATCTACCTTTGGTGGAGTTCACGTATAATAATAGCTACCATACAAGTATTGGAATGGCATCGTACGAGGCACTGTATGGAAGGAGATGTCGATCACCTCTGTATTGGACGGAAGTCGGAGACGGAAATTATTAGGCCCCGAGATTGTGCAAATAACAAGCGATAAAACCCAACTCATCCAGCAATGAATTCGCACTGCTCAGAGTCGCCAGAAAAGCTATGCAGATACACGGAGACGAGACTTAGAATTTCAAGTGCACAATCATGTGTTCCTAAAGATCTCACCAACGAGAGGGGTCATCCGATTTGGGAAGCGAGGAAAGTTAATCCCACGTTACATCGGCCCATTCGAGATACTCGAAAGGATTGGTTCTGTGGCATATCACCTTGCGCTTCCACTTGAACTATCCAATGTGCATAATGTGTTTCACGTTTCGATGCTTCGTCGATATCTTCGAGATCCAGAGCATGTTGTCGATCATGAGAACTTGGAAATTCAAAAAGACCTCTCCTATGAAGAGCAATCTGTACAGATTCTTGATCACCGTGACCAGGTCCTCCGAAATAAGACTATACCTCTCGTAAAAGTCTTATGGAGAAACCATCGTGTCGAAGAAGCAACGTCGGAAACTGAAAGCCAAATGCGGGCCAAATACCCACACCTCTTCGAAAACCAAGGTACGTCAAGTTTGGGGACAAACTTCTTTTAAGGAGAGGAGAAATGTGACACCCGAAATTTTTTCTTTTAAAATTGCAATAAATAGAACTCTAAAATAAATAAATCAATCAAATAATCATAATAATAATAATAATAAAATAAATTTAGGAAATTGGAAATTAATCGATTAAATTGTTAAGAAAACAAATTGTGAGACACCGCACATTAAATAATTTAGTAAGTGACAAGTGATGTTTTATAGTTTGATAGTGAGATTTTTAGACGTGAACCTAACTTATAATTATACGAAATTTTAGGAATCATTATGAATCATCAAAGGAGTGATAACAATTTTATAAAGCCAAATTAATTTAGGGGACTCTTGATATAGGACATGTGGCTTCACCCCTCAAATACCAACAAAACGTGGCAGGAGTAGAAGCAACGTGGCTGCCATTAGCTTTTGGTCCTTGGTGAATTGGAGAGGAAACATCTAAGGGGTAAAACATGTGTCAACAAAATTTGAGAAGTAGAGAACATGTGGCAACGAGTGGCAAGAGGAGGAATTGTCCACGTGTGTGTGTGTTGCTTGGGCCTCACTCATGATTTTATATAAATAGGATGTGTGTTGTAGGAATAGGCATCCGAGCAATACAATAATAGAGCAAGAAACACAAGAAACGGGAAGCAAGCTCAAAATAATTTAGGAGTAATTTTTATGTGAGTTTTATTATACCTTGAGTTATTATAATATATTTTCTACATGTCTTAAGTTACCATAATATATTTTACGAATGTTTTGAGTTACCACAATTTATTTGATATAAATTATGTTTTATGGTTAGGTTAATGTTTCAATTATGTGGATTATTTTCTGGACTCTATTTGCTCAAATTAAAACCCATGGATATGTTTGTTTCAATTTTAGAGATTATTTGACAATGACCTTGTAAACAATTATTTTCTGTAAGTACCACCACGGAAGTCCCATGCCTTGGGGGACTTAAATAACCATAGGCCCCTGTTTGACCACTTTGTGGTCCCCTATTTGTCATGGATCCATTGACCCCTGTAGTGATTGTCACTTAGTGACCCCTGTTCTGTTCTGTTATGTACCGTGGTTATAGTTAATTATTTCAATTTCTGGCACTTAATTAATTTGTGTATTCAACTCAAATTATGTTAATGTTTTAGCTTAAATAATTATCCATGGCTATTTTGTACCCCTATACTCACAGTATAATATTTGTCACTCTGCTATGTGCTTATAGCTGTTACCCCTTTCAGGTGACGAGATTTAGCGGGATCAAGATGGAAAATGAATCGCTGTGTTGTTTTTTTTAAATATTTTTTTTTTGAACTCTTGTAATACAATAAAGTTCAAATGACATTGTTTTATTTCCTTTTAAATAAGCAGTTGGTACCCAATTATTTTATTTTAATTTATTTAATTTATCCGCTTGCGCTGCGACTACAGAATTATCCAAATTATTTTATTTTTATCTTGTTACGACGCCGAGCCTTTGGGTACTGGGTTTGGGTCGTGACATATCTACTAAATTTACTTACTGCATAGGCTATATCTGAGCGAGTGTAGTTCATCAAGTATATTAAGCTTCCAATAATTTAGGCATACTCTAATTGAGAAATACTTTCCTGTACATTCTTAGAAAGAAACAAATTGACATCAACAGGTGTTCTAGCAAGATAATCATCATCTTTGCTGAATTTGTCAAGTATTTTCTCAATGTAATGTGATTGTGACAGAGCATAACATTTTGATGTTTTGGTAATTTTCATACCAAGAATTACATCAGCAATCCCCATGTCCTTCATGTCAAAATATTTATTCAACATTTTCTTGGTAGTTTTAATCATATCATTATTACTACTTATGATGAGCATATCATCCACATAAAGACATACTATAACATAACCCTTGCTTGTGTTTTTAATATAAACACATTTGTCACATTCATTAATTTTGAATCCATTTGACATCATTACTTTGTCAAATTTCTCATGACATTGCTTTGGCGCTTGTTTTAAACCATATAATGATCTAACCAATTTACACACTTTCTTTTTTTTTTCCTGAATAGAAAATCCTTCTGATTGTTCCATGTAAATTTTTTCATCTAACTCACCATTTAAGAAAGCGGTTTTCACATCTATTTGATGAATTTCTAGATTATACAAAGTTGCAATGGCAATTAGCATTCTAATGGATGTTATTCTAGTAATTGGTGAGTATGTGTCAAAGTAATCAAGACATTCTTTTTATCTATATCCTTTGACCACAAGTCTTGCCTTGTATTTTTCAATTGATCCATCCACTTTCATTTTTCTTTTGAAAATCCACTTGTACCCAAAAGGTTTACAACCTGGTGGTAGATCCACTAATTCCCAAATGTGATTTTGCAGCATGGATTCAACTTTGCTGTTTACAGCTTCTTTCCAAAAAAGAGTTTCAGGATTGGACATAACTTCTTTGAAAGTTACAGGCTCATTTTCTAACAAAAAAGTTAGAAAATCTAGACCAAAAGATTTTGAGATTCTAGCACATTTACTACGCCTAGGTTCTTCTTCCGCATTTTGATCTATCTTTTGCTCTTATTCTTGATCTTGTTCTCGATTATGACTAGTAATAGCATCATAAGATCTTCTATTGGTACTAGTCTCTTGTCCAGCTTTATTCAAAAATACATGTTCAAAGAAAAATGCATTCCGAGATTCAATAATAGTATTTACATGCATTTCAGAATGTTCTGACTTATGAATCAAAAACCGATATGCACTATTATTCTTAGCAGAACTAATGAATATGCAATCAACTGTTTTAGGACCTTTCTTAGTCTTTTTAGGACTAGGAATAGCCACTTTAGCCAAACACCCCCACGCTTTTAAGTATTTGTAAGATGGTACTCTTTTATGCCACATTTCATAAGATGTTTGATTCACTTTTTTCCTGGGTACTTTGTTTAGAATATAATTAGTAGAAAGTATTGTTTCTCCCTACAAGTTCTGAGGTAATCCAGAACTTATTAACATGGCATTCATCATTTCTTTTAAAGTCCTATTTTTCTTTTCAGCAACTCAATTTTGCTGAGGTGAGTAAGGAGCGGTGGTTTGATGAATTATTCCATATTCTTTACAAAATTCACCAAAAGGTGATTCATATTCACCACCTCTATCACTTCTAAGTTTTTTAATTTTCTTACCAAGTTGATTTTCAACTTCACTTTTATATTGAATGAAAGTTTTCAAAGTTTCATCATTGGTTTGAATTAAATAAACATAATTATATCTAGTATAGTCATCTATGAAAGTGATAAAATATTTTTTCCCACCTCTAGTTTGAATTGATTTAAAATCACAAATGTCACTATGAATTAATTTAAGTGGCTCTGTACTTCGTTCAATTGAATGAAAAGGAGTTTTGGACAATTTTGACTCAACACAAATTTCACATTTATGATTTGATTCAATGTCAAATTTAGGTAAACATTCTATATTAATTAATCTACGCAAAGATCTATAATTAATATGTTCTAGTCTACCATGCCACAAATTTGAAGACTTAAGCAAGTAAGAAGAAGATGTATTATTATTAATAACAGAGGGTACAATAGTCATTACATTCATTTTGAAAAGGCTATCAAACATGTAACATTTTCTTACATACATCCCGTTTTTGGTAAGTACCAACTTGTCACTTTCAAAAATCCTAAACCCATTTTTACTCAACAGAGATCCAGAGACTAGATTCTTACGAATGTCCAGTACATACAGCACATTGTTGAGAGTATGATGACCGGGTATGTTATCTGTCACGTTTCTCTTTGTTTAACCTTGGGTTTGCCTTAGAGTGTCGGGTTTGATTGAGAGTCTAGTTAACAGTTTGAGGTTTGTTGCATTTGAAAACTTTTCTCAAAATCCTTGTCCTTGTTTACTTCCGTGCAAGGTTTTGAAAACCGGACCGGACCGGCCGGTTCGACCGTCGACCGGTTGGGGTTCCGGTCCGGACATACCCTCTGAACCGGTCAAAACTCAAAACCGGCGTATTGAGTGAGAACCGAAAAAACTGGCAATTGAACCGACGAACCGGAGCCAGTTCGCCGGGTTGTCTGGTTCAAATTTTTTTTTTATTTTTTATTTTTTATAGTTTTTCTTTCTTTTTTTTTTTAATTTTCTTTCTTTCTTTTCTTTCTTATTATATATATATATAATATAAGAATATAAGAAAATTTTAATTTGAAACTTTTTTTCAAGGGTCTCCTCTTGTGAAGAATCCCATTAAGAGCTTGATGAAATTATTGTAAAAGTCTTCACCTATTTATAAGAAAAAAATTCTTTCAAAAAGACTCAAGAAATCCATGTGGGATTCAATCAAATGTATTGGAGGGAATATTGAAATTTTGATATCCCTCCAAAATTTTTGCTCTCCTTTCAATCAAATTATTTGAATTAAAATCATATGGAGGGAATATTAAATATTTGATTTCATCTTCCAAAATTGAAATTAATAATATTTTAAAATATATTTTTTAGTAAAAAAAATATTAGGACAAATATTTAAGATAATTTAATATTTTTAATTTATAATTTTAATATATTTATTACGTCACGGTTCGATTCCGGTTCAACCCGACGGTTGAACCGGTGACCCATCCACCCGATTCCTTTTTCGGTTCGCTCACCGGTCCGGTTTTTAAAACATTGCTTCCGTGTCAAGTTTCATCTGTTTTGGAAGGTACGGGGTTGAATCCGGGGTGTCCCGAGTCGAGCTGGGGTGATTTCGAACTGGGCGGCTGAACCGCACGTGCGGGAGAGGGGCCGTACGTGCGGGAGGTGAGGCCTCACATGAAATCAGGAGAAGTCCTGAGCGCACACTGCAATATATGCACGTGTGGAAAGAAGTACGGAAGGAGGTGCGGGGGAGGTGCCGCATGTGCGGAAGTCAGTGTCGCACGTGCGGGAGCCGCTGATGTCCGAATCTCTACTTTTTCTTTCCTTCTTGGGCTGTGTGTATATCATTTTTTGTGTATCACTATGTCTCTAAAAACCCTTTTCTCCTCCTTCTCTCTACATTTCCTACACCAAACCCCTTAAAACTCTTGATCTCTTGTAATCCATAGGGGTTTTGACCCAACAACCTTCACAAATATTGGGGAGCTAAGCAAGGGCAACATTGTGTGTGGTGGAGATTGGGTTTTGGCACCATTGGATTTGGGGCTTTCATCTCTTTTCTTCTCCAAAACTTGAGGTAAGAATTTTCTTAGAGTTATATATATATATATATATATTTGCAAGTTCATGTTAATTTTGAGATTCCCTTTGGTGGCATTGAAAATTTGGTCTTTGGCTCAAGAATGTTGCTGGTTTTAAAAATGGGTTCATCTCTTGTTTCCTTTAAATGATTTTCTTGAGAATTTGAGTTACATTGAGTTAAGAAAGATGTTTTTGGTGAGATTCTACCAAAAGATGAGAAATGTCTAGTTTTGATAGAAAACCTAGAAATTTGAGGGTTTTGGAAAATGTTGAGAATCTATGGATTTTCTTGTGCTAAATAAACGAATAAGTGGAAATTTCATATTATTGTATACAAAATGATAATTTCTTGGTATATGGGAATTAGTGGATTTTTTTGGAATTTATTGTTTAAGTGTATGTAAATATAATCATGAAATGACAAATTGTTGAGAACACATGAGATGTGGAATTGTTGCTACACTTAGATAGATATAAAATTTATATGTGATATATGTGAAATGCATTGGAAAAGAAGTGGAAATTTTGATCACAAATGGAGCAATTGTGTGGGAGTTTTATAAATGGTAGGATGTTACATTGCATGGATAATTATTATATTGCATGGTTGATTATTGCATTACATGGATAAATGAGGCATTGGCACTTCAATATCTTGCTTGTTATAAGTATTGAATTGGGATTTGAAACTTTGCATGGAGAAAGAAATATTGTGAAATGAGATTTATTTAAATGTTTTGGGGTAAATATGTTGGTAAGTCCAGATACGAGGTGTAGATGAAATTGATTAAGTTGGCCTAAGTGTCCTGGGTGAAAGATCAAAAACACGCGCGGAGGAGGTACCACGTGTCTTTCGGTTAGCTACCGGTGAAGTGATGGTTTTGGTAGTGCTAGTTATGCCTACTTGCAGACACCAACCTAGGGATTACCTGAGTCGTATTTACCGCCCCTTAAACTAAATTGATGATTTTTTTTGAATTGTTGAGATTTCAAATTATCATTGAGCATGATGGTTTTCAAAAGATGTAAATGTGGTTTTCCTTCAAAAAAAACATAGCATAGCATAGCATGGCATGTGCATTTCAGTTTGTGAAAACTTTTACAAAATGTATATACTTTGTTAAGAACTCTCTAGTGGGCTTTATGCTCACCCCTATGGGATTTTGGTGCAGGAAAGGAAATGCTGATCCACCGAGTTAAGGCGTGGACGTATTTGTGGAGAGCAAATGGCTCTTATTTTTGTTGTGGTTTATTTTGCTAGCCAAGGGCTACAAATGTATGGATTCGTGAAGACATTTTTGTGTAGCCGGGCTTAAGACTTGGAATTTGTAAGCCCTTAAGGGCATTTATTTATTTTCGGATTTGATGCTCTACATGCTATAGATTAATGTATTTTATATCATTGAATGTATAATTCGCATGTGGAATCATTTTGTACAAGCCTTAATGATCAATGAAGTTTGGTTGACGTACTTATATGATGTTATAAATTTTGGGGCATTATAAAAAGTGAGTTCATTTCCAAATGTCATCTTCAGAATAATCTTTCCTTGTCTTTCAACTTTAGAAGTCGAGGAGTTGCTCATAAAAAGTTGTTCACCGTTATCTACTATAGAGTAAGATGTGAACATCTTTTTGTCGGCACAGACGTGGCGAGTAGCACCAATGTCCACCCACCATTCTTTAGAATTTCCGACAAGGTTTGCCTCAGAAACAACTGCAGAAAGATTTATATATCCTCAACACCATTGGAAATTTTTCCATTTCGGTCATATTGGCTTGAGCAGGTTTCTTGCTTGATCTTCCTTTGCCTTTGCGTTTGCTACGACAACCTTTGGCCCGATGTCCCTCTTTGTCACAGATGTAACATTTTCCATTAAACTTGTACTTCTTAGTTTCCCATCCTTTAGAGCCTTGTGAGAAACTTTCTCCAAAAAACTTCCGTTTTTTGGCTTTTTGAGCATGTTCCACCACATTTACCTTAGACTCCATTGGATGCTTACCAGCCCGCTTTTAAGAATTGCAGTTGTCCTTCTCAATCCTCAAACGCACAATCAATTCCTTTAATGTCATTTCTTTGTGCTTGTGTTTAAGGTAGTTCTTAAATTCCTTCCAGCCTTGTGGTAATTTTTCAATTAAGGCAGCAACTTGGAAAGATTCACTGAGAGACATGCCTTCTGCATGGATGTCATGCAGAATAAGTTGGAGATCTTGAACTTGGCTGATCACAATCTTTGAATCAATCATCACAAAATCAAGGAATTTGCCAACCACAAATTTTTTTGAGCCAGCATTTTCTGTTTTGTACTTTTTCTCCATAGACTCCCAAAGTTCATTTACTGTCTTGATAGGACTGTAGACGTTGCATAATGTGTTATCAAGTCCATTCAAGATATAGTTCTAGCAAAGGAAATCAGCATGTTTCCAAGCATCGATCGCAGCAACCACTTGCCGATCGGTTTCATCATCTTTCAGAGTAGGAGCATCCATATGGAGAAAACGTGCCAGGTTGAGAGTAGTAAGATAAAATAGATTTTTTTGTTGCTATCTTTTAAAATTAGTTCCTAAAAACTTCTCTGGCTTCTCACCGTGATTGACTGGCACAGTCACAACATGAGGAGGGGTTGGAGCAATTGCAGCCACCACACCAGTACTTGTTTGAGCATTAGTTTCATTAGCCATGAATTCTTTATAAAACAAAATTATAATTTAAACCAAAACTATAGAATTAAATTTTGTAAAAATAAAAGAAACAAGAATTGTAACTTTTATTTCTAATTAATTTGAAAATAAAATAAAATTTATTTAAACAAATTAATTCCACACAAAAAATTAAATTTCTATAACACTTCAAAAAATTAAAATACTGAAACAAAATTTTAATTAATGAAAACTCAGAAATTATTTTTGAAAATCAAAATTTAATTTCTGACCAACTTCACAAATAAATGTTTTGAATTGTTAATGACTAACAGTATATTACTACTAGTTGTTAAAGAAAATAAACAGTATATTACTACTATTTTTCAAACAGTATATCACTACTATTTGTTTTTCCAATCAGAATATTATTTTGTAAAATCACATAAAATAATTTCTATAAGAAGAAAGGAATAAAAAGAAACAAATGAAAAATTCTGTATAAACAGAATAATTCGAATCTGTCTCAAGATTAGATTGTTGGAACAATCTTCTGTGTAAAATAAATAACTTAAAACAAATCAAACAAATAAAAATAAATTACTTACAGAATTTATTTTACCGAAATGTAAAAGTACAAAAAAATCAAGTTGAGTGTGTGACACTCTGTACTACGATGCTTACGGATAAATGACATATATCTCCCAGGATACAATAATCTTCACAAATTGTAGTAGCACTGCAAACAGTTTGTACGGCGAACAAAACCTGTGTTCTATACTCTCTGAATTTAGATCATGTTGTTGCACTTTCTCTCCGCCAAATTCCATTCATGTGAGGGATTGTTAGAATTTATGGTTTTTATAGGCTTATTTTGGGTCAATTTTGAGGCCAAATTTGAGTGGGGTCCACACGTTTTTTGAGGTGGGTTCAAAGAGCTGACGTGTTCCTTGCCGCGTGGCGAGTTACACGATGAAGACGGTACGTCAAAACCATTTATGAGTGAATGAAAAGTTGACGTCGTTTTCGGATCCGTGGAATGAACAATTCAAGAAGTAAAATGTGGGTTTCCTTGAAATGGTTATCCCACATTAGAAACTTAAGAGAACTTATGTGTGTATATAAGTTCTAGGTGGCAACACTTGGGTTGGGCCCCATGGGACACCCCAAGTTTGTAAAAGGGAGGAGTATGCCCAAATTATTAGAAGCTTAATGTACTTAATGGCCCAAATATAGCCTATGCAGTAAGTAAATTAAGTAGATATACGAGTAATCCATGAGCAGAACACTGAAAAGCAATTATAAGGTGTTCTTAGATACCTCCAATTTACTCGTAACATTGGGCTAAATTATACTAGATATTTAGCAGTACTTGAAGGATATTGTGATGCAAACAGGATATCGGATACTAGAGACTCAAAATCCACCAGGGGGTATGTTTTTACACTTGGTGGTGCGGCTGTATTTTGGAAATCTTCTAAACAGACTTGCATTGCTAGGTCTACTATGGAATCAGAATTCATAGCTTTAGATAAAATTGGGGAAGAAGCAGAATGTCTTCGCTACTTCCTTGAAGATATTCTAATATGGCCAAAACCGGTGACTGCTATATGCATACACTGCGATAGTCAATCAACAATAGGTAGAGCAAAGAGTCATATGTATAACGGTAAGTCACGACACATTCATCGTTGACATAACACCGTGAGACAACTACTTTCTAATGGAATTATTTCCATTGAATATGTGAAGTCTAAAGACAACATAGCAGATCTATTAACCAAAGGATTAACAAGAGAGTTAGTTGAGAATTCATTGAGGGGAATGTGACTTAAGCCTGTTAAATAAGAGTTACCACAACAGCAACCCAATCTAGTTGACTGGAGATCCCAAGATCTAGGTTCAAAGGGAGAACTGAGTTGTGTATGACTCAGAAGGATCACAGGGGAGTCAAACTCTTACTTATTTCTATGATAAAATAGTGATGTCTGCAGCATTTTAGGTTAAATAATACTTTTAATGATTCTTATATCTAGCTATACCTAGTGGAATATGGCATGATACTCTTCATAAGAATCACCTATATGAGTGTGAACTGGGCTGGTTTTATGAGATTTGTAAAGGACTACAATTCTCTAGAGCATTCATGAAAGACCAGGTTGTTCAGGGCCAAAATGAACACAATAGTCAGAACTAAACTATGTCTGGTAATATACTATGGGAGTTCTATTGTCTTGGTTTACACAAATGGCTGAACAGTTCAAGACATTATGTTCACTGGTTAGCTAGTAAATCTAATAGTGTCTTACAATGGAAGGTTTAAAGCAAAAAGCTACCTATCCTTTGCAGAATATTTTCAATTTCTGTACTCTCTGTAATTAGATAATGTTGTTGCATTTTCTCTTCGTCAAATTCCATTCATGTGGGGGATTGTTGGATTTTTTGGTTTTTATAGGCTTATTTTGGGCCAACTTTGAGCACAGATTTGAGTGGGGTCTACACGTCTTTGAGGTGGGTCCAAAGAGGTGACGTATTCTTTACAGCGTGGCGAGCCACACGGTGAAAATGGTACGTCAAAACCATTTATGAGTGAATGAAAAGTTGACGTCGTTTTCGGATTCATGGAATGGACAATTCAAGAAGCAAAATGTGGGTTTCCTTGAAATGGTTATCCCATATTGAAAACTTAAGAGAACTTATGTGTGTATATAAATTCTAGGTGGCAACACTTGGATTAGGGCCCATGGGGCACTCATGGGCACCCCAAGTTTGTAGAAAGGAGGAGTTATGGACAATGTGAACCTTAGCCCAAACCACCACTGTAACGCCCTCAAAAATAAACCCATAACATACCCAATGTTAACATGCATTGATTAAGAAAACTTAATCTTATTCCATTTATCAGAGTATTCTTAAAAGAAAACATTAAATGTAATAACGAAAGTAAATGCCCTACGGGCTTACATCTTTCCAAGCCAATACTTGGACATAAAAGAAATGAGTACTAACTCAACTACAGGTTAAGTCCTTGGCTTGTAATTACATGTAACATCAGATAACAAACTGGCTAACTAAAAAGAAAGAGTCTTCAACTCCAAATCCTCCCAAGTTAATTCCTTGGAGGTAGCATCTCACCTGGACCTGAAAATGATGTTCCCGTATAGGGTGAGCCACAGCCCAGTAGAAATATACTAAACCAAATATAGAAATTGACTAAAGCAATAGCATTCAATAGATGGTTACACTTATATATCACTTTTATCATAATACAGTTTCATGACCACTATGTCCATGATACGTTTCACTTCCCATTATTTATTCAACTTTCCATTTATACAAACATGGCTCAGAACCTGGCCACATTATAAAATGAGACTAAGGCTCACTAAAACACTTCCATAATTCAATAAGTACACATATATGCTGTACTAATACACTTCCATACATCAATAAGTACACAGATTTGCTGTACTAATGGAGTCTATCCCCTTTCTCCTCCTAAACAGGTTTGAGAGTCCATCCCCTATCTTCCCTCAAACCATGGAGTACATCCCCTATCTCCTCCCAAACAATATGCATATACAATGTATTAAACACTTGCCATACACAATATTCAATCAATACACAGATTCGCTGTGTTAATTCAACTGTCATATTTAATGACTCATTCAATGTGATTAGTTTCAATTTTCCCTAATCAACATGCAATGTCTACAACAATCACGACTATCCTCCACCGATAGCCCAAAACAGTTATTTCTAAACAGGAAATAAATGTATCTACAAATGTAAACTCAACATTTTCATAGGTGAGTGATTAAACTATTCAACTACACCTTTTATCTCATAATTCACCAATTTCAAGAATTAAACTTAATTCCACATTTTTCTCTAAATTAATTATGCAAATTAATTTATTACAACAGTTAGGGCTTTTCTCCCTTTCCTCAAAATTAACCCTAAGGTTCAATTTTATCAATTTAATACTATCAATGTCATTTTTCATGACTTTCAATCATACGATGTTTAATAGATGAAAAACCCCCTTTTTGAATTATAAATCAAACCCTAGCTTTTCCCAAAATTTCCGAACAATACCAACATATCAAAATGACTAAAACTTAGGACAAAGCCTATAGGATGGAGTAGGGTATCCCTACCTCGAAGTGAAGAGCTCAAATGGAGAAGATGGCGGAAACCCAAGATGCTCCAAATCCACTATTGCTCAGATTAAAACGAAGCCCTCGACCCACTCTATCTTTTTAACAAAGGACCTAGGGTAGAAATACACTCTAAGTAGATCAAACCTAAGAAAGAAGGTGAGTAGAGGGAGAGAAAACACGGACCTAGGGTTCTGGAATCAAAAAGAGGATGAAAAAGTGTTTTAAAAACCGTTGCTGCCTATTTAAATAGAACAGGCTCGCTCGAGCGAAGACTTGGTCGCTCGAGCGACCAAACACAAAAAACCCTCGCTCGAGCCAAGAAGGTCTCGCTCGAGCCAATAACCTAGAAGCTCGCTCGAGCGACAGACTGCTCGCTCGAGCCAAAAACTCAAACCTTCAGGTTTGCAACCAGACGCACGCTCGAGCGACGGAACGCTCGCTCGAGCGAAGAACAAACCAGCTCGCTCGAGCGAAGAAGATCTCGCTCGATCCAAGAAACACAGCTCTCGGGTCTATACCTAGACGCAGCCTCACGCTCAAGCGAAGAAACCCTGGCTCGAGCGACGGACTAAAAACAAAGAGCTCGCTCGAGCGACGAACTGCTCGCTCGAGCGAAGGGTCAAAATTCTGGGCAGCAACCCTTTGCTCCCAAACATTACCAACCTGTAACAAACCTGCTCAGTGTATCCCATAACTCAGAAATAAGGAATTAAAGGACGACAACAACAATTATATAACAACAGAATCCACGGAACGTAAGTCCGGATACAACCACCGAATAGAAAAAGACCGGGGTCGCTATAACCACACACGAGCGCGCCGCCGCCGTCACTATCCATCCGACCGGTCAGTCGAGCTGAGCCGTGCCGGGCGCGAGTGATGATTGTGGGTCGGGTCAGTTCTAACTTTAATTTTTTGGACAAAATTTATTTGAATTTTTTTCCAAAATTCTTGTTGGAAAAATTTTAATTTTACACCAATTTGAATTCAAATTTTTTGCTCCCTAATAGTGTGTCTTTTCCAACAGATTCAAAACAGTTTTTCCAAACTGTTTTAACTGAATTGCACCGGACAGGTTCAAACTGCTTTAACAGATATGAAGGTGCCAATAGTTTTTTAACAGATTCAAACTGGTTTGTAACAGATCTGTTTAGTTTGAAGTTGTATCTATCCAGTTTGAATTTGCACCTGTTCAATTCAAATAACCTACCTGTTTGGGTCGGTCAAGTTGCTTATAAATAGAGACCCAATTCCAGTAGTTTTAGACATCCTGAAATCCCAGACAGATTCGCCCTGCTTCGGTGCTTACTGATAAATGGCGTCTATCTCCCAGGATACAATGATCTTCACAAATTATAGTAGCATTTCAAACAATTTGTACGGCGAACAAATCTGTTACAAACCAGTTTGAATCTATTAAAAAGCTGTTGGTAGTTTCATATCTGTTAAAGCAGTTTGAACCTGTCCGATGCAGTTCAGTTAAAACAGTTAGGAAAAACTGTTTTGAATCTGTTGGAAAAAACACATTGTTAGGGACAAAAAATTTGAATTCAAATTGGTACAAAATTAAAATTTTTCCAGAAAGAATTTTGGAAAAAATTTAAATAAATTTTTTCCCAAAAAAAAAATTAAAGTTAGAATCGACACGACCCACACCCAAGCCCCGCACGGCTCGGCTCGGTCTGCTGGACAGCGGCAGCAGCAGCAGCAGCAGCAGCAACGCGCACATGCGTGTGTGGTGGTTTGGGCTAAAGTTCACATTGTCCATAACTCTTCCCTTCTACAAACTTGGGGTGCCTCTTGGGGCCTAACCTAAGTATTGACACCTAGAACTTATATACACACACAAGTTGTCTTAAGTTTCTAATGTGGGATAACCATTTCAAGGAAACCCACATTTCACTTCTTGAATTGTCTATTCCACGAACCCGAAAATGACGTCAACTTTCCATTCACTCATAAATGGTTTTGACGTATCGTCTTCACCATGTGACTCGCCACGCGACAAGGAACACATCACTTATTTGGACCCACTTCAAAAGATGTGTGGACTCCACTCAAATTTAGGCTCAAAATTGGCCCAAAATAAGCCTATAAAACCCATTATTTCCAACAATCTCTCACATGAATGGAATTTGACGAAAAGAAACTGCAACAACATGATCTAATTACAGAAAGTACAGAAATTGGGAATATTTTGCAAAGAATAGGTAGCTTTTGGCTTGGAACCTTCCCTTGTGAGACACTATCGGATTTACTAGCTAACTAGTGAACATGATGTCTTGAATTGTTCATCCATTTGTGTAAACCAAGACAATAAAACTCACATAGCATATTATCAAACACAGTTTAGTTTTCACTATTGTGTTCATTTCGGCCATGAACAACTTGATCTTTCATGAGTACTCTAGAAAATTGTAGCCATTTAGAAATCTCATAGAACCGGCCCAGTTCACACTCATATAGGTGATTCTTATGAAGAGTATCTTGCCATACTCCACTAGGTATACCTAGAGATAAGAATCATTAAAAGTCTTACTTAACCTAAACTACTGCAAACATCACTATTTCATCATAGAAATTGGTAGGAGTTTTGACTCTCCAGTGATCTTTATGAGTCATACACAACTCGGTTGTCCCTTTGAACCTAGATTTTGGGATATCCAGTCAGCTAGGTTGGGTTGCCGTTGTGGTAACTCTTATTTAATAAGCTTAAGTCCCATTCCTCTCTATAAATTCTCAACTAACTCTCTTGCTAACCCTTTGGTTAGTGGATCTGCTATGTTGTCTTTAGACTTCACATATTCAATGAAAATAATTCCATTAGAGAGTAGTTGTCTCACGGTGTTATGTCGACGACGAATGTGTCGTGACTTACTGTTATATATATGACTCTGTGCTCGACCTATTGCTGATTGACTATCACAATGTATGCATATAGCAGGCACTGATTTTGGCCACAATATAATATCTTCAAGGAAGTGTAGACCGCCCGAGAACTCCCGGCTCCGCGCGCGAGGGCGCGAATCATTTGTTCTTAGCTACTACAGTTCGGACTCGTGTCACGGTTCTGAATCTAATCTCATAAAGTGCAATGTGAGACCGATAAATCACCAAAGAGTCCAAATCCGGCAAATCGTTTTGGAAAACTGATTTTTATAAAGAAGTACCAAACATGGACTGTTTTGCCAGATACAGAGTCGCCACCTAAATGTTTTATTTTGGGGAAATTTAGGAAACCCTGACTCGTGCCTAAGGCCACGTGTCCGTCATCACCAAAGTTGCCTCAGCTCAGGAACTTGGGTATAAGAGGGGAAGGTCATGCAATGAGCACCCCCGTTTGCCCGATCAAAGATCGGCCTTTACTAACATGATATTTTGTTTTTGAAAACACATGTGTTCTTATTCCGGTTATTAACCTAGAATTTACTATGTGATGCATACAGTATACAACTATAGACTAGATCGCCTAAGTTGGAACAAAACATTTCATGTTCGTTTGTTTGAAAACAGTTTAGAGATGCTACTCGCAAGTAGGCTAAGTCGTAGATTTTGCCACCCTCAAGTGGGCTTAAAACTCGCTTTTCAATGAATTGTTTCAATTCAAGCAATCCAACCTTCATCCACAGGCATTCATGCAGTTAAACACTTAAGCAGTTAGCTTCATGGCAAGCATGCTAACATGGCAACATACACATCTCATGGAGTATGCTAAAGCGTAAACACTCACAGTGTACTCCGAGCCAAAACAGAGAACTAGTTAGATATCATGCATCATCCTAGTTCATGTTAAGATGGCTAATGCAACACATGTGAAAATGCAACTAAGATAGGCTCGGCTATTCTAAGATGTCATGTGAAATGCAACTTGATAACATGCTGTTGAACACGTATTCAAGTAAATGTATTGAAATACAATGCAGTTAGTATGATGCGCTGAGCCCGGTGCATGCAATACAGATGAATGGATGCACGCATGCGAAGCATAAGGATGCTAATTGAAACATGCCCTAAAACTAACCACTGAAAGCAGATAAGTAAAAGGGAGAAAGAAATGGGGGTTGGAAGACATGCATCACACACACGCATGCTTATTACAAAAGTTGTGCCCTCTCGACGGAGGGTCCGAATAATAAGCTAACTAGCTAATCTAAGCTAATTAAACTAAGTATTACCAAATAAAGCTAATTAACTAACAAGTTAGCTAATAGTTATTACAATACAAATAAGCAGCTAAATGCATTAACTACTTAAGTACAGAACCAAAGCATAAGCTAGCTAAGGAAATCATTTAAGTAAAGCAAATAGAAGGGGGGGCCTCGGAGCGAGAAGCGCATGCATGCTCAGTCACCTCGTTCGGAAATCCATCGCGATGCCCCAACTTGCCTCTGTTTGCAATTGTTCTCAGAACCTTGCACAAAGCTCCAGATAGTGTCTACTCCACCTTGGGAACCTGTAGGAGCATTGCCGACCAGTTGTTGATGTTGCCAACCACCTGCCGACCACCTACCATTGCTGCAGACCAGAAAAAGTGGTCGGCCAGCTAGTTTTTCTAGTCGGCCAACCAGTTTTTGCTGCAGTTCTCCAGTTTGCTACAACAGAGAACAAGAAGGGGCATGGCAATGTATTTGCAACATATGTGTGCACAACCACCCTCCCTATCATTTCATGATCTCAAGGGAGTGTAGTTCTCGACCCTCGGGCCACCAATCACGCATCTTGATGCATAATGGCCAAAGAGGCAAGATTGCACATTTCAATGTAAATGAATGCACAAATAACACATAAATGCCTTAAACTTTATCATGTGTGATCAAGAGTGTTGGCAACCGAGAATTGAGGCACGTTTCATTACTTCAAGTATGAAACGTCCTCGTTTCCCGTGTTTGGGCTAGCACCCAATCCAAACAAATGCAATGCAACCCAAACATGCAAGCATGCAATGCAACTTAAGTATGCAAACATGCAATGCAACTCAAGCATGCAAACACAATGTAAGGCATGCAAACACAATGCAATGCAACATACGCAACCTAACAATGCTAATGACATGCATACACAATGCAAGGTAACATAAGCATGCAAACAACATGAAAACAAACATGCTCGATGGACTTAAACCGAATATGGACGGACCTCAGTCATGCCCAAAACAGTGGCCATAATGCTAAGAAATGAAGGCACAAAAGCATATACAAGCATGCACATGCATTGGCCTATCAATTAGGCATAAGAACACAACTCTCAAAAGTGCTCAAGGAGTGACAAAGCAAAGAGTGTAGCCACACTATATGCACTTAAATAAGGTATGAAATGATGCCAAATCACTCACACAATACAAGCATAGCATGCTAGGGTCCTTAAAGCATTAAAGCTAGTAAAAAGGACTATACAAGGGACATGCAATACATGGCATAAATGCATAAACCAACAATGGACAGAGCTCAAATAGGTCAAAACAAAGACCAAAACATGCTGAGATGGGGGCTCAAATGCTTAAGCATGCATGCATACACACAAGGCCATAAGCAATGCAACAATGCACAACCCTTGGAGGCACTCAGAGGGTGAAAGAAATGGGAACATGGCAATGCTACATGCTCTGAAATGCCATGTTAAATGATGCCAAATCACGTACATGTTACAAATGAAGCATGCTAGGAGACTCAAAGCTTGAAACTAGCAAGGCCAATTGCACTACAGCTATGCAATACATGAAGCATATGGAAAATACAACCCAAAACAGTCCTAGAGCATGTCAAAATGATGCTAAAACATGTATGGAAGGAAGCCAAAATAAGCTAGCATGAAGGGCATAAGGCATGATGTATGTAAGGCCAAAAGGGAGGATTACACTACATCTACTAAGACCAAGCATGAGATGGCTTCGCCAACAAAAATCAAAGTTATATCATGGCAAAATAACCCTAAAAACATACTGAAATGATAGCTCGTAAGCTTAGGCATGAAGGTATACACAATGACTCATGTTTAAGGCATAAAGTACAAACTCCCCAATGCATGGAAATAGTGACAGATGCAAGTGTATGACCACACTACATGTACTGAAATCACATTTCAGATGATGCCAAATCATGAAAATAGTCCAAGTAATGCATGCTAATAGACTCAATACACAAAGCTAGTGAGCAAGATTGAACCATGGCTATACAAAGCAATGCATGCATGACCAAAACAACACAAATCAGACCTTAAACATGATAAAACATGAACAAAATCTTCTTAGAGTTAAGCCAAATGCATGCTAGAATGATGATCAAAAGCATGATGCATGTTAGGCTAGTAAATGGAAATGCACTACAAGTGCATGGAGCATGCATGGGGCCATCAAACCAAGTCAAAAAAATTTAAGGCATGCTAAAACAACACCAAAAATCCACTGAGATGGACCCAAAACATGTTAGAAAGACATGCTACTTCATGAAGCACACAAAGCTAGTTTTCAACATTTACACTACAAGTGTATAAAGCATGCATGGGGTGACCAAAACAAGTCAAAACAGTGATATGCCATGTCAAAACAACCCCAAAAACAAGTTGAGAATAGGCCAACACAAGCTTAACAAACATGCTCAAACATGAGGCATACAAGACAAGCATACAAGACACAAGGGAGGGCATGACCCTCTCCTATTTGGGACCTCAAAATACCATTTCCACCACTGAAATTCCTCTGAATTTCAGTGGTGAGAAGGCCAAAAGGAGGTGGTCCCAATAGCTTAAAAGAAAAGCACAAAACAAGGCCAAACAAGGCACAAGAGGGGGTAAACCACCCCCAACACCAACAAGACCTTAAAAAAACATTTCAAGCATAAAAAATCAGACCTTTTTGTAGTAGAAAGTTAGGCCTAAAACAACATGCAAGTTGGGCCAAAAGCTTAAACAAAAATAAGGGTTTTAAGGGTTAGAAGCTTACCCTTGTAGAACCACTTTACAGCAACAACTCCAGCAGCTCTTTTGCATCAAAACCAGTCCAAGAACTCCAAAACCAACCTCAAAGGACCTTAGCAACAAAAGGGTGGTATTTGAGTGTGTGTTTGTGTGCAATAGTATGATGAAAATGCACTTTCAAGTACAAAAATGAAGAAGAAGAGCAATATAGAAACAAAGGAGTATATGTATAGCTCAAGCACTTTTTTTCTGAACCTAAGGCATGAGGGGAGAGGTTCTCTTATATAGAAAACCAAAGGTTAAGTTTGTTGAACAAGCTTAGGCCTAAAGCCATACCTTCATACACGTGTATAGATGATGGTTCATGTGCCCTCCAGCTGTTACGGCTGGCTAGAAAATATCTCCAAAAAGGTGATGGAAAGCTGCCGACCACTAGCTACTTACACTGGTCGGCCGACCAGTGAAAGTGGTCAGCTAGGGAGGCAAGTGGTCGGCCATGGTGGAAAGGTGGTCTGCACACTGAAAGCAAGGCAATGGTGTGGTGGCTGACCACTATTGGTGGTCCAAAGACCAAGAAAACCAGTTGGTCGACCAAAAAACTGGCTGGCGGGAAGAAATGTGATTTTCAGGGAGAGAAACTGGTCTCCCACCCTTATTCCACCCTCCGAACAAGAAAAACAAGGTTTGTGCCAAAACAAATAAAAAATGATGCAAGACAAGAGTCCGGGAGGCAAGGCGCATAACTGGAAGTCTCAAAAACTAGTCTACAGGCACCAAAAGCGATCAACGAGGGAAAAGTGGTCTACGACCACAAAAAGTGGTCTCCCAGACCACAGTGTCCCTCTAGGCAAGGTCAACAAGGCATGGTTCAAAAACCAAGCCAAGAGGAGAACGTTAAGTGGTCTTGAGACAAGGCGCACGACCGAAGACTCCGAAAATCAGAAACTAGTCTCCGAGAGCGAAAAGTGGTCTACGACCACAAAAGGGTGGTCTACAGACCTCCTTCTCCTCCAAGGAAGGTCAACAGGGCTTGGTCCACAAACCGAGCCAAAAACACAGAGAGTTCAGAGGCCCGGAGGCAAGGCATTCAACCGAAAACTCCGGAAACTCGAAACGAGCACAGCATGCACTATCACCGAACGTTCAATCGATGACGTTTGAGTCTTAAGGTCGGTCAAAAATGGGGTGTCTACAGGAAGTGATGAAGCCATTCTGCTTCTTCCTCAGCTTCATCTAAAGCTATGAATTTTGATTTCATAGTAGACCTAGCTATGTAAGTCTGTTTGGAAGATTTCCAAGATACAACCCCCTTACCAAAAATAAAGACATATCCACTAATGGATTTTGAATCTCTAGTATTCAATATCTAATTTCCATCACAGTATCCTTCAAGCACTGCTGAATATCTAGTATAATTAAGCCCAATGTAACGAGTAAATCAGAGATATCTTAAAACCCTTATAATTGCTTTTCAGTGTTCTACTCTCGGATTACTCGTATATCTACTAAATTTACTTACTGCATAAGGTATATCTAGGCGAGTGCAGTTTATCAAGTACATTAAGCTTCCAATAATTTGGACATACTCTAATTGAGAAATATTTTCTTGTACATTCTTAGAAAAAAACAAATTAACATCTGTAGGTGTTCTAGCAAGATGATCATCATCTTTGTTGAATTTGTCAAGTATTTTCTCAATGTAATGAGATCATGACAAAGCATATCCTTCTGATGTTTTGGTAATTTTCATACCAAGAATTACATCAGCAATACCCATGTCCTTCATGTGAAAATATTTATTCAACATTTTCTTGGTAGTTTTAATCATATCATTATTACTACCTATGATGAGCATATCATCTACATAAAGACATACTATAACATAACCCTTGCTTGTGTTTTTAATATAAACACATTTGTCACATTCATTAATTTTGAATCCATTTGAAATCATTACTTTGTCAAATTTCTCATGCCATTGCTTTGGCACTTGTTTTAAACCATATAATTATCTAACCAATTTACACACTTTCTTTTCTTTTCCTGAATAGAAAATCCTTCTGGTTGTTCCATGTAAATTTCTTCATCTAACTCACCATTTAAGAAAGCGTTTTTCACATCCATTTGATGAATTTCTAGATTGTACAAAGATGCAATGGCAATTAGCATTCTAATGGATGTTATTCTAGTCACTGGTGAGTATGTGTCAAAGTAATCGAGACCTTCTTGTTGTCTATATCCTTTGACCACAAGTCTTGCCTTGTATTTGTCAATTGATCCATCTGCTTTTATTTTTCTTTTGAAAATCCACTTGTACCCAAAAGGTTTACAACCTGGTGGCAAATCCACCAATTCCCAAGTGTGATTTTGCAGGATGGATTCAACTTCGCTGTTTATAGCTTCTTTCTATGAAGGAGCTTCAGGACTGGACATAGCTTCTTTGAAAGTTAAAGGCTCATTTTCTAACAAAAAAGTTAGAAAATCTAGACCAAAAGATTTTGAGGTTCTAGCACGTTTACTACGCCTAAGTTCCCTTTTTCATTTTGATTTATCTCTTGCTCTTGTTCTTGATCTTGTTCTTGATCATAACTAGTAATAGCATTAAAAAATCTTTTGTTAGTACTAGTCTCTTGTCCATTTTTATTTGGAAACACATGTTCAAAGAAATATGCATTCTGAGATTCAATAATAGTATTTACATGCATTTCGGAATGTTCTGTCTTATGAATCAAAAATCGATATACACTACTATTCATGGCATAACCAATGAAAATGCAATCAACAGTTTTAGGACCTATGTTAGTCTTTTTAGGACTAGGAATAGCCACTTTAGCCAAACACCCCCACACTTTTAAGTATTTATAGGATGGTACTCTTCTATGCCACATTTCATAAGGTGTTTGATTCACTTTCTTTTGAGGTACTTTATTAAGTATATAATTAGCAGAAAGTATTGCTTCTCCCCATAAGTTCTGAGGTAATCCAGAACTTATTAATATGGCATTCATCATTTCTTTTAAAGTCCTATTTTTCCTTTAAGTAATTCCATTTTGCTGAGTTGAGTAAGGAGCGGTGATTTGATAAATTATTCCATGTTCTTTACAAAACTCACCAACAGGTAATTCATATTCACCACCTCTATCACTTCTAAGTTTTTTAATTTTTTCACCAGTTGATTTTCAACTCCATTCTTGTAAAGTTTCTAAAGCTTCATTCTTGGTTCGAATTAAATAAACATAACTATATCTAGTATAGTCATCTATGAAAATGATAAAATATTTTTTCCCACCTCTAGTTTGAATTGATTTAAAATTACAAATGTCACTATGAATTAATTCAAATGGCTCCGTACTTCATTCAATGGAATGAAAAGGGGTTTTAGTTAATTTTGCCTCAACACAAATTTTCACATTTATGATTTAAATCAATATCAAATTTAGGTAAACATTCCATATTAATTAATCTACGCAAAGATCCATAATTTAACATGTCCAAGTCTACCATGCCATAAATTTGAAGACTCAAACAAGTAAGAAAAAGATATATTTTTATTAATAACTGAGGGTACAACGGTTATTACATTTTGTTTGAAAAGACCATCAGACATGTAATATTTTCCTACATACATCCCGTTTTTGGTAAATACAAATTTGTCACTTTCAAAAACTAGCCTAAATCCATTTTTACTCAACAGAGATCCGGAGACTAGATTCTTGCGAATGTCCAGTACATACAGCACATTGTTGAGAGTGAGTTCCTTTCCAAATGTCATCTTCAGAATAATCTTTCATTGTCCTTCAACTTTAGAAGTCAAAGAGTTGTCTATAAAGAGTTGTTCGCTATTGTCCACCATAGAATAAGATGTGAACATCTCTTTCTCGGCACAGATGTGGCGAGTAGCACCAATGTTTACCCACCATTCATTAGGATTTCCGACAAGATTTGCCTTGGAAACAACTGTAAAAAGATTTATGTCCTCAACACCATTGGAAATTCTATCCACTTCGGTCATATTGGCTTTAGTAACCTTCTTGCTTGATCTTCTTTTGCCTTTGCGTAAATCAGTTCCTAAGAACTTCTCTGGCTTTTCACTGTGATGCACAATCACAACATGAGAAAGGGTTGGCGCAATTGCAGCCATCATACCAATACTGATTCAAACATTAGTTTGACCAGTTTCTATAGCCATGAATTCTAAATTATAAAACAAAATTGTAATTATAATTTTTATAGTACATAGAAAATTAAACCAAAACCGCAGAATTAAATTCTGTCAAAATAAAATAAACAAGAATTGTAACTTTTATTTCCAATTAATTTGAAAATAAAATAAAATTTTATTTAAACAAATTAATTCCACACAGAAAATTAAATTTCTGTAACACTTCAAAAATTAAAATACTGAAAATAAAATTTTAATTAATTAACACTCATAATTATTTCTGAAAACCAAAATTAATTTCTGACCAACTTCACAAATAAATATTCTGAATTGTTAATAACTACCAGTATATTACTACTAATTGTCAAAGAAAATAAACAGTATATTATTACTATTTGTTTTCCAACCAGAATATTATTTTGTAAAACCATAGAAAATTAATATTAGAACTTACCCGACCCACACCCCACACCCGCGCCCGGCTGGCGGTTGCCTGCTTCGCACGTGTGTGATGGTTTGAGCCAAGGTTCACTTTGTCCATAACTCATTCCTTCTACAAACTTGGGGTGCCCCTTAGGGCCTAACCCAAGTGTTGTCACCTATAACTTATATACACACATAAGTTCTTTTAAGTTTCCAATGTGGGATTACCATTTTAAGGAAACCCACATTTACTTTTTTAATTGTCTATTCACGAACCCAGAAACGATGTTAACTTTCCATTCACTCATAAATGGTTTTGACGAACCGTCTTCACCGTGTGACTTACTATGCGGCAAGGAACACGTCACCTCTTTGGACCCATCCCAAAACACGCATGGGACCCACTTAAATTTGGACTCAAAGTTGGCCCATAATAAGCCTATAAAACCATTATTTCTAACAATCCCCCACATTAATGGACTTTGACGTAGAAAAAATGCAACAACATGATCTAAATGTAGAGAGTACCGAAATTGGAAATATTCTGCAAATAATAGGTAGCTTTTGGCTTTGAACCTTCCCTTATGAGACACTATCGGATTTACTAGCTAACCAGTGAACATAATATCTTGAACTGTTCAGCCATTTGTGTAAACCAAGACAATAGAACTCACACAGTATATTATCAGACACAGTTTAGTTCTCACTATTGTGTTCATTTTGGCCCTGAACAACCTGATCTTTCATGAGTGCTCTAGAGAATTGTAGCCCTTCACAAATCTCATAGAACCAGCCCAGTTCACACTCATATAGGTGATTCCTATAAAGAGTATCATGCCATACTCCATTAGGTATACCTAGATATAAGAATCATTAAAAGTATTACTTAACCTAAAACGCTGCAGACATCGCTATTTCATCATAGAAATGGGTAGGAGTCTGACTCCCCAGTGATCCTTCTGAGTCATACACAACTTGGTTATCTCTTTGAACCTAGATCTTGGGATCTCCAGTCAACTAGGTTGGGTTGCCGTTGTGGTAACTCTTATTTAATAAGCTTAAGTCTCATTCCCTTCGATGAATTTTCAACTAACTCTCTTGTTAACCTTTTGGTTAGTGAATCTGCTATGTTGTCTTTAGACTTCACATATTCAATGGAAATAATTCCATTAGAGAGTAGTTGTCTCACAGTGTTATGTCGACGACGAATGTGTTGTGACTTATCATTATACATATGAATCTGTGCTATACCAATTTCAAATTGACTATCACAATGTATGCATATAGCAGGCACCGATTTTGGCCACATTAGAATATCTTCAAGGAAGTGGTGAAGCCATTCTATCTCTTCCTTAGCTTTATCTAAAGCTATGAATTCTGATTCCATAGTAGACCTAGCAATTCAAGTCTATTTGAAAGATTTCCAAGATATACCCGCACCACCAAGAGTGAAAACATACACACTAGTGGATTTCGAGTCTTTAGTATCCGATATCCAGTTTGCATTATAGTATCCTTCAAGTACTGCTAGATATCTAATATAATTTAACCTAATGTTACAAGTAAATCGGAGATATCTTAGAACCCTTATAATAGCTTTCCAGTATTCTACTCTTGGATTACTCGTATATCTACTTAATTTACTTACTGCATAAGCTATATCTGGACGAGTGCAGTTCATTAAGTACATTAAGCTTCCAATAATTTGGGCATACTCTAATTGAGAAATACTTTCTTATACATTTTTAGAAAAGAAACAAATTAATATCTACAGGTGTTCTAGCAAGATGATCATCAGCTTTATTAAATTTATCAAGTATTTTCTCAATGTAATGTGATTGTGACAAAGCACAACCTTCTGATGTTTTGGTAATTTTCATACCAAGTATTATATCAGCAATCCCCATGTCCTTCATGTCAAAATATTTATTCAACATTTTCTTGGTAGTTTTAATCATGTCATTATTACTACCTATGATGAGCATATTATCCACATAAAAACATACTATAACATAACCCTTGCTTGTGTTTTTAATATAAACACATTTATCACATTCAATAATTTTGAATCCATTTGACATCATTGCTTTGTCAATTTTCTCATGCCATTACTTTTGCGCTTGTTTTAAACCATATAATGATTTAACCAATTTACAAACTTTCTTTTCTTTTCCTGGAACAGAAAATACTTCTAGTTGTTCCATATAAATTTCTTCATCTAACTCACCATTTAAGAAAGCGGTTTTCACATCCATTTGATGAATTTCTAGATTGTACAATGATGCAATAACAATTAGCATTCTAATGGATATTATTCTAGTAACCGGTGAGTATGTGTCAAAATAATCAAGACCTTCTTTTTGTTAAAACCTTTGACCACAAGTCTTACTTTGTATTTGTCAATTGATCCATCTACTTTCATTTTTCTCTTGAAAATCCACTTGTACCCAAGGTTTACAACCTGGTGGCAAATCCACCAATTCCCAAGTGTGATTCAGGACTGGACATAGCTTGGCTCATTTTCTTACAAAAATGTTAGAAAATCTAGACCAAAATATTTTGAGGTTCTATCACGTTTACTACGCCTAGGTTCATCTTCATCAATTTGATCTATCTCTTGCTCTTGTTCTTGATCATAACTAGTAATAGCATCAAAAGATCTTTTGTTAGTACTAGTCTCTTATCCAGTCTTATTTGGAAATATATATTCAAAGAACGAAGTATTCTAAGATTCAATAATAGTATTTACATGCATTTCGGAATGTTTTGACTTATGAATCAAAAACCAATATGCACTACTATTCTTGGCATAACCAATGAAAATGCAATCACCGGTTTTAGGACCTATCTTAGTCTTTTTATGATTAGGAATAGGTACTTTAGCGAAACACCCCCACATTTTTAAGTATTTGTAGAATGATACTTTCCCATGCCACATTTCATAAGGTGTTTGATTCACTTTCTTCCGGGGTGCTTTATTTAGAATATAATTAGCAGAAAGTATTGCTTCGCCCCCACAAGTTCTGAGATAATCCAGAACTTATTAACATGGTATTCATCATTTCTTTTAAAATCCTATTTTTTCTTTCAGCAATTCTATTTTGCTAAGGTGAGTAAGGAGCGGTGGTTTGATAAATTATTCTATGTTCTTTACAAAACTCACCAAAAGGTGATTAATATTCACCACTTCTATCACTTTTTAGTTTTTTAATTTTCTTTCCAAGTTGATTTTCAACTTCATTCTTGTATTGAATGAAAGTTTCCAAAACTTCATCCTTAGTTCAAATTAAATAAATATAACTACACAAATGTCACTATGAATTAATTCAAGTGGCTCCATACTTCGTTCAATTGAATGAAAATGAGTTTTAGTTAATTTTACCTCAACGCAAATTTCACATTTCTGATTTAAATCAATGTCAAATTTAGGTAAACATTCCATATTAATTAATCTATGCAAAGATCCTTAATTAACATGTCCAAATCTACTATGCCATAAATTTGAATACTCAAACAAGTAAGAAGAAGATGTATTTTTATTAATAACAGATAGTACAACATTCATCTTAAAAATGCCATCAGACATGTAACATTTCCCAACATATATCCCGTTTTTGGTAAATACAAACTTTTCACTTTCAAAAACTAGCGTAAACCCATTTTTACTCAACAGAGATCTGCAGACTAGATTCTCGCGAATGTCCGGTACATGTCGTACATTGTTGAGAGTGAGTTCTTTTCCAGATGTCATCTTCAGAATAATCTTTCCTTGTCCTTCAACTTTAGAAGTCGAGGAGTTGGCCATGAAAAGTTGTTCACTGTTGTCCACCACAGAATAAAATGTGAACATCTTTTTGTCGGCACGGATATGGTGAGTAGCACCATTGTCCACCCATCATTTTTTGGGATTTCCGACAAGGTTTGCCTCGGAAACTACTGCAGAAAGATTTATGTCATCTATACCATTGGAAATTCTATCCACTTCGGTCATATTAACTTGAGCAGCCTTCTTGCTGGATTTTCCTTTGCCTTTGCGTAAATCAGTTCCTAAGAACTTCTTTGACTTTTCACCATGATTCATTGGCATAGTCATAACATGAGCAAGGGTTGGCGCAATTGCAGCCATCATACCAGTACTGATTCGAACATTAGTTTGACCAGTTTCTGTAGCCATGAATTCTAAATTATAAAACAAAATTAGAATTATAATTTTTATAGTACACAGAAAATTAAATCAAAACCACAGAATTAAATTCTGTCAAAATAAAATAAACAAGAATTGTAACTTTTATTTCCAATTAATTTGAAAATAAAATAAAATTTTATTTAAACAAATTAATTTCACACGGAAAATTAAATTTCTGTAACACTTCAAAAATTAAAATATTGAAAACAAAATTTTAATTAATGAACACTCAGAAATTATTTCTGAAAACTAAAATTAATTTCTGACCAACTTCATAAATAAATATTATGAATTGTTAATAACTACCAGTATATTACTACTAGTTGTCAAAGAATTGTTGGGATCTGGGATCCTGCCCAACACCTTGTAGAAATCATAGTAAGCAGAAAAACACACCCACACACAAGGAAACACAATATTTAACGTGGTTTGGCCTCAAAGCCTACGTCCACGGGAGAGTAACCGGTTATCACTATACCAATGGGGAGATTACAGAAAGATTACAATAGAGGAGGAGCTCACACTCTCCTCACTCAGCCACTCTCCCGTCTCCCTCGCTTACACCGAGAGAGACGGTCTCTCCGCCTCACATCTCTCGCACTCTTTGGTTTATGGTTTGCTCACACTCTTCCCCTCTCACACCCTCTCTATTTATACAGATAATGGATGAAGGTGGAGAGGCTGGCCTTGCACATGGCCAGCTCATTTCTTCTCTGTCGGTGGCCGTCTTCAACCTTTGCGGCTTGCCGGTTGGTGGCCTCCATTCTTGACTTGGTTGGTAGCCACCATTCTTGACATGTGTGTGTTCCCATGGAGAAGAAGATCACCCCTTTCACATGGGGTGATATCAACAAATCACCCCCTCAACCCATGTGAGGTGATCCATTGCAACACTACTGCTAATCTTGTCACGCCCAAATTCAACATAGTCTTCATCTCTTCACTGAGATGTCTGCACCCCTTGAAGCTAGAGATAACACACCAGAGATACAAGAGGATGAGGGAATCCTACATCCTTTACTCAACTCACACCACTCTCTAATTTGGAGAGAGCCTCTGCTCCTATCTCCTACAGATCTCTTCCACGCTTCTGTCTCGGATGTCTTCAGATGCTATGCTTGAACTTGCGTAACCAAGATATCTTGACACCCTCTGATTGGATGTCCTGCATCCCCTGCTGAGATGCCCTTGACTGTCATGCCTTATCTCGCAGAACCAGTCATTGGAGCAATAGAAAACTCGTTGTGTATCCCATCAACGTCCTCTGTCTTCTTTGCTCGGAGCTTTTCCTCTGAACTATCAGCCTTTGCCCTCTGCACTTCTGAACAACCTCTGCGCGTTTCCACATACACTTGTTGTCTGTGCCTTTGCAATCCCTGATTTGCTGTCTAGTAGATTGATGATTGACAGTAGCTGTTGAGATCTGGGATCCCGCCCAAGACCTTGTAGAAATCATAGTAAGCAGAAAAACACACCCACACACAAGGAGACACAATATTTAATGTGGTTCAGCCTCAAAGACTACGTCCACGGGAGAGTAACCGGTTATTGTAACATGCCCGGGGGGTACCTGCGCGCGTTAAACAGTTCGGACTCCCGAGATCTCTTTGATCTAGTCTCACGAGTGCAATGTGAAACGTAGACGAGAGTCCAGATTTGAAAACTTTTATTGAAAATCCATTTTATTACAATTTTGTCAAAATGGACTGCGTCATCAGATCTCAGAGTCGCCACCTAATATTTTGGGAAATTAGAAAACCCATGACTCAGTGCCAAGGCCACTGTTCGTCGTAACCAAGGATGCTTGGCTCGGAACCTTAGGTATGAGAGGGGAAGGTCAATAATGAGCACCCCCACTCACCCGATCAAAAAATCGGCCTCTACTAAACCATGATATGAATTTATTTTCTTTATATGTTTATGTTCTGATTATTTTAGTAAATCCTAAAATTTACTATGTGAAGCATACAAGGTATAAACTAGTTTACTCAAATTGGAACAATTCAATTTCATGTTTGTTTTTGAATTTGCCACCTCAAGTGGGCTTAAAGTTTGTGAATTTGCCACCACAAAGTGGGCTTAAACGTACATTCATCGAATTATTCCAATTCAGGCAACAAGCCTTCATCCACAGGCATTCAAACAGTTTATCACTTAAGCAAATAGTCACATGGTAGGATGCTAAACATAATAAGAAAATCACACACAAATGGGATGCTAAAGCATAAAAACTCACAGATTGACCGACGTCCCTCGAACAACTACAAAACAAAGTTAGTAAAATATGCATGATCTTATATACAGAATCCTAATGCAATTCACACATGAGATGTAACCTAGGATTCGGCTTCTACAATATGGCATGTGAATCATCTCAAAAACATGGGGTAGCACATAGAATCACATAAGAATTGATGAAATCCACAAATAGGAATTTAGCCGAATCTTAATGCATGAGACATGGATGTAAAGCATGGATATGCATGGCATGTCAAATATATACATATGTACAGTTAGGGAAAGCAATTAAAGAATGGGATAGAAAGAAACGGGGTGGGGGATTATTACAACCCTTTAATATTACAAATCCAAATGAGGGAGAGATGAGAGAATAATAATAAAATAAAATAAAATCTCACAAAACACTCAAAATCAAAATCAAAATAAAAGTTTTAAAACCCCCGACCACTCATCAATTATCAAAGATCCATCTGTCTTCAATCAAATCCAGTCTGCACACCAGCAAATTACCATGGTCCCAATAACTCACTTACAACTCATCAGCACATATTATGATATATACAAATCCAGCCCATGTACTCATGCTATGCATCTTCAATGGAGGGCCCCACCCTCTTATGTAAACCTGCACTTTGCCACCCCGAGAGAGAGAGGGGAAGAGAGAAAGTGCTTGTTTTGAGCCAACCTCATCTTCCCATGTGTGTGCATCTGTGTGTGTGATAGCCAAGATAAGGAGCCTCTCTTCCCATCACATTTTTCACTCACTCACTCTCTCTTTTGAAACTGCTCTCTCCCGAGAGCCAAACCCAAACCTCTCTCTATTATTTCCAAAAACCGAGAGGGAGGGATCTAGAGAAAGATCAACAACCCCTCAGACCCCTGTGTGTGTGTTTTTTGGGTCTGCCTTTTCTCTCTAAACCGTGTGTATGGTGTATCTGTGAATCATGTGTGTTGAGTCTGTATGTGTGTGCATGTGTGTCAGTCAATCCCGTGGGTGTGTGTGTGAGTGTGTGTTGTGTTGGGTGTATGGAGTGTGTGTCCTCTCTCTCTATACCGTGTGTGTGTGTATCGTGTAGCCTCATGTCTCTTGTCATGCATGTGCTCAGTCTATCCGTGTTGAGTGTGTTGGGTCTGTGTAGTGTGTGTCATGTGTTGAAGCTTTGAAGTGTGCTGTGTATGGTGTATCAATGGTGGCTGCCGTGTGTGAGCTGCTGGATTTGTGTTGTGGCTCTCCTTCCCTAACCCGTGTGCCTCTCTCCTCCTCCTTTCTCCAAGCCGAGAGAGAGAGCTCGTGCGTGCTGTGTTCTGTGTTCTGTGTGTGTGTAAAGGTGTGTATCTTCATGTCCCCCTTGAGTGGTGTTTGGATCTCCTCTTTTAGAGAGAGAAAGAGGCCGTGTATGCATGTGTGTGTTCTCCCCCTTTGCCGTCTATCCCCTAGCCCCCTATTTGAGAGGGAGATATGATTATTAAACCAACCTCCCCACTCACTCCTTTCTCTTATCTCTCTTTTTTTTTTATTCCCCCACTCACTCTAAAAAATGCTCTCCACCGAAAATCCCTGTGTCCCTCTTATCAGTGCCTTCTTATCTTGATTCTTTTTTTATTGATCTCCTCTTTCAACTCAAGAGAGGACCCCATCCTCGACAGAGAGAGCACATGCATGTCTCTTGTTTTTCTCTCCCTCACCCACTCTCACCTGCTCCTCTTTTTTCTATCTTCTTCACCTGCTCCTTTCTCTTTTTGAAAATTGCCTCCATCACTCCCTTAATCATCGGAATGATATTCTCCAAAGCCCCACTCACGATACACCATTTCTTTTTGTTTTTTTTTTTATCATTATCCCACCCAAAACAAACCATAATCATAATGACCACCCCTTTTTTTTTTTTAATCTTTTCTTTTCTATTTTTTTTTATCCTTTTCTTTTTATCAAATATCAAAAATGTGTTATTTATACCAAACATCTACAATTATGTATGAACACACAAAATTATATAAAATTATACAATACTAAAAATTTATAAAATAATAAAAATATTTTAATTTGGCCAAAATGGGAGAGGTTTCGGATTAAAATTTCAATTTGATTTTTCTGGTGAGGGTGGTCAAAATAAAGTGCCCAAGTCTTAAGGCCGGTCAAAATGGGGTGTCTACAGTTATCACTATACCAATGGGGAGATTACAGAAAGATTACAATAGAGGAGGAGCTCACACTCTCCTCACTCAACCACTCTCCCGTCTCCCTCGCTCACACCGAGAGAGACGGTCTCTCCGCCTCACATCTCTCGCACTCTTTGGTTCACGGTTTGCTCACACTCTTCCCCTCCCACACCCTCTCTACTTATACACATAATGGATGAAGGTGGAGAGGCTGGCCTTGCACATGGCCAGCTCATTTCTTCTCCGTCGGTGGCCGTCTTCAACCTTTGCGGCTTGCCGATTGGTGTGTTTTTCTGCTTACTATGTGTAGCTCGGCTTTTCGCGCCCCCTTTCGGAAGAATGAAATAGCCCTTACAGTTCGGACTCCACTTGTGTTGGTTCTGAATCTGATTTCACAAGTGCAATGTGAAACAGTGGAAACACAAAAAGAGTCCAAATCCGGCAATTGTTTTTGGAAAATCGATGTTTGAATCAAATGCCAAAAATGGACTGCTTTGCTAGATTTCAGAGTCGCCACCTAAATATTTATGGAAAATTTAGGAAACCCATGACTCGTGCCAAAGGCCATTAGTCCGTCGTTACCAAAGTGTCTTGGTTCGGGAACTTAGGTATGAGAGGGGAAGGTCAATAATGAGCACCCCACTCACCCGATCAAAGATCGGCCTCTACTAATTATGATGTGATTCTTATATACAATATATGTTCTTATTCTGATTATTTAATAAATCCTAAAATTTATTATGTGAAGCATACAAGGTATAGACTAGTTTGCTCAAATTGGAACAATTCAATTTCATGTTTGTTTCTTGAAAGGGGTTTGAATTTGCCACCCTTAGGTGGGCTTAATTTGCCACTTAACAAAGTGGGCTTAAGGTTTGTGAATCTTAAAACGTACATTCGTTGAATCATTCCAATTTAAGCAACAAGCCTTCATCCACAGGCATTCAAACAGTTTATCATTTAAGCAATTAGCCTCATGGTAGGATGCTAAACATAATAAGAAAATTATGTACAAGCGGGATGCTAAAGCATAACAACTCACATATTTACCGACGTCCCGCGAACAACTACAAAACAAAGTTAGAAAATATGCATGCTTCCTAACTGTACAATGTGACAATGCAACACATGTGATATGCAATTTACTAGGCTCGGCTACTAATATGGCATATGAAATGAATTGATTGCATGCGGTCAAAGCATATATTCAGAGAAGTATTGAAACGACAATGCGAATTGGTTGATGAACCGAGCCTTGGTGCATGCAATACAAGTGGATGCAAATATGAGTATGCAAAATAAAACATGATATCCCTAAACTAACCATCATAAGCTGATAAATAAAAGGGAGAAAGACGTGGGGTTGGAAGACATGCACACACACACGCACACTTATTACAAGTTTGTTTGCCCTCGCGCAGGAAGGTCCGAATGAATTAATGCGCCCTCACGCAGAAGGGTCTGAATGAACTAGCTAGCTAACTAAAGTACTTAACTAATTATTACAAGACAAATCAATTAACTTAGCTACAACATCACACTTAATTAATTTATAAAATTAAAATGAAATTAATTAATTAAATGACTTAACTAATTAACTACACTAATTAAGTAATTCTACAGTTCTAATTAATTAATTAAATTCTAATTAACTAAACTAATTAGCTATTACACTAATTAATTAAATTCTATTTAATTACACTAATTAATTAATTCTAATTTCTAATGACTTAATTAATTCACTACACTAATTAATTAATTAAATTAATTCATTACAAAAACTACACTAAGTAATTAACACCGATTAATTACTTAAATTCTAATTAACTAAACTAATTAGCTATTACACTAATTAATTAAATTCTATTTAATTACACTAATTAATTAATTCTAAATTTCTAATGAACTAAACTAATTAATTACACAAATTAATTATGCTAATACGCTAACTCATTAACTAAACTAATGAATTAATTATCAAATTCTAATTAATTTAAACTAACTAACTAATTAACTAAACTAATTAATTACACTAATTAATTTAATTATAAATTCTTATTACACTCATTCCATCTCACCACCTTTTCTCTCTCTTTAAACATTTGTTTTCATTTTTTCTTACCCATACAACCCATACACATGAACATGCTGCAACAACATGAAACTCTAGCAACCATCACACATGACAGTCCAGGCCGCGGCACCAACGCTTCACCCTGACCTCCAATGCGGTCCAAATCAACACTGTCTGTGAAACCCAGAAGCCATGCATTGCTGGATCGTCGATTTCCGGCACCACCAGTGCCACCTCCTCCACTGGACACTTCTCCTCCGCCGTGTACATGCATGAAATCCTAGTCGAATCCTCTTTCTTTTTCAGGTTAGAATCTCATTTTTGAGCTTGCCGCGTAGAGAGAGATGAATGGGTGTGCCGTGAGTGCATGGCTGCTGGGTGTGAGAAGATGAAGTTGGTGCTGTGTGTGTGTATGAGAGGAGAGTGAGTTGTGTTAATGGTGTGTGTGTGTGTCTTCCCGGTCTCTCTCTCTAACCCCGTGTGTGTGTGTGTGGTCGGGTGTCCGTGTGCATGAGTGTGTGTTTGTGTGTATGGTATGTGGGTGTGTGTGTGTATGATGGGTCTGTATATGTGTGTGTGAAAGGTGTGTGTGTGCAGCGGTGTGCCGTGTGTGTATGGGTCTGTTTGTGTATGATCAGTGTGTGTACGCAGCAGTGTGCATGTGTGTCCGTGTGTGTGTGTGTTTGGGCTGCTGTGTGCGTGTGTGTGTAGTGTGCCGTGTGTTTGTGTGTGTTGAGTGTGTGTTCTTAGAGAGAGAGAAGCCTAGGAATCTAGAAAGAGAAGAGAGCTGGGTTTGGTGTGTCAAAGGTGTGTGTACTCTCTCTCTCTCAAAACCGTGTCTGTCATGAATGGTCTCTCAATGGTCTGTCCGTATCAATGATCTGTAGGCATGTGTTGTGTGTTCATCTCCATGAGTGAGAGAGGTGTGAATGATCTATATGCATGTGTATATTGCCGCAGCTCCGTGTGTGCGTGTGATGGCAGTGGTATGTGATGGGCTCAGATCAAGGGTGGTGGGAGTGGATGGTGTGTGTGCATGGGTCTGTTGTGTGCATGTGTGTTGCTCTGTGTGTGTGTATCAGCCGTGTATTATGAGTGCATGTAGGTGATGAGTGGTGATGTGCATGGGTGTGTGCCGTGTGTGGTGTGCTTGCCGAGAGGGAGAGAGAGCTCACTGTAGGTGGAGGTAGAGAGAGTGCAGGTCGTGTGTGGTGTCTGTGTGTGTATCGTGTGTGCTGAGTGTGTATGAATATGTGAGAGGTGTGAGCTGCCGTGTGTTGGGTTTGGCGTATGGGAGGTGTATGGTCTGCCGAGAGGGAGAGAGAGGTGGGTGTAGCTTGGCTTTTCGCGCTCCCTTTCGGAAGAATGAAATAGCCCTTACAGTTCGGACTCCACTTGTGTGTTGGTTCTGATTCTGATTTCACAAGTGCAATGTGAAACAGTGAAAAACACAAAAAGAGTCCAAATCCGGCAAATTCGTTTGGAAAATCGATGTTTGAATCAAATGCCAAAAATGGACTGCTTTGCCAGATATTAGAGTCGCCACCTAAATATTTATTTTGGGAAATTTAGGAAACCCATGACTCGTGCCAAAGGCCATTAGTCCGTCGTTACCAAAGTGTCTTGGTTCGGGAACTTAGGTAGGAGAGGTGAAGGTCAATAATTGAACACCCCACTCACCCGATCAAAGATCGGCCTCTACTAATCATGATGTGGTTTTTATGTACAGTATATGTTCTTGTTTTATATGTAACATACAAATATAGACTAATTTCATGAAAAGTTGGAACGTTTAATTTCATGTTTGTTTGGACAAAAGTGTTTTGAATATGTATCACTTAAAATAGTGATCTCATATATACATGAATCAAGTATCCCAATTCAAGTGAATAGCCTTCATCCACAGGCATTCAAACAGGTATATCAAATAAGCAGTTAGCCTCATGGTAGTATGTTTGATATGACAGCAATCACACTTATGCAATATGCTAAAGCATAAAAACTTACCTTATGTCCGAAGGCGAGTCAAAAGAAAGTACATAGTTAGAAAAAATGCATGATCCTAATTAATGGCTAATGCAACACATACAACGTGCAAGTAATAAGCTCGGCTACTAGCATGGCATGCGAGTCAATTCAAGGCATGTGATAGGCATGTATTCAAGTAAAGAGTTTGAATTTGACATTTGAATAATATGATGAGCCGAACTTTTATGCATGCAAACGAATGGATGCAAATCATGGAAAATGCTAATTAAACATGATGTCCCTAATCTAACCATCATAAGCAGTGAAATAAAAGGGAGAAAGAATGGGGGTTGGAAGACATACAACTTATTACATATTTGTCCTCGCGAAGGAGGGTCCGAATGTCCAAATGCGCCCTCACGTAGGAGGGTTCAAATGTCCAAGTGTCCGAATAAATAATTATTACAAAGCCGAATGAATAATAAATGAAAGGGGCTGTCTAATTTATTACAATAATTGATGTAAGGCAAGCCTTGACACAATAAATTCGGTATAACGTCCAACCGAATTCAATTAATCATATTGGTTCTTTATGTTGGTTGTAATCCAATTTTAACCAATTTTATTAGCCTTTTTTATTACCTTTCCATTTCTTTATCTTTTCTCTTATTTGTGCAAAAGTGATATTTACATCCACTAAGTCTGAAATGCAATAAAGGAAAATCAGTGTCAACTTAACCCGAATAAACCTTATTTTCTTCAGAGGAAATCACAAAGGAAGAGTCAAACTTATTTACAAGTTAGGGATTTTAAGTCAAACTCAAGATGTGCAACAAGGACTAGTCAAACTCAAAAGAGTGATAATGACTTAGAAAAATCCAAACTTGAGCGATAAGGACTTGAAATCCAAACTTGATAATGAGTGATAATGACACTTTCCTTGGCGATTTCCAATGGTCAATTAATCCCTTAACAGTAAACAAACAGGTGATAAATTCTTCGGGGGAAATTACAAAGGAAGAGTCAAACTTATTTACAAGTTAGGGATTTCAAGTCAAACTCAAGATGTGCAACAAGGACTAGTCAAACTCAAAAGAGTAATAATGACTTAGAAAAACCCAAACTTGAGTGATAATGACTTGAAATCCAAACTTGATGATAAGTGATAATGACACTTTCCTTGATGATTTCCAAGGGTCAATTACTCCCTTAACAGTAAACAAGCAGGTGATAAATTCTTCGGGGGAAATTACAAAGGAAGAGTCAAACTTATTTACAAGTTAGGGATTTTAAGTCAAACTCAAGATGTGCAACAAGGACTAGTCAAACTCAAAAGAGTAATAATGACTTAGAAAAACCCAAACTTGAGTGATAATGACTTGAAATCTGTAACAACGCCCGCGAGGGACCTCGCCACAGTTCGGACTCGATTTTGTTGCGGTTCTAAATCTCGAACCAAAGAGTCCAAATCCGGCAAATCGTTTTGAGAAAAACTGATTTTTTTGAAAGAAGTGCCAAACATGGACTGCTTTGCCAGATAACAGAGTCGCCACCTAAATATTTTTTTAAATGGGAAATTTAGGAAACCCTAACTCAGTGCCAAAGGCCACGTGTCCGTCATCACCAAAGTTGGCTCGGGAACTCGGGTACGATTGGGGAAGGTCACATCGTGAGCACCCCCGCTCGCCCGGTCAAAGACCGGCCTCTACTAACCATGATATCTGTTTTTGAAAACTTTGTGAGTTCTTATTCCGATTATTAGCCTAGGATTACTATGTGATGCTCGCAGCAAACAAGTATAGACTGAATCGCCTGAATTGGAACAAAACATTTCATGTTTGTTTGTTTGAAAATGGTTTGCTACCTCAGGTAGGCTTAAAATGCGGATTTGCCACCCTCGGGTGGGCTTAGAAAACATGATTGATGAATTGTCCCAATTCAGATAACTCAACCTCCACCCACAGGCATTCAAGGCAGTTATATCATATAAGCACATAGCCTCATGGCAAGCATGCTATCATGGCAACACTCACACGCATGCAAGGATGCTAAAGCATAAAACTCACCTAGTACTCCAAGCCAAAACAGGAACCGATTAGAAATCATGCATGGATCCTAAGTATACAGAATGCCTAATGCAACACATGCAAAATGCAACCATAGCAGGCTCGGCTATTCTAAACATGGCATATGAAATGCTACAGCTAACATGTATTCAATTTGGAATTGAAATACAAATGCAGTTTGTATGATGCGCCGAGCCCGGTGCGTGCAAAACAGATGAATGATGCAAACATGCTGTCATACCGTTATGCTAATTGAAATATGCCCTATATCTAACCATCGTAAGCAGGTAAATAAAAGGGAGAAAGAAATGGGGGTTGGAAGACATACACACACACACGCACACTTATTACATTTGTGCCCTCGCGCAGAGGGTCCGAATAAATATACAGTCCGAATGAAAGAATAATACAGTCCGAAATAAACAGTCCGAATAAATGTACAATTTCTATTTAATTGACAAATTAAATGAGAAAAACTGGCATGCAAGCCAGGGACCGCCTTGCTTCTGATGTATGATGTATGTTGGGCTGCCTCGGGCGGAAATCCACCGGGATGCCCTGATTAGCCTCTGTTTGCAGTGTTTCTCGAAATGCGTGCCAGACTCCGAAAATTGCTAATCTCTGAGTTTTGCTGCAACAGAGAGCAGGAAAAGGGCACAGCAGTGTATTTCACAAATGTATGCATGCCTCGATCCTCGTGCCACCAATCACGCATACCATGCATGATGGCCGAGGAGTCGAATTGCACAACTCAATATAGGGATGAATGCAGATGAATGCTAAAACAACACTTAACTCCATCATGGATAATCCGGAGTGTCGGTGACTTGGAATTGAGACTCGTTCCGTTACTCGGAGTACGAAACGTGCCTCGTTTCCCGTGCAATATGCATGATATGCATGAAATGCAACTAACATACAACCTAGCAGCACGATGCTATGAGAATGAGATGCCTCGAAATGCGTGCCCACTGGCACGCGAACCGAGGTGATGACATAAAGGCACGAAATGCAATGATGGGCTTACACCAACATGAGAAGGCCTCAGCCACACTCATACGGGATGCCGGAATGATAAAAAGAGGTGCCTCGAAGTGCGTGCTCACGGGCACGCAAACTGAGACGATGATGAAATGCAAATCGGATAAAACTGAGTGCCTCGAAATGCGTGCACACGGGCGCGCACACCGAGGCGATGATAAAATGCGGAAATCGGATAAAACCGAAGTGCCTCGAAATGTGTGCCCATAGGCACGCACACCGAGGCGATGACAAAATGAGAAAATCGGATAAAACCGAAGTGCTCGAAATGTGTGCCCACAGGCACGCACACCGAGGCGATGATAAATGCGGAAATCGGATAAAACCGAAGTGCCTCGAAATGTGTGCCCACAGGCACGCACACCGAGGCGATGATAAAATGCGGAAATCGGATAAAACCAAAGTGTCTCGAAATGTATGGGCACGCACACCGAGGCGATGACATACAGGCATGAAAAATGTAGATTGGGCTTACACTAACATGAGAGGGCCTCAGCCACACTCACATCAGATGCCGGTGACGAAAACGGAGCGCCTCGAAGTGCGCGCCCACGGGCGCGCAAACCGAGGCAAGGCGGAATGACATGGGAAATGATATGCAAGCATGGCAATGGAATTTCAGCACTCACAAATATGTAAAACAGCCCGAAATGATACGGAATAAACAACCGAAGCATGCAATCATCCCGAAAATGTGAAATTAAGCCCCGAAATGGCCTACGCCATGCTAAACATGCAAAATATGATCATGGCAGCAATAACAGTAGCAAGGCAGTCCCGAATATGGCATTTTTTCAGTAATAAACATGGCCAAAATGCAAGCACAGCAGATATGGCAACAATAGCTCGCAAGATTAATGGCCAAAAGAGCATTATAAAGGGAGATGGTATATAGAAAATGCAAATGGACAAACTTTCTTCTACAACATCAAAGAGGACCCAAAAATAAGCATATATGCAGAAGATGGCAACCTCTAAATCATAAGACAAACATGCCAAAAATGGAAGGCAAAATGGAGCCGCAAAAGGGTATAACACAAGACATGCAATCTATACATCAAATGACCAAACCTTCTTCATGAAACATGTAAAGGGGGTCAAAATAAGACCAAAACCAGTAGGGGTCGAAGTCCAAAAACAAACACAAATAGGTCAAAAATTGGATACAAAATATGGCATACTTGATGAAATTGAAGGAACTAGTATATACAATGGCCAAATGAAGTTGAGCTCCTCTACAATGTTGTAGAGGGGCTCAAAATAAGCAAGAAAGCAGTAGGGGTCGGAGCCCCAAAAACCAACACAAATAGGTTAATTTTAGCATGCAAAAATGTGACAATCTTGATGAATATTGAAGGAACTAGTATATACAAATACCAAATGAAGTTGAGCCCTTCTACAATGTTGTAGAGGGGCTCAAAATGAGCACAAAAGCAGTATGGGTGGGAGCCCCAATTCTCAACCAATTAGAGTATAAAAAAGGATCAAGAAAAAGCCCAAAAGTTGGTTTTGAATACTTACCCTTGAAGACTTGTCTTTCTTTGCTTCTTGGCTTGGATTTGTGGCTTCTCAACCTCTGAAATTCACTTCCTAGCTGCTGGAATGGTAGTGTTGATGTGGAGCTAAGGGTTGATGAAGAGGAGAGCTAGGAACTTGGAAGTTTTTTAAGGTTTTGGCTATGGAAATGAAGCTTTGAGAGAGGGATGTCTTGAGGCAATTTTTTCTAACCCTAGCAAAGGGGCTGTCCAGCCCTTTAAGTAGGCAAAAAAAGGTGTAAAAGGGGAGGGAAATGGAGGCAAGATTTCCCTCCCAAAATATCCCCCGGATGGGGAGATATTTTGGCAAAAATATCCGGACAGCTGGAATGAGCTGGAAAGCAAGAAGCTGGCCGGCCAGGTGGTTTTCTGCAAGGTGGCCGGCCGGCCACCCCACCTGGTCGGCCAGCCACTCCCCCTGGCCGGCCAGCCATGCCCAAAAATGAAGTTGAAATTTTCTGGCCGACCACCATGCAGTAGTGTCCTCCCATGTGTGTAGATCAATGCCCCAAGGTCGGAATCTGGCAACTCTGAAGCAGAAGTCACAACATAGAGCTTGAAGGAGAGGCTCAAAAATGAACCGTATAATTTCTGGCCGACCACCTTCTTTTTGTGTCCTCCAAGATGTGTAGAACAAGGATCCAAGATTGAAATTCGGCAACACTGAAGCAGGAGCCACAACATAGAGCTTGAAGGAGAGGCCCAAAAATGAAACTCACAGTTTCTGGCTGACCAGTAGTTTTTAGGGTCCTCCCATGTCCCCTGATCACAGATATGTAGCTTTGGTTGGAAGAAAATGGGCCTAGGGTGTTCAACACTGGCCCGGAAGTGAGCAAAACGGGCGCCGGAGGAGCGAAACTGGTTATCTGGGATAATTGCTGGCCTCCTACCCTCCAGTGATCTTCCCAATGTTGAAACAGAGGTACCTGCCAAATTTGAACAAAAACTAATGAAAAATGAATGCTCGGGGCCAAAACCGAGCCATTCGGGATCCCGAAAATGGGCTGCGGGTGCCGGAAGTGATGTTCGGCAGCGAAGTGGGTATCTGCAACTCCAGTGTCCCTCGGAATGAAAAAACAGAGGTTCCTGCCAAAAATCAGAGAAAACTGATACAAAATGAATGCTCGGGCCCAAACCGCAATTCGGGGCCCGAAAATCGGCTATAAGCACCGAAAGTGCATACGGCCACGAAGTGGGCATCGGGGCCCCAGTGTTCTTCAAAATGATAAAACAGAGATATTAGCCAAGAACCGGAGAAACCTGATGCGAAATGAAAGCTCGGGGCCCAAATCACGCAGTTCGGGTCTCGAAAACCGGCTGTAGGCACCGGAAGTGGCATACGGCCACGAAGTGGGCATCGGGGCCCCAGTGTTCCTCAAAATGATAAAACAGAGATATTAGCCAAGAACCGGAGAAACCTAGATGGTTGGGCGGTCCCGAGCCGAGGCACACGGCCTGACGGCCCGAAAACCGGGAACCGGGCTCCGAAATGGGCAAAATGACCTACGGCCACGAAAAGTAGCTCACGGCCACCGGGAGATAGTCTACAGGACCACTCCCTTCCCTCAGGAAAGAAAACAGAGAAAACCGAGTCTGGTTCGCGAACCGAGACAAGGTATAGAAGAGGATTTGGAAGTTCGGAGGCGGGGCGCACGGCCGCGACTCTGAGACTTCTGAATGAGCACAGTATGCAACATCACCGAGCGCTCAATCGGTGACGTCTGAGTCTTAAGGTCGGTTAAAAATGGGGTGTCTACAAAATCCAAACTTGATAATAAGTGATAATGACACTTTCCTTGGTGATTTCCAAGGGTCAATTAGTCCCTTAAAAGTAAACACACTGATGAATAAAGAGAAATGAAAAATAAAAGATTGTGCTTTAGTACAAGAACATGTATACATTTGGGGTAGTGAACCTCCAAAGAATTTAAACCGTTAAGTATGGAAGAGTTCCTTTCTTATACTTGAATCACAATCTTAATTTTTCATAACTTTTTAATCGAAATAAGCAAAGAATGGAGGGAGGTTGCAGAGATGATTATGCGAAATTGATTAATTGGTTAGTACAAACAAACTTGATATTTACAACATAAATCATTGAAATAAATTAAACAGCCCCCTAAATAGCATATAATAGTGCTGGAATTAAACTATAGAAAGTGAGCAAAATTAAATAGCCGGAGGTACTATTTACCGCTGGAGGTACTATTCATCGTCGGGGTTACTATTCACCGCCGGAGGTACTATTCACCGCCGGAGGTTACTATTTACCGTCGGGATAAATTATGTAAAGTAATAAATTACAACAATTTATATACAATATTTAAATTACAGCAGATATGTGGGTGGTGCAGCCATCCCATTAAAGCGATGAAAAAAAGTTATAAAAAGAAGTAAATAAAGTATTTAAACAAATTATATCACATTTTTAAATTAAATGAAAATTTGCGAAAACTCACCTTTTGAGGAAATGATGAATTTTCTAAGTCACAAACTTTCTTTTGATTATTCTCAAGTCTGTGGAATGTGTTCTCAATTCTCAGTCCAAAATTTGGAATTACAACTTTAGTGGTTGTTTTTTTGAATGGCGTATTGATGAAATAAAAAATCAAAGAAATATTTTATTTTCCCTTCTCTCCTTTTTTTTATTTTTCTCCTTTTTTTCTCCCCCAGAATTCCTTCCTCTCCAGACTGCCTTCTTCCTATGAATTTTTCCCTCTTTCCTCCTCTCCCAGAATTTTTCCCTAACTTCTTTTTTCCTGAAGCCCCCTCCTTCAATCCTTCTCCAGCCTCTGCCTTATATAGGCATAACATAATAATATAATATATAATAATAATATAAATATAATATATATATATATATGTGCGCTTGGTGGATTTGCATGTCGGTATGCCGACATCAAATCATTTTTTTATTATTTTATTTTATAATATAATATAATTATAATAATATATAAAATATATAATTTATACCAAAATACTAAATATATAATATACTAATATAATTTTATATAAAATACCAAATATATAATATAATAATTTTAAACACATGTGATAATTTGTTTTATTATTTTCTTTTATATAAAATACACCAAAAATATGAACAAACACATAAATTATGAAAAATTACAAAAATACTAAATTAATGAAATATTCAATATTTTAAAATAATTTGGCCATAATGGTGAAGGTTAGGATTAAAGTTCAAATTCCATTTCTTTTACTGAGAATTCTGTGAGAAACACATTCTAATTGTCATCATCGGGTAATCAAAAGAAAGCGTCCAAGTCTTAGGGCCGGTCAAAATGGGGTGTCTACAGTGGGTTGTGTGGCTATGTGATTCTCTCCGTCCCTCTAAACCGTGTATAGTGTTGGGTGAAGCTCTATCTATGGCAGTGTGATCGGAGTGTGTAGTGTCGCCCAGAGAGAGAGAGCTGAAGTTGGGTTGGTTTTGAGCGAACCCCAGAGAGGTGAGAGAGAGCTAGTCCGTCCTTGAATCTCTGAGACCCCAGATTGAGAATGAGTGTGAGAGATAATGGAGATGCCTGTGTGCCGCGTGGGTGTTGAGTGTGTGCCTCGTGTATGCATGTGGGTGTAAAGGTGTCTCCTCCTCCCTCTCTTGAGTGGACTTCCCCTTTTCTTCACATGGCTCTCAAACTTTCTGTCAACAAAAATATTCTTCTCCCCCACCAAAACAAACACCATCATCTTCCTTGACCATACCCCCCCTCTCACGTTCTCCCCATTTTCTTGTTTTCAAAATAAAGCCAGCCTCTGCTTTCTCTTTTCTTTTTTTCTAAAAATATAATATTCTCCACCCACTCATAAAACATAATTATCCTACCCAAAAACAGGATATTCTCCTGACCACGCTATTATTATTTTTATTTTTTTTGTATTTCTTCTTTTTTTCTGTTTTTTTTCTTTTTGTTTTTGGTTTTGATAAAAACACACCAAATTATAAAATATTATAAAATACTACAAATTACAAATTTAGTCAAATGGGTGAGCTTTGGGATTGAAATTTCAATTTGATTTTTTTTGGTGAGGATGGTCAAAACAAAGTGCCCAAGTCTTAAGGGTGGTCAAAAATGGGGTGTCTACACTATGATTTCTATAAGGTCTTGGGCGGGATCCCAGATCCCAACAAGTGGTATCAGAGCTATCACATGGAGAAGTGGTGATTTCCTTATGAGCTGGAGCTAACAATTCTCCATGTGATAGCTCTGATACCACTTGTTGGGATCTGAGATCCCGCCCAAGACCTTGTACAAATCATCGTCCAATCGCATCTTGACGGTTACAAGCTGATTCACCAGATTTTTAGGACTACTGCACACCAGAAATCAATTCCACACAATAACACAAGAATATTTACGTGGTTCGGCAATTACCTACGTCCACGGAGAGCAATATATTATTCGGAGAAAGATTACAGAACTCTCTCCTCACATACATCTCACACACTTGGTTCTCTCTGTGTTTGCTCTGCATTTCTCTCCTCTCAACCTCTCCATATATATACACATAAATGGTAGGTGTGAGCATCCCTCTTCTTCTCCTTTCGGTGGCCATCGTCGTCCAACTTTGCGACTTGTCGGTTGGCAAGCCGCATTCCTTGACATAGCATCCTGAGCTTTCACATGGAGAAATGGTGGAGCCAACAATTCTCCCCCTTCACGCCCATAAGGATAACTGATTTCTCACTTGAAGTCCATCCCGGTCAGATTCTTGCAAACTTCCAGTTTGTCTCTGGTGACACCCTTGGTCATCATGTCAGAAAGATTCTTGTCTGTGTGAATCTTCACTAGCTTCATCAGCTGCTTTTCCATCACTTCTCGTATCCAATGATACCGAACATCAATGTGTTTTGTACGTGAATGGTACATGGAATTCTTACTCAAATCAATTGCACTTTGACTATCACAATGTACCTAGTATTCTTCTTGCTGTAGACTCAATTCTTGGAGAAACTGCTTTAGCCACAATATTTCCTTTCCAGCATCTGCGGCAGCAATGTACTCTTCCTCTGTTGTAGATAAAGCAACACACTTTTGTAGTTTGGACTGCCCTCGTTGAGGCCTTGCTCCTGGTGTGCTCAAAATCGGATTTCGAGCAACTTGATTTTTGGGCAGTTTCGAAAAACACTCTGTTTTTGTTCCGAAACGCAATCGATTCGGCTCTGATACCACTTGTTGGGATCTGGGATCCCGCCCAAGACCTTGTAGAAATCATAGTAAGCAGAAAAACACACCCACACACAAGGAAACACAATATTTAACGTGGTTCGGCCTCAAAACCTACGTCCACGAGAGAGTAACCGGTTATCACTATAGCAATGGGGAGATTACAGAAAGATTACAATAGAGGATGAGCTTACACTCTCCTCACTCAACCACTCTCCCGTCTCCCTCGCTCACACCGAGAGAGACGGTCTCTCCGCCTCACATCTCTCGCACTCTTTGGTTTACGATTTGCTCACACTCTTCCCCTCTCACACCCTCTCTATTTATACAGATAATGGATGAAGGTGGAGAGGCTGGCCTTGCACATGGCCAGCTTATTTCTTCTCCGTCGGTGGTCGTCTTCAACCTTTGCGGCTTGCCGGTTGGTGGCCTCCATTCTTGACTTGGTTGGTAGCCACCATTCTTGACATGTGTGTGTTCCCATGGAGAAGAAGATCACCCCTTTCACATGGGGTGATATTAACAAATCACCCCCTCAACCCGTGTGAGGTAATCCACTGCACACACTGCTGCTAATCTTGTCACGCCCAAATTCAACATAGTCTTCATCTCTTCACTGAGACGTCTGCACCCCCTGAAGCTAGAGATAACACACCAGAGATACAAGAGGAGGAGGGAATCCTACATCCTTTATTCAACTCACACCACTCTCTGATTTGGAGAGAGCCTCTGCTCCTATCTCCCACAGATCTCTTCCACGCTTCTGTCTCGGATGTCTTCAGTTGCTATGCTTGAACTTGCGTAACCAAGATATCTTGACACCCTCTGATTGGATGTCCTGCACCCCCTGCTGAGATGCCCTTGACTGTCATGCCTTATCTCGCAGGACCAGTCATTGGAGCAATAGAAAACTCGTTGTGTATCCCATCAACGTCCTCTGTCTTCTTTGCTCGGAGCTTTTCCTCTAAACTATCAGCCTTTGCCCTCTGCACTTCTGAACAACCTCTGTGCGTTTCCACATACGCTTGTTGTCTGTGCCTTTGCAATCCCTGATTTGTTGTCCAGTAGATTGATGATTGACAGTAGCTGTTGAGATCTGGGATCCCGCCCAAGACCTTGTAGAAATCATAGTAACCAGAAAAACACACCCACACACAAGGAGACACAATATTTAACGTGGTTCAGCCTCAAAGACTACGTCCACGGGAGAGTAACCGGTTATTGTAACATGCCCGGGGGGTACCCGCGCGCGTTAAACAGTTCGGACTCCCGAGATCTCTTTGATCTAGTCTCACGAGTGCAATGTGAAACGTAGACGAGAGTCCAGATTTGAAAACTTTTATTGAAAATCCATTTTATTACAATTTTGTCAAAATGGATTGCGTCATCAGATCTCAGAGTCGCCACCTAATATTTTGGGAAATTAGAAAACCCATGACTTAGTGCCAAGGCCACTGTTCGTCGTAACTAAGGATGCTTGGCTCGGAACCTTAGATATGAGAGGGGAAGGTCAATAATGAGCACCCTCACTCACCCGATCAAAAGATCGGCATCTACTAAACCATGATATGAATTTTATTTTCTTTATATGTTTATGTTCTGATTATTTTAGTAAATCCTAAAATTTACTATGTGAAGCATACAAGGTATAGACTAGTTTACTCAAATTGGAACAATTCAATTTCATGTTTGTTTTTGAATTTGCCACCTCAAGTGGGCTTAGAGTTTGTGAATTTGCCACCACAAAGTGGGCTTAAACGTACATTCATCGAATTATTCCAATTCAGGCAACAAGCCTTCATCCACAGGCATTCAAACAGTTTATCACTCAAGCAAATAGCCACATGGTAGGATGCTAAACATAATAAGAAAATCACACACAAATGGGATGCTAAAGCATAAAAACTCACAGATTGACCGACGTCCCTCGAACAACTACAAAACAAAGTTAGTAAAATATGCATGATCTTATATACAGAATCCTAATGCAATTCACACATGAGATGTAACCTAGGATTCAGGTTCTACAATATGGCATGTGAATCATCTCAAAAACATGGGGTAGCACATAGAATCACATAAGAATTGATGAAATCCACAAATAGGAATTTAGCCGAATCTTAATGCATGAGACATGGATGTAAAGCATGGATATGCATGGCATGTCAAATATATACATATGTGCAGTTAGGGAAAGCGATTAAAGAATGGGATAGAAAGAAACGGGGTGGGGGATTATTACAACCCTTTAATATTACAAATCCAAATGAGGGAGAGATGAGAGAATAATAATAAAATAAAATAAAATCTCACAAAACACTCAAAATCAAAATCAAAATAAAAGTTTTAAAACCCCCGACCACTCATCAATTATCAAAGATCCATCTGTCTTCAATCAAATCCAGTCTGCACACCAGCAAATTACCGTGGTCCCAATAACCCACTTACAACTCATCAGCACATATTATGATATATACAAATCCAGCCCATGTACTCATGCTATGCATCTTCAATGGAGGGCCCACCCTCTTATGTAAACCTGCACTTTGCCATCCCAGAAGAGAGGGGAAGAGAGAAAGTGCTTGTTTTGAGCCAACCTCATCTCCCCAGGTGTGTGCATCTATGTGTGTGATAGCCAAGATAAGGAGCCTCTCTTCCCATCACATTTTTCACTCACTCACTCTCTCTTTTGAAACTACTCTCTCCCAAGAGCCAAACCCAAACTTCTCTCTATTATTTCCAAAAACCGAGAGGAAGGGATCTAGAGAAAGATCAACAACCCCTCAGACCCCTGTGTGTGTGTTTTTTGGGTCTGCCTTTTCTCTCTAAACCGTGTGTATGGTGCATCTGTGAATCATGTGTGTTGAGTCTGCATGTGTGTCAGTCAATCCCGTGGGTGTGTGTGTGAGTGTGTGTTGTGTTGGGTGTGTGGAGTGTGTGTCCTTTCTCTCTCTAAACCGTGTGTGTGTGTATCGTGTAGCCTCATGTCTCTTGTCATGCATGTGCTCAGTCTATCCGTGTTGAGTGTGTTGAGTCTGTGTAGTGTGTGTCATGTGTTGAAGCTTTGAAGCGTGCTGTGTATGGTGTATCAATGGTGGCTGCCGTGTGTGAGCTGCTGGATTTGTGTTGTGGCTCTCATTCCCTAACCCGTGTGTCTCTCTCCTCCTCCTTTCTCCAAGCCGAGAGAGAGAGCTCGTGCGTGCTGTGTTCTGTGTGCTGTGTGTGTGTAAAGGTGTGTATCTTCATGTCCCCCTTGAGTGGTGTTTGGATCTCCTCTTTTAGAGAGAGAGAGAGAGAGGTCGTGTATGCATGTGTGTGTTCTCCCCCTTTGCCGTCTATCCCCCAGCCCCCTATTTGAGAGGGAGATATGATTATTAAACCAACCTCCCCACTCACTCCTTTCACTTATCCCTTTTTTTTTTTTATTCCCCCCACTCACTCTAAAAAATGCTCTCCACCGAAAATCTCTGTGTCCCTCTTATCAGTGCCTTCTTATCATAATTCTTTTTTTATTGATCTCCTCTTTCAACTCAAGAGAGGACCCCATCCTCGACAGAGAGAGCACATGCATGTCTCTTGTTTTCTCTCTCCCTCACCCACTCTCACCTGCTCCTCTTTTTCTATCTTCTTCACCTGCTCCTTTCTTTTTGAAAATTGCCTCCATCACTCCCTTAATCATCGGAATTATATTCTCCAAAGCCCCACTCACGATACACCATTTCTTTTTGTTTTTTTTTATCATTATCCCACCCAAAACAAACCATAATCATATTGACCACCCTTTTTTTTTTTAATCTTTTCTTTTCTATATTTTTTTATCCTTTTCTTTTTATCAAATATCAAAAATGTATTATTTATACCAAACATCTACAATTATGTATGAACACACAAAATTATATAAAATTATACAATACTACAAATTTATAAAATAATAAAAATATTTTAATTTGGCCAAAATGGGAGAGGTTTCGGATTAAAGTTTCAATTTGATTTTTCTGGTGAGGGTGGTCAAAATAAAGTGCCCAAGTCTTGTTGGGATTTCCTTATGAGCTGGAGCTAACAATTCTCCATGTGATAGCTCTGATACCACTTGTTGGGATCTGGGATCCCGCCCAAGACCTTGTAGAAATCATCGTCCAATCGCATCTTGACGGTTGCAAGCTGATTCACCATATTTTTAGGACTACTGCACACCAGAAATCAATTCCACACAATAACATAAGAATATTTACGTGGTTCGGCAATTACCTACGTCCACAGAGAGCAATATATTATCCGGAGAAAGATTACAGAACTCTCTCCTCACATACACTCTCACACACTTGGTTCTCTCTGTGTTTGCTCTACATTTCTCTCCTCTCAACCTCTCCATATATATACACATAAATGGTAGGTGAGAGCATCCCTCTTCTTCTCTTTTCGGTGGCCATCGTCGTCCAACTTTGCGGCTTGTCGGTTGGCAAGCCGCATTCCTTGACATAGCATCCTGAGCTTTCACATGGAGAAGTGGTGATTTCCTTATGAGCTGGAGCCAACAATTCTCCCCCTCCACGCCCATAAGGATAACTGATTTCTCACTTGAAGTCCATCCCGGTCAGATTCTTGTAAAATTCCAGTTTGTCTCTGGTGACACCCTTGGTCATCATGTCAGAAGGATTCTTGTCTCTGTGAATCTTCACTAGCTTCATCAGTTGCTTTTCCATCACTTCTCGTATCCAATGATACCGAACATCAATGTGTTTTGTACGTGAATGGTACATGGAATTCTTGCTCAAATCAATTGCACTTTGACTATCACAATGTACCTTGTATTCTTCTTGCTGTAGACCCAATTCTTGGAGAAACCGCTTTAGCCACAACATTTCCTTTCCAGCATCTGCGACAGCAATGTACTCTGCCTCTGTTGTAGATAAAGCAACACACTTTTGTAGTTTGGACTGCCCTCATTGAGGCCTTGCTCCTGGTGTGCTCAAAACCGAATTTCGAGCAACTTGATTTCTGGGCAGTTTCGAAAAACACTCTGTTTTTGTTCCGAAACGCAACCGATTCGGCTCTGATACCACTTGTTGGGATCTGGGATCCCGCCCAAGACCTTGTAGAAATCATAGTAAGCAGAAAAACACACCCACACACAAGGAGACACAATATTTAACGTGGTTCGGCCTCAAAACCTATGTCCACGGGAGAGTAACCGGTTATTGAAATAAATATTGAGAGAGTGATTGAAAGAGCTAATACGCTCTGTAATTCAATGTGTATTAAACCTGAAGAGAAGGCTCCATTATATAGGAGAGCTGATACAATATCATTATGATACTACAGCATGAAAGAAAACATATAGAAATAAAAAGCGGCCGAAAGCGAAACATCTTATGAGAAGGCACTACCTATACAACTAAGCAAAGCACTACCTATACAACTAAGCATATGATGGAGAAGCACTAACTAATATATATTAACAATATATATTAATGATATAAGCATACAGCTGGTATTATTATATTAACAATAGCTTGATTTCCAACACTCCCCCTCAAGCTACGTTGTAGATGTTAATCATTCCCAATTTTTCCGTCAGATCTTCGAAGTTAACTGGAGCAAGAGCTTTTGTGAGAATGTCAGCCTTTTGACAGTTTGTTGGAGTGTAGCTGACTTGAAACACTCCTTCTTCAATCTTTTTCTTGATAAAGTGTCGATCTATCTCCACATGTTTAGTTCGATCATGATGAACCGTATTCTTAGCTATATTGATGGCGGCTTGGTTGTCGCAGTATAAAACCATGGGATGCTCAGATGGAAACCGTAATTCTTCTAACAGCCTGTTCAACCAGATTCCCTCACAGATACCTAGTGCCATAGCACGAAATTCTGCCTCAGCACTACTACGGGCTACCACTGACTGTTTCTTGCTTCGCCATGTAACCGCGTTCCCTCCCCCAACAAACAAACAATAGCCAGAAGTTGATCTTCGATCAGTCACTGAACCTGCCCAATCTGCATCTGAAAAAATCTCAATTTTTCTATTTGTTGTTCTTTGGAAGAATATACCCTTTCCCGGTGTCCTTTTTAGATACCTCAATATTCTGGTCACAGCAGTCATGTGTTTTTCGGTTGGATTATTCATGAATTGACTGACCACACTAACAGAGAAGCCGATGTCTGGCCTTGTATGAGAAGATAAATGAGTTTTCCCACAAGACGTTGATATCTCCCTTTATACTTGGTGCACTACCGTCACTTTCTTCCAGTTTGATAGTTGTGTCCATAGGTGTTTCTGCCGGCTTGCATCCTAGCATCTCTGTTTCATTCAGTAAGTCTAGAACGTATTTACGTTGTGAGACTGCTATACCTTTCTTTCTTTGACCTAGCAATCTCCATTCTAAGAAAGTACTTAAGGTTCCAAGATCTTTAATCTCAAATTCCTTTGTTAGGATTTTTTAAGTAAGCCAATTTCCTCTTCATGATCACCTGTTAGAATTATGTCATCCACATAAACAATGATAATTGCCAATTTCCCTCCTAGGGAGTGCTTCACAAATAATGTATGATCGGATTGACATTGAACAAAACCGTACCCTTTCACTACTTTAGTGAACTGTTCAAACCAGGCCCTGGGAGATTGTTTGAGACCATACAAGGATTTTCGGAGTCTGCAAACTTTGTTTAAATTTGATGTCGTCTCAAGTCCAGCAGGAATGTCCATGTAAACTTCTTCTTCTAAGTCACCATTGAGGAAGGCATTTTTCACATCAAGTTGGTGAAGTGACCAATCGAGATTAGCTGCCAAGGGTAAAAGTACACGAACAGTGTTGAGTTTGGCAACTGGAGCAAAGGTTTCTTGATAGTCAATGCCATAGGATTGGGAGAATCCTTTGGCGACCAACCGAGCTTTATAACATTCTACTTACATACCATCTACCTTGTGCTTTACTGTGAAAATCCACTTACACCCAACTGGTTTCTTACCTCTTGGAAGATCAGTAATTGCCAAGTACCATTCTTTCCAGAGCCCGAACTTCCTCATTGACTGCCGTCTTCCACTTCGGATACTTGAAAGTTTTTTGAATATTTCAAGGAATGGGTATCTCCGTGATTGTAACAACCCTCGTCACTGTTTACCGAATAAGCACTTATTACCGATAAACTGAACCGATTATGACTGATAAGTGAACTGAATAAATTACTGAACTGACTGACAAAAATTGAAACTGAATTGATTGAGTTTATCTATTGTATTGCATATTCTATCTGTTTGATCAATTGATTATCTGTTTAAGTTTTTATGTTTAAATTGCAAATTGAAGGCCTTATCGGCGGCCGAATCGGAAACCGATTACTGTTTCATGATCATCGTGATTTATGTGATTTTATAGTATAATTATCTGAAAACTGATTAGGTATGATTAAATTAGATTAAATAAGCTAGTCAAGAGTTTGACTTAATTACAATCTTGCATGGTGAGTGGCCACTGCCTAATCACTTTTGAGCTCATTACACTTGCACACAAACATATTTCATCAGCTCATTTCCTCACCATCACCGAATTAGAGAGAGAGAGTGAACTAGGAGAGTGATTCAACTTGATTTTGTGCATTTACTTGGGGATTGGCTTGTTAGACTTGGAGAAATTGAAGGATATTTGCATAATTGAGCCCCCTCACCTATAATTCTACACCTAAGGTAGATCATTCAACTTCCTAATTGTGTCTTTGAGTTGTTCTTGCATGGTTTTGAGCTAAATTGAGGTCAAGAGCCAATTTATGGCTCAAAGTGTTGAATTGAAGCCTAATCTTTGCATGCATGGCATACTCTTGTTTTTTTTTTGAGGTTGTTCTTCATGGATTTTTGCATGCATGTCCATGTTAATGCTTAGGACCGTGTTTTCATCTTGTTTTCCAAGGAATTGAACTCATTTGAGCTAGCATTGAAGCTTAAAATTGTTTAAAGTGTATGCATGTCATGATTGAACATTGTTCATGAGATTTGGGTTTGAAAATGAAGTTAATTGAACACCCTTGGCTTGGATTTGTCAAATTGATCTTTGAAACAGGTAATATTAAGTGTTTACTAGTGTTTTCCAAAAAATGGGCCCAAGAGGATCGATTTTGGGTTTGAACCTTGAGTTTTGGACTTAGAACACAAACCTGGATTTTCCAGATTTTTGTCTCCCGCTCGAGCGGGGAAAGTAGCGCTCGAGCGGGGAAATCAAGCTCCCAGTACTTTGACCTGTTTTACAGTCCGCTCGAGCGGAGTGATGCGCGCTCGAGTGGAGAAATCGAGCATCCAGTACTTTGCACTGTTCATCAGTCCGCTCGAGCAGAGAAATGTACGCTCGAGCGGAGTATTTAGTGACACGCTCGAGCGGGTACCTTTGTTTGCATGTCCGCTCGAGCGGAGAAACCTGCGCTCGAGCGGAACCCTGTTTCACTGAATATTCTGAAAATGTTTTTCTGTGTACATCTTTACATCCTCATTCCATCCTAGGCATTCTTAGGCCTAGTTTTAGACATCTTAATGAGGATATAGATGTAGAACACACACCGAGGCATAATAGGGAGTTAATAATTATCTTTCCGAACTGTGAAACTTAGAGTGTGTTCAATCTGTTAACTGTATAGGGTTGGCGACTGGGGAGACACGCTCTAGCCTACTGTAACCCAGAACTCTGTGAGTAACAATTGTGTAAAGATATGTTCAAAATGATTATCTTTTGAATACTGAACTGAACTGTTTACTGAACTGGTATTGATTATTGAATGAATGTATGTCCTTTATTTCTGAACTGTACTGTGGCATCCTTAGCACCTACTGTTTACTGTTACTGTTACAGAGATCTCTGTCGGTTCCCTCGTGGGACCACTATGTTTACTGATTGATGGCCATCATTACTGTTCAGTCTTTCAGACCCTATTGTTTACTGTTGTGCTAATGGATGTACACATATGCTAATTGACTGAAGGACTGAATACTGATTTAATGAACTGTTTCTACTGTACTGTAAGGACATTCTTCTAAACCTCTTACGCATTATGTTATTCACTGGGCTTTAGCTCACTGCTCATATATATATGTAGGTGTACAGGCACCGGATCAATGCTAAAGGCGTCGGGTAGATCCAGTTTTGTCAAGCCAGTCTGCGAGGTTCCGAGCCTGCCGAGCTTAGGCTATGGGGTGTTTTAGTTTCCCTCTTACTGTACTGTTTTGTTTACTATATAGACTGAATGTTTACTGTACTGTTGAGTAGGGATTAAGTCTCTGTACTGAGTGACTGCATGTGTTGTGTATACCGTTTTGCCACTGACTGTATATATTTGAATGAAAAAGTCTTTTTGCATATAGACTGTCACAGCTCATTGGACATTGTTTATTACTGTATTGGCTTCCGCACCCTAGATGGCATCCTATTGATAAGGTAGGCTGCTGTAAGAAACTTCCCCCAGAAGAATTGTGGAACATTTGTGGAAAACATTAGCGATCTAGCAACATCTAACAAATGCCTATTTTCCGTTCAGCGATGTCGTTTGTTGTGGGGTGTCAACACATGAACTTAAGTGAACTATCCCTTCTTTTTGCTAAAAATTCTCCTAGAATGGAGTTGAAATAGTCCGAACATTACAGACTTTAGAATTTGGATTTTTGACTGGAATTGGTCTGAATCATAATTTGAAAAATTTTGAAGATTTGGTTGTTTCAGATTTGTCTTTCATGAGGAAGACCCAGGTTAATCTACTATGATCATCTATGAATGAGACAAACCACCTAGTACCAGTTATATTTTTTATTCTTGATGGACCCCAGATATCACTATGAATTAGTGAGAATGGACGAGACGCTTTATAGGATTGAATGGGAAATGGGACCGTACATGCTTAAACAATTGACAGATTTCACAAACAAAGGTTTTGGAGTTTTAAATAATGAAGGAAATAAATGCTTGAGATACATAACATTAGGATGACCTAAGCGATAGTGCCACAACATAATTGCTCTATCGTTATTTTGACATGAAACCGAAAATGAACTACCACGAATTGCCGTTTGAGTTGTTCCTGTGGATAGTGGCGTTCCTTAAGAATGTAGAGTCCAGAGCATTCCTCAGCATTGCCAATCGTCTTCCCCGAATCCAAATCCTGAAATTCACAATGAGTGGAGAAAAAATTAGTAAACACCTCTTTTCCTTAGTGAGTTTACTAATTGACAATAAATTACAGTCCAAGTCAGGAACAAGGAGAACAGAGTTGAGAATAAGATTCCTAGACAGCACAACTGAACCTGTACCGGCAACCTTTGATAGTGAACCATATGCTATTCGGACCGTTAAATTATTTTGACATGAGCTATATGTATCAAAAATTATTGCATCTCCCATCATATGATCAGATGCTCCTGAGTCCACAATCCAAGGTTTTTTACGTTTCTTACCAACAGTAAAGGCGTTCAAAGAATTACCTTTGTGAGCCAAGGTTCCGGATCCAATGATGTGGTTGGAAGACGAACCAGATTGTGACTGTAGTAGTTTCTGGAGCATCTCCATTTGCTCCTTGGTGAAAGGGCTTGCTTCAGGTTGTGGTGATAGTTCATTTGTACCTACACGATTACCTCGTCCTTCTTTCTCAAGAGGCTGACGTGGCTTTCAATCTGCTGGTGATGTAAGCCGAAAGGTACTACATTGAGGCCACTTAGGTTACATTTTTGGTCTTTTAATTTTATTTATTTGGTGAGATGAGTGTTTCGTGCACTTGTACAGGTTTAGCAGGAAATATGAAAATTCAATCAAAAAGGGGCGCGAAACCAAGATTCTCCGAGCGAGAGATGAAAAATCCGAGACCACCAGACCACCGCACGTGCGGCCAAGCTTCACCGCACGTACGGCCCACCACCGCACGAGCGGCCCACACCACCGTACGAGCGGCCCCACCTAGGGACGCGTGTACGGACTTTTTGGTCTATTTTGCTCCGAATAAAGACAGAAATGTCACAGAGGGTTGGTGGAAAAATTGAATACAGAACAAAGAGACTAGGTTCCAAACAGAGGGGAGGCTACCAAAGCTTGAAGGGCATTTTCATGGAGGTTTCTGCCTCATCTTCTTCCTCTTTCCACTCCTCCATGAGTGGCTAGTCGTCTTTTTCTAGGGTTTTGATGAAACCCTAGCCATGTAATGGATTTTTCATGAGCTTTCATTGTACATTGGTTTGAATGAATGTATGGATGTTTTAGAAGTTTTTAAATAATTGTTTCGTTTTCTCTTCAAGTATTTTACTCTCTGTGATTGTTAATGCTTTCCATACATTAGTATCTTTGTGTTAGTATTCAAAGTATGAGACGAATCATGCTATGAGAGACGGATCGTTTTGCTAACATAATTTAGAGCAAACGACTCGTACTACCGGGATGATTCGTGCTTGTACATTGAATGTAACAAACCCTCTTGATCAATATTTCAAACTTGTAGTTGTGAAATATTGGATAATTCAAACCAAATTGCGATTGATGGTTGATGTTAAGTCTCATTCATGTGGTTAGTGGTGAATTCTCTACCCTAGGATTTTTCCTGAAAATTAATATCTCAAACCCTGGATTTTAATTGTCAATATAATTCTTCAATTTTATTTAATTGCTGTTTAGGTATAGAATCAATCTTATCTTTTTAATCAAAATTAATTTAGGAATTTTGCGCTTGAATTAATTTAATTTCACAATAGTCCCTGTGGATCGATACCTGGACTTGCTATTATTCTGATAGAATTTGGTATAGTTTAGTATTTAATTTTGGTGTGTTCAACGACCCATCAAATTTTGGCGCCGTTGCCGGGGACTTTTGGCGAAATTAGTTAATTTAAAGTTACATTCTTATTTTAATTTTTAGTTTAGGATTTTATGCTTTTGGTGTTGCTAAGTGTGCAGAGCGTTTGGAGCTATCATTGAAGTGCAAGCGGAGCGCAGCCGAGCTTAAAAAAAAAAAAAAAAAAAAAAAAATCAAAATTGATGGGTCGTTGAACACACCAAAATTAAATACTAAACAATACCAAATTCTATCAGAATAATAGCAAGTCCAGGTATCGATCCACAGGGACTATTGTGAAATTAAATTAATTCAAGCGCAAAATTCCTAAATTAATTTTGATTAAAAAGATAAGATTGATTCTATACCTAAACAGCAATTAAATAAAATTGAAGAATTATATTGACAATTAAAATCCAGGGTTTGAGATATTAATTTTCGGGAAAATCCTAGGTAGAGAATTCACCACTAACCACATGAATGAGACTTAACATCAACCATCAATCGCAATTTGGTTTGAATTATCCAATATTTCACAACTACAAGTTTGAAATATTGATCAAGAGGGTTTGTTACATTCAATGTACAAGCACGAATCATCCCGAGTAGTACGAGTCGTTTGCTCTAAATTATGTTAGCAAAACGATCCGTCTCTCATAGCATGATTCGTCTCATACTTTGAATACTAACACAAAGAATACTAATGTATGGAAAGCATTAAACAATCACAGAGAGTAAAATACTTGAAGAGAAAACGAAACAATTATTTAAAAACTTCTAAAACATCCATACATTCATTCAAACCAATGTACAATGAAAGCTCATGAAAAATCCATTACATGGCTAGGGTTTCATCAAAACCCTAGAAAAGACAACTAGCCACTCATGGAGGAGTGGAAAGAGGAAGAAGATGAGGCAGAAACCTCCATGAAAATGCCCTTCAAGCTTTGGTAGCCTCTCCTCTCTTTGGAACCCTAGTCTCTCTTTGTTCTGTATTCTATTTTTCAACCCTAACTGTGACACATTTTCTGTCTTTTATTCGGAGCAAAATAGACCAAAAAGTCCGTGCACGCGTCCCTAGGTGGGCTGCTCGTGCGGTGGTGTGGGCCGCTCGTGCGGTGGTGGGCTGCACGTGCGGTGAAGCTTGGCCGCACGTTCGGTGGTCTGGTGGTCTCGGATTTTTCATCTCTCGCTCGGAGAATCTGGTTTCGCGCCCCTTTTTGATTGAATTTTCATATTTCCTGCTAAACCTGTACAAGTGCACGAAACACATCATCTCCACCAAATAAATAAAATTAAAAGACCAAAAATGTAACCTAAGTGGCCTCAATGTAGTACCTTTCGGCTTACATCACACCCCCAACTTACATTTTGCTAGTCCTCAAGCAAAACAAAAGAAATAAGAAAAGTAAAATACTCTCAGCCACTTTCGTAGGGAACACGATTGCATTTAGCATATGCAACAAGCCTTTAAACCACAAGGTTACCCCAAGTGGACGAGTATAGTCTCGTGAGGGTTTTCAGAAATGATACCCACAAACATCAACATATTCAAATCCGCTCAACAACAATTAACCACACTACTCCACACAACAACCAACTTATGTGTCACTACAGTGTGATATTAAAACATGATGATTCATTAAAGGCATAGTGGACAAGTATGAAGGAATCTATTGAGCTTAAACCACAATTCAGTTAATACAAAAGTAGAGTCCCCTGTACTTGTGAATGCTAGTAGACATATCATTAGTACCCTCGGTGTAAAGTGCAATCACCATATTAGTTAACTGTCCACTATAATAGCCCAGTGTAACTCATAATAACACTCAACATATACAGAAAAACTAAACTGCTGCAACCAAGCTTCTCAATTTTTTTTATTTTTTTTTTGTTTTTTTTTTTTTTGTTTTTTTTTTTTTTGAATTTTGGCAGGAGCCGCACGTGCGCCGAGTAGGGGCCGCACGTGCGGTGATGGTGTTCTTGTTCTTGCCCAGATTCGGAAACTAAACACAGGAGTTTTTTGTTTTGTATTTTTTTTTTTTTTTTTTTTTTTGAACAAAAGATCTAAGAAAATAAAAATAAAGAAAAATAAAAATAAAATAAAAAAGAACAGAGAAACAACATCATAGACTCCACAATCTAACATGAAAGGAAGAAAATTACCTTAAAAAAAATGGAGAAAGAGAGAAAAAAGAGTGGTGATTCGCCGGAAAAAATGATGGTCACCGGAGATTCGACGGACGGAGAGGGTTAAAGCACGCCGGCGGTGAGATGGTTTTGGGGAGGAAGAAGAAAGAAGAAGAAAAGGGAAGAAGAAGGTAGTGGGTTTGTGGGGCTTAGAGAGAGAGAGAGAGGGAGAGAGAGAGAAGAGAGAGAGAACGAATCTGTGATTGGGGTGTGTGGGGTGTGTAGCAGATAAGGTCAATTGGTTTGCCCCTTTTTTTTTTTTTTTTTTAAATAAAAATAAAATAAATAAATAAAACAAAACAAATTTATTTATTTATTTATGTATTTCAAATAAGTAAATAAGAATAATAATAATAAAAATTTCTTCTTTTTTTTAACGAAAATAAAACAAAATAAAATAAATAAAAGAAATTGAAGAAAGAAATAATTTTACTTCCCCTTTTTTTTTTTGAAATAAAATAAAATAAAATAAAATGTATTTATTTATTTATTTATTTATTTTTAAATAAATAAATAAAAGTAAATAAGAATAATAATAAAAAAATAAAAAATAAAAAACAAAACTTTGGCCTCTTCAGCAAAATTATTTTTTTTTTTTTAATTTTGGGCCGCTCGTGCGGCGCATTTGGGCCGCTCGTGCGGCGTTAGACAGTAGCCAACTCGAGCTGGGCCGCTCGTGCGGTGAGCCCAACTGCTCGAGCGGTCTGGGCTTTTTTTTTTTTTTTTTGCTTTGGTATGGACTGGGCCGCTCGTGCGCCTGAGTGGGCCGCTCGAGCGGTGATTTTGGGCCGCTCCTGCAGCGCGTTTGGGCCGCTCTAGCGGCGTTAGACAGTGTGCATAGCGAGCTGGGTCGCTCGTGCGGCGAGCCCAACCGCTCGAGCGGTCTGGGCTAAGCAATATTTTTATTTTATTTTATTTTATTTTATTTTGAACAAAGATGACACACATTTTGTTTATTTTTTTATTTACTTATTTTTTTTTTTTTTTTTTTTTTAAATGAACAAGTATAATACCCTGTTTCTGACGAGTGACCCGGCTTTCTGCAATGATCACACCAAGGCCTACCTCTTTTATTTTTCTGACGGTTGTCAATAGGAGCGAATTGAATCTTAAGAGCCGAGCTTTTTGCCATATTCAGTTGTTGATGGGATCCCATCATGAGTTTTTTCCGACTTTCTTCGCGACGGACTTCAGAGAATGCCTCTCTAAGGCTAGGTAGCGGTTTTACTCCCATAATTCTTCCTCTGATTTCATCAAGATTTGTGTTCAATCCTAACAAGAATTTAAATACACGCTTCCCTTCGACAATCTTTTTATATAACAAACCATCAGCAACACACTGCCAGTTATGAACCTCAAACGTATCAAGTTGACGCCATAGACGAGTAAGGGTATTGAAATATTCAGTTACCGTAAAATTGTCTTGACGTAAATCGTGGAGGGAGCTTTCAAGCTGGATGATTTCAGATGTGTTTTCCTTGTCCGAAAACGTTTCTTTTGCCATGTCCCAAATCTCTTTGGCAGTATCAAATGACAGAAAATTTTCGCCAATGTCAGTGGTCATAGAGTTGACGAACCACGACATGACCATATTATTTTCAGCTATCCACCTTTTGTAGGTTGATGCTGTGGTTTCTGGTAGCGCTGAGGCTCCGGTGATGTAGTCATCTTTCTCCTTTCCCTGTATAAACATTAATATGGATTAAGACCATTGCAAATAATTTTGCCCATTCAGTTTATGGGCGGTGATCGGAAGATGAGAGGTTTCCATTTGATGAGAGGATAAAGATGATGAGATGATAATATCAGAAGAAGAGGAGGATGAGTCGATAGCCATTCCAAAAGCTAGACCGTATTTAGGCATGAAATAGAAGGATAGATTTGAGTAGAAGAGAGAGAAAAAAAAATTAAAACAGAAAACTCGAATACTGACTGAAGAGGCGAAAATGATGAGACAGGATTACACCTGCTCTGATACCATGAAATAAATATTGAGAGAGTGATTGAAAGAGCTAATATGCTCTGTAATTCAATGTGTATTAAACTTGAAGAGAAGGCTCCATTATATAGGAGAGCTGATACAACATCATTATGATACTACAGCATGAAAGAAAACATATAGAAATAAAAAGCAGCCGAAAGCGAAGCATCTGATGAGAAGGCACTACCTATACAACTAAGCAAAGCACTACCTATACAACTAAGCATATGATGGAGAAGCACTAAGTAATATATATTAACAATATATATTAATGATATAAGCATACAGCTGGTATTATTATATTAACAATAGCTTGATTTCCAACAGTTATCACTATACCAATGGGGAGATTACAGAAAGATTATAATAGAGGAGGAGCTCACACTCTCCTCACTCAGCCACTCTCCCGTCTCCCTCGCTCACACCGAGAGAGACGGTCTATCCGCCTCACATCTCTCGCACTCTTTGGTTCACGATTTGCTCACACTCTTCCCCTCTCACACCCTCTCTATTTATACACATAATGGATGAAGGTGGAGAGGCTGGCCTTGCACATGGCCAGCTCATTTCTTCTCCGTCGGTGGCCGTCTTCAACCTTTGCGGCTTGCCGGTTGGTGTGTTTTTATACTTACTATGATTTCTACAAGGTCTTGGGCGGGATCCCAGATCCCAACAAGTGGTATCAGAGCTATCACATGGAGAAGTGGTGATTTCCTTATGAGCTGGAGCCAACAATTATTCATGTGATAGCTCTGATATCACTTGTTGGGATTTGGGATCCTACCCAAGACCTTGTAGAAATCATCGTCTAATCGCATCTTGACGATTACAAGCTGATTCACCAGATTTTTAGGACTATTGGACACCAAAAATCAATTCCACACAATAACACAAGAATATTTACGTGGTTCGACAATTACCTACGTCCACAGAGAGCAATATATTATCCAGAGAAAGATTACAGAACTCTTTCCTCACATACACTCTCACACACTTGGTTCTCTCTGTGTTTGCTCTACATTTCTCTCCTTTCAACCTCTCCATATATATACACATAAATGGTAGGTGAGAGCATCCCTCTTCTTCTCTTTTCGGTGGCCATCGTCGTCCAACTTTGCGGCTTGTCGGTTGGCAAGCCGCATTCCTTGACATAGCATCCTGAGCTTTCACATGGAGAAGTGGTGATTTCCTTATGAGCTGGAGCCAACAATTCTCCCCCTTCACGCCCATAAGGATAACTGATTTCTCACTTGAAATCCATCCTGGTCAGATTCTTGCAAACTTCCAGTTTGTCTCTAGTGACACCCTTGGTCATCATGTTAGAAAGATTCTTGTCTGTGTGAATCTTCACTAGCTTCATCAGCTGCTTTTCCATCACTTCTCGTATCCAATGATACCGAACATCAATGTGTTTTGTACGTGAATGGTATATGGAATTCTTGCTCAAATCAATTGCACTTTGACTATCACAATGTACCTTGTATTCTTCTTGCTGTAGACCCAATTCTTGGAGAAACCGCTTTAGCCACAACATTTCCTTTCCAGCATCTGCGACAGCAATGTACTCTGTCTCTGTTGTAGATAAAGCAACACACTTTTGTAGTTTGGACTGCCCTCGTTGAGGCCTTGCTCCTGGTGTGCTCAAAACCGAATTTCGAGCAACTTAATTTCTAGGCAGTTTCGAAAAACACTCTGTTTTTGTTCCGAAACGCAACCGATTCGGCTCTGATACCACTTGTTGGGATTTGGGATCCCGCCCAAGACCTTATAGAAATCATAGTAAGCAGAAAAACACACCCACACACAAGAAGACACAATATTTAATGTGGTTCGACCTCAAAGCCTACGTCCACGGGAGAGTAACCGGTTATCACTATACCAATAGGAAAATTATAGAAAGATTACAATAGAGGAGGAGCTCACACTCTCTTCACTCAGCCACTCTCTCGTCTCCCTCGCTCACACCGAGAGAGACGGTCTCTCCGCCTCACTTCTCTCGTACTCTTTGGTTCACGGTTTGCTCACACTCTTCCCCTCTCACACCCTCTCTATTTATACAAATAATGGATGAAGGTGGAGAGGCTGGCCTTGCACATGGCCAGCTCATTTCTTCTCCGTCGGTGGCCGTCTTCAACCTTTGCGACTTGCCGGTTGGTGGCCTCCATTCTTGACTTGGTTGGTAGCCACCATTCTTGACATGTGTGTGTTCCCATAGAGAAGAAGATCACCCCTTTCACATGGGGTGATATCAACAAAAATATCATAAAACCGAAGCACCATGCTAAAAAAAAATTGTAGAGCATTTACATACAAGTTTTAATTTATGAATTTATACTCTATTAAGTTTTAGTTAAGATTTTTTAAACATTTAAATCCCATTAAATTTTTAATAGTCGGAATTGTCCTTCAAATTATGATTATTTATAAAAGAATATGATGATTTGACATTTATTTTGATTTTCAAAATTTTAAAATATCAACTTTTAAATTGAAAAAACTAAAAAAAAAAAAAAAGCAAAACAAAACAAAATTGAAAAAATTGAAAAACTGAATTATTTTTCTATGCAAAACTGAAAATTTATGTTTGGTTTGAGTTTGAGAGATGAGTTTTAGAAAAAAATTTCTAAAAAATTGTTTGGTTTGAGATTTTTCTCAAAATTTCAAAATCACTTTCTCTCTCTTACATATCAATCAATCACTTTTTCTCTCCTCTCTCCTTCTCAATCACTTTTTCTACACACATCTACTCAATTACAACAAAATATCAAATCATCCTAAACTCCCACAAAAAAATTTTCTCTCAAAATATACAATCAAACAAACCAAAAAAATTTCTAAAACAACTCTCCCAAATTTTTTTCAAAAACAACTCTCTCAAAAACAAACCAAACAAGTTTGTGTCTATAGAGGAACATGATGATGGAACATTGATGTGTAAAACTTCAAAAAAAATTAAAAATGAAAAAGCTGTTAATATTCTCAATTTTATTAGATAGTTGAATCAAACCAATAAATAGAAGAGCAAAAACGTTTAATCTCATACTCTTTTTTTTTATCAATTAGTGAAACAATTATTTGGAACATTACTATGCAAAATTAATAATGTTTTTAGTTTTAAAAATTGAAAAAAACTAATAATATTATCAATTTTACTAAATTGGACTTATTGGTTCAAAAAAATCTTAAATAGGATCTGAGTTATCATAACATTCGTAAATAGAATTTTTAAGTAATTAATTCTTTTTTTATTAACAAAATTTAATTTTGTTAGTTTCAATACCAAACTACATAATTGCATATAAAATATGAAAAGAGGCATTGCACAGATGCCGCACCAGTGATGTATCGTTATCCAAATCATTCGGTTGAACATTTCCGGATTAATTTACCACCAATAATTTTTTTGAACATAGTATAATGTTAATATCATTTATACCCAATTTGAAGGGGTTGATGAAAAGGTAAAGATTTGAAAATAAAATATAAAGTTTCAAATTTAAGACATTCTAAGGGTCATTAGAGGTTTGTCTGATTGTTAATCTCAAATACTCGAAATTAGTCAAGTTTGCACGCTAATTAATCAAAACACCTTATTGTTCCAAAAAAAAGAAAAAAAAAAAATCACTTATACCTAACTAGAGAATTGAAATTTGTAGATATATTAGACATATTAAAATTAGTCGAGGTATAAGTAAATATATATATATATATATATATATAAATTATTTAAAAAAATCAACTTATTTCTAACCAATGGCGTTAGAATTAATTTAACAATCCACTCAAAGAACCAATCCAAAACTTATCAGTTCCACCAATAATTTTTTGGAACACCCCAAGCAAATTAGTTAATGAAAGCCTGTCAAAAACAAATTCTTATTGAAGATGCCAGATATGATTCTATTAATTACAAAGTATAATCTTAGTCCTCGTTTGGCAAGTGATTTTTTTAGTCAAAAAATTATTAAAAAAATCAAAAAGTCAACAACCGATACAAAAAAAATCAAAGATTCTCTTTTCTCTCTATTTTTTGTACATCTTTTTGTAAAAAACTAAAAAGTCATCCCAAACATACTAATTTTTTTTACATCACATTTTAGTCAAAAATTCAAAAAGTTACTAAAAAAAACATGTTCCCAAACGAGACCTTAATATCATTTATACCTACTCAAATTGGGAGAGATAAAAATTTAAGAATAAAATTTAAAATTTTGAATTGGAGTTGGAGTCATCTTAAGGATTACGGAATATTTGCCCTATTATTAATTTTAGGGTTCTAAGATTAATCAAAGTGCGAGTAGACTAATCTGGACATCCAGTTATAAAAATTAAAATAAATAAAAAAATTGTTTATACCTAACTAAAGAACTGCAATTTGTAGATATATTAGCAATTAATTCATATAGTTATGTTAAGGCATATTGTATGTAAGTGATGAGGAGACAACATGGGAGGCCATAATGTTTGTAATTGGTTGAAGGCACCATGTGACATGCCACATGATACCCTATTTGCACCTAAGTATTTTTCCTATTTCTTGTAGTGGTTCTTAAGCATAGTGACCTTTGGCTATCTAGTTATTGTTAGACTTTAATTGCTCAGTTTAATGCATATGTATTGTTTATGTGTTGATTTCTAGTTATTGTTAGACTTTAATTGTCCAATTTAATGTAATGTTTCTCCTATTTGAAATTATTCGAGCTATAATTGGACCGAATTTGCTAGCCTTGTTGAGCAAATTTCATTTTACCTCTAAATTATTTTTCGAAGCTCAATTTGACCCATGTCTAATAATTTTGTCAATTTTAAACTTACACTACTCCAGTTTGAATCAATTATAATATTTTGATATAATTATCTAAAGTAAATTCAAGGATATCTTGTACATCTCATGATTCGGCCTAACTTTTTGTGCATTGTCATCAAACTTCAAAGCCAAATTAACAAAAAAAATTTAGGTGCAGATAGGGTACCATGTGGCATGTCATATGGTACCTTCAACTAATCACAAACATTATGACTTCTCATGTTGTCTCCTCATCATCTAACACATAAATATAGTCCCCACTCTCTCAACTAATGACAAAAGAGAAAGGTACGATATGACACCTACCCTATTTACATCCAAAAATTTCTCAAGAAATAGCCCAAATTTATAAAGAAATAAACAAAACATATATACTTATAACAATAATTAGAAAATCAATAGTCACCACCACAAAATAGCCTAAATTTAGTAGGAAATAAACAATACATATACAATTCCTATAATAAAGAAGAAATAAAGTCAAATAAATAAAACATCAAACTGACAAAAGAACTCCATCAATAGTTAGAAAGCCAACAACCATCCCAAAAAAAAAAAAAAAACCCAAATTTAGGAAGAAATTAAAGAAGAAAAAAAAAAACAATAGTCACTACAAGAAATAGCCCAACTTTAGGAGGAGTTGAATCCAAACCACATGCCACAAAATAGTGATACTACACAACCACAAAGGCAAAGGCTTTAAGGGTCACATTAATCCAACAAAGAACCTATGAGTACTATAATTAAGCAGTCAAACTGTCATAGAAAACTAGTAAAGAAATTTAGTTCTTACAGAATAAAGATAACAAACTAAACTTCATCAGAATTAAAACTCCGGCAAGTACTTGAATTACTGCAACACAACTTATTCAGAATTTGCTAAAAGTAACTTCCTTGATTATTAAGGACAAACAGACCTCCTAAGGAAAAGCATTATCAGAAGCAGGAGGGATGCCAAGCCATTCAAAAAACTTACCATTATTCAGCTCTGCAATCTCTTTGTCATCTTCAAATAGTTTCTGCAAATCATCAAAACTTGTTGAACGCCTTCCCAGATGACCTGAACTTGCAGGAGCAGCCGTACCCACCACAGCATTTGAGTCTTGGTTAGTAGCTTGGAAGTTGTTGATCAAGTCTGGATGAGAATTGCTGCTAGAAGAAGTTTGTCCCTGCAAGAAGCTTGTTTTTGGGGTTGACTGAGGAAATGCCACGGACAATCGGTTAGGGATTTGCAAGTAGTTTGTAGCATTCAACTTTTGAGCATGGTCTAGCTTTTGGTACATATCACGAACCATTTCTGACGAGTAAGGGCGGTGTCTGTAGTATGGAGCATTCAACTCTCGAGCATGGTTTTGGTACACATTCGGAGGAACTTTTTGGAAATTGTATGGGGCGTTAAACTCTCGAGCATGGTCTAGCTTTTGGTACATATCATGAACCACTTCTGAGGAGTAAGGGCGGTGTCTGTAGTATGGAGCATTCAACTCTCGAGCATGGTTTTGGTACACATTAGGAGGAACTTTCTGGAAATTGTATGGAGCGTTAAACTCTCGAGCATGGTCTAGCTTTTGGTGCATATCATGAACCACTTCTGAGGAGTAAGGGTGGTGTCTGTAGTATGGAGCATTCAACTCTCGAGCATGGTTGTGGTACACATTAGGAGGCCCTTTCTGGAAATTGTATGGAGCGTTAAACTCTCGAGCATGGTCTAGTTGTTTGTACACACTAGGAAGCACTTCCAGGGAGTTAGGGCTTTGCAAGTTGTATGGAGCATTCAAGTCTTGAACACGATCTCGTTGTTTTGGGCGCACATCAGGAAGCACTTCTAGGGACTTGGGGCTTTGCAAGTTGTATGGAGCATTCAACTCTCGAGCATGGTCTAGTGGTTGTTTGTCCACACCAAGAAGCACTTCCAGTGAGTTATGGCTTTCCAAGTTGTATGGTGAATTGAACTCGTGAGCACGGTCAGGAAGCACTTGCAGAGAGTTAGGGCTTTGCAAGTTGTATGGAGAATTCAACTCTTGATCATCATATAGAAGTTTCTGCACATCAGGAAGCACTTTCATGGACTGGTATATATCTTCCAAATCCAGAAAGCAAGCTAGTTCTGAACTGAAATTCTCGGTGCTTCCACCAAATCCAAGAAGCTGCTTATCCATTTGGTTAGCATTTGGACCATCAATGCTTAATTTGTTCAATCCACGAAGCTCATCAGTTTTGTTTGGCACCTCAACTCCAATTGAGTTTCTAGGATTCAATGCTTGTTGAATTATTTCAAGATTGTAGTGAACTGATGATGTGCCAACATTTAGTCGTTGTGTTATAGTAGCAGCAGCTCCAATTTCAGAGTTGGAAGCCTGAAGACCTTGTGTGTGCACCATTGGATTTTGCTGCTCCAGTTGTTGTTGTGCATCAATTTCACAATTCATTCGGTTTACATGTTCTCTATATTTCTGATATCACAAAAATAGGTAACGTAGTCAGTACAAAAATAGATGACAGAGACAGAAAAAAGAAAATAACGCATCCATGGCATACGTTATCATTTATTCTTTTGAAGTATCATATAAATAACATAGTAAGTACAAAAAAAATAAAGCATGTTTTACATAATAAATAAAGAAGTTAGATATATATAACATATATATATATATATATATATTCTTGCGTGCACTGTTATATTGTCAGTAGAGGTGGGGGCCTTAAATTGAGGATAGCCATGGCCTGAAGTATAAATATCCTAACACTTCAGGAGTAATGAATTAATTAAAAGAAAAAAAAAAAAAAAAACACACACACACACACTTTATCATCTTATTTTGAACAGCAAAAAAAAAAAATTGGGGGTAGATTATACAAATAGTCTCTGTAATTTATATGATGTGTCAATTTGGTCCATGTTGTTTCAATTTACTCAATTTTGCCTCTTAATTTAACGGATTGTATCATTTTAGTCTAATAAATAACGGTTGTTAAGTTTGGTAGACGGAAAGTCAAATTATGTGTCAATTTGATCAATGTAGTTTACACAATGTGTCGATTTGGTCCCTGTCAAAATCGAGGAAATTAAAACAATAGGGACCAAATTGATACATTGTATAAATTATATGGACCAAATTAACACATTGGGTAGACTTTCCATCCAATAAACTTAACAACAATTATTTATTGGACTAAAATGACACAATCTGTTAAATTAAGCGGTAAAATCGAGCAAATGGAAATAACAGAAAACAAATTGACACATCGTGTAAATTACAGGGACTACTTGCATAATTTACCCAAAAATTTATTGGTGAAAGGCATAATACAAAGTACAAATACAACATCAATAAAACAAGACTAGTGCAAAAAGTATCCTAGAGTACAAGTTCATTCCAATTAAGTTACATCAAAATGTACACCCTATCATTTGTTAGCGCGCCAAGTTGGTAAAGCCCAACCAAAAACCTTTATCATCTTCGCAACCAAGACGCAAAGAAGCCTTACAGAAATCATATCTCAAGTTGCATGAAGTTTCATGGTTTTGCTACCAGTACATTAATAGCAACCATATCTAATGCACAAAATACTAGATTTCATGCAAAAAATAGAAAAAATTTTATTTGCTATTATCGTGTAAAATATAGCAAAAATACCAGTACATTAATAGCAAAAATTTAGCTTGTATTCTTGCTAGATTTCATGCAACATATCTTTTAGTTGCTATTATCGTGTAAAATATAAACTAATCTTAGTCTCCCTTTCAAGAAAGAATAATTCCGCTCCAAGCCAGCTCCATATGAAGTGAACTAGGCAAGTAGGTACAAATATTTAGTAATTTATTTTAAAGATACTAACTAAAATTAGTGTTGATGCAAAAAATAATTAGTGTTGATGATACTGAATAGATAACGTTGATGATAACAATGATATGTAAATAGCTAAAATTGGAAAACTCAATATATCAGGTGAATTAGCTAAGCTTTCATGAATATCCAATGCATATATTAGTACTGGATTTAATAGAGAAGATTATAATGAAAATTTTATTTAAGAGTTTTCAAAACCTGAAGATGGCTAGCTACATTGCAAACCGTCAATTCAGGCTCATTCATCATCTCATGTACAACTTTCGGATGAGCTCCTGGATCAAGAAATCAAATAGAGACAACAAGAAGTCAACATCTTACTTAATTGCAAACAATGGTACAAAGAAGAAACTAAATTTTCAAATTTTAGATTGAGTTAAAGAATGAAGTTACTTTCATCTCCCACTGTACTAATGGCTTCCATGAACTTGAATTGAAGAGCAGGAGTCCATTTCATTCGTGATTTTTTCTCGGTGCTACTGTTACCTGCATTTTTCCTTTCACTGTGATCCTCCATGGATTTCAAGCCTTTTGAATTACTTATTTTCAAGTAACTTCTCCTTTCACTTCTTATGTCATCATTATCACTGTTTGCTCTTTTTCTACTAGATATGCCTTGTTTTCCTTTTTCCATACTCATAATCTGTGCTGCATAAAGTGACTCTCTTGCACAGTCATCCCCAACTAGACCAAATTCACCTGTAACTTGTGTACTTTTTTTCCTTTCCTCTCTTGGTAGAGTTTCAAGGATAGTTATTTTCTCAATATTTGCCTGTTGGTTTTCTTTTTTCGGGGACCTTCTCTTTCGATACACATGTTTCCACACACTTAAAAGATCAAGCCTACAAATTGGTTTAGGAAGAAAGAAGCATGCCCCTTGAATTAGGGCTTTGTTGGCCATATCCATGTCTTCCTCGAATGGTATGACTGTATAAAGAAAATAATTTAAAAAAGCATAATTTGAGGGAGAAGTAAATAAATATATAATGAAACCTTTTAAGTTGAAAAAGAAAGAATAAGCTCACAAATGATCGGCATATCCTTTTTAAGCAATATGCTATTGAGAAATACAGAGATATCCATTTCCTTCCCCACGTTAGTATTGGCCATAACAAGGTCAAATTGGTCATCTCCTTGTCGAATCATGGACAATGCAGCCGATGCTGAGTTAGTGATTTTCACTAAAAGAACATAGTAAATTGTCAACATTCATGTTATGAAAGTTTTGAATATCATGTATAAAAATAAAATATCTGGGGATACTTTTAGGAAAGAATAGGTGTTAAAAATATAGACGTAATCAAAATGAAAAGTATATCATGTGTCTATATACGGAGATTATTATGATTTTTCCAATAGAATTAGATTGAGATGGCAAACTAAATATTACCTTAAGATGCTTAATTTGCAACTAGAAAAATAAAAATACATGTTGAAGATGTTAACTCATATGTAGAGGAGATTTTTTCAAAAGAAGACATGTTCTGTTAGTTTTCAGTACAAAACTAGTGATTTAGTGTTTGAAAATTCAACTAAGTTGATCTTTGTGACCAAGCTATTTCAATGAATTGCAAACTTGACCACATTAATTTGCTACTTGTAGAAAATTAATAAATGTGCCTCTCTTTTATTTATCTTCTATAAGTAGTCTCTTTTACCAATTTCTCTCCCTAACAAATAAAATTTTCGCCTCACTTTTCAAGCTCTAATTCTTTTTCTTTGGTGACGATCCCTAAAATTTTGATTCCTAAAATAAAAATAAATAAATTGAGTTGAGGTCATTAAGTGAATAGACAAGAAAATAATGAAACTTAAAAGACATGAAAATCTGTAGAGATTGTCTTCTTGTTTCCAATCTCTTTCACACACAATTTAGATTTTGGAAAAACCATAAATATAAACAACCCACCAATTTCTGTCCAAACTCAACATTTTATCAATTTAACCATGTCATATGATGGGAAATAGAAAGGGAAACATAGAAAAAGAAAATTATATTTAATTTGTTATTCCCAATTTTACCATATATATACGTGAAAATAACTTTTGAGATTTATTAGTCTAATGACATGGTTTCGTAGTTTTCTTTTCAAATTTATATTCAAATAAACCGTTAATTGCCGTTATTTAAAAAAAATGTCACCCTACTACCTTAATCATGTAACACACTATGGATGAAAGATATTTTAAGAATATAACATACGTAAAAATAACTTTTGAGATTTATTAATTTAATGATATGGTTTCGCAGTTTTTAGATCCAAATAAACCGTTAGTTGCCGTTATTTTTAAAAATGTCACCCTACTACCTTAATTCATGTAACACACTATGGATGATAGATTTATAAAGAAGATAGCGTCTTTCATCAAAATTAAAGAAAATAAAAATCATCAGCATGCATAGACATGAAGATCAAATTCTCATAGATCTTATAAAATGAATAGAAACCCTTGGTGGTCAATTTTACCATCGTAAAATTCCTTAAGCACTGATGCTACGGCCAGGAGTGAAGAAATCTTCTGATCAACCAACAGGACACGGAGGCCACGAGCAGCAATAGGAACGAGAGAATCTTTTGAACCACTGGTACTCATTTTGTTAAAACTTCTAACCCCTTTGACAATGAACAAGGAGAAACCAGCTTAAAAACCCTAGACAAGTAGAAAGAGAGATATGCGTGCTTGTGTGTGTGTGTGTGTGTGTGTGTAGAGAGAGAGAGAGAGAGAGAGAGAGAGAGAGAGAGAGAGAGAAATATACAGATAGCATCTATATGAACTAACCTGGTACATAGAAAATTAGAAGATGAAAGTGTGGTATAACCTTCTGAGAGCTACTCTTCCATAAAACACATACTGGACTGGACTGGACTACACATTCAGCTTATGTAATGAGAGAGAGAGAGAGAATCTGCCATAGCAAGTGTAATCTGAATTCTCAATGCTTCAAATGAATAAGATCAACTGAGTTTGTTTTTTGTGACTATTAATTGTATTATCTCCACTTAACAAACTCACGGAAAACCAATAGCGGAAAGGTAAGGCCGATTCTTAGAGATATAGACGGTATAAGGGGACTGTGAATACTGCTATTTTAATATATAACAAATATTATGAATTTGGTCCATAATTTTACGCATAGAATTATTACATAAATTAAGTGGGTTTAGCTTAGTTGTCACTCCATTCTCTCATATTATTTTATTTCAAAATTTTGCACTAATAAGAGCATCTGCATCAACATAGTCAAAATAACAAAAAGGTAAAATTTAGTTAGTAAATCACAAAATTGTTCCTCCATCAGGCTCAACAAATTTTTTGTAAAATAACTTTTTGTTAAATTTGCTACAGTACCTCAACAAATTTATTGAGGCACTGTTCATTAGCTACATTATTTTTTACTATATTTTCTAGAGCAAAACTGGGCCAAAATCTTTAAACCGGTCGTTCACCCGGATGTCCTCCCGGATATCCTACCGAATGTCCCGTGAGTGCCTGTAGCAGAAGAAGAAAAAATGCCAAAAATTAGTCTAACCAGTGGATCGGCCGGTGGACCGGCGGGTCAACTGGCCGGTCAACCGGTCAACAGCAATTTTTTTTTTTAATTATTTATTTTTAAAGAATTGTTTGGATGACACCTCATCAATTTAATAAAAAAATAAAGAATAACAAATACAATCAGAAATTAATATTTTAATAAGATTGAGTTGGAATAAAGAGTTTGATGCAGTGAGTACTAAAAAGATGACTAGCTAAAATAACAAAAGTGGATTTTAAGTTATAATTTGACTCAAAATTTGCTGAAACTGATGCGGATGTTCTAAGGCCTCTTTTGGGAGCATGGAGAAAAGCCAATTTATTAATTTTTTTTTTTTTTAAAACATGCAAAAAAATAAAAAATAAAAAAGTGATGTGATCCAAATAAATCAATAAACCAATAAATTGGCTTTTTTCCTACTTCCCAAACAAGCCTTAATGTATTTTGTAGGGACCACTCGAAAATTTTAGTTGGTAAAAAATTTAATGTGAGTTTATGAGTTACAAAATTAATAAATGAGTTTACATGAGGTGATGAGTTCAAAAATATTTTTTTCTTGACCATAACAACTTTATTTAAATTTAATATATTAAATTATTTTATATTGTTCATTGTTTCTTCAGAGGATCTGCAAGTTAATCTGTATGTTAAGAATGTGATTTGATGAGAGGTAATTGATAATCAACGGTGATAAGTTAATTGCATCATAAGTGGCTTTTGTCAATTTTAGTAAGGTTGGTTCCTACAAATTACAATTCAGCAAAATAGGCATGATTATCTTTTTAATTACAACATTTAACACGATTTATGTAAGCACTTGTGCATTCTATTTACAATTTTTATGTCTTTTTAAAAGCATAAACATATGTAAGCATTTCTAATCAAATACATAGTACCTATTCTATACCTTAAAGGGGAAAAATATCAAGATTTTGTTTCTTCCATATAATGTTTTAATAAACCGTCCATCTTCGGCAGACTTTTCTTGCAACTTTTTCGGTGTTGGCGGTGGTCCGACAACGAACTAGCGGTGGTCAAGAGGCAGTTTGATAGTGATCTAACAACATTAAAGTAAAAATAAAAAAAAAATTAATTATTCTTTTCACCGAACAATTTCTTTAATCATATTATTATCTTCCTAAAAAATCAAAATTTGGATTTAATGTTAGATCCTCATAGAAATAAATTTATCACTAATAAACAAAATTTGGGTTGATGGCCACTTGTTCAAACTCAATCACCAAGCCTCATTTAGTCATTTAACAAGTTTAGGTACACAGTTGACCGAAAAAAGAAAATGTAACACTGATGTCTAACAAGGAGTGAAGCCCACATGATGTGGGGCCCATATCATATGGGACCCACATATAAGACCCCAGTCCCACTACATTGGGGTTTCCTAATTACACTCCTAATAACGTGGCTAAGACTCATGTGAAGTGGTTTGAGAAATGTCCCAACCTCTCCTCCGATTTCATCACTTTCCAATTGTACTTCTAATGATGTAGCAAATAATATCAACCAATCAATTTTCTTTAAACTCTTCTCTTTTTTTTCAAAATTATTTGCCATTAGAGATGTAATTGGGGGTAATGAAATAAGAAAATGTAGCATAACTCGTTTTACACTCCTCTCTCTTTGTCTCATCTGTAACTCCCTGATTTCATATTATTTGGAAGGGAAAATTAGAGGAATAAATCATTTATCTATGAGGCCCGGTTTGTTTTGGGTTATAGGGGATGAGATTTGATTAAGATAGATGTGGGACTCATTAAAATAGTATTTGTTTCGCGGATTATGTTAGATGGGATTAAAAGTACGATAACGATTGAGTGAAGAAATTATTAGTATAGTAGTATTAAGTTGGAGATGTAAGATAAAGTGTATTTGTTTATATACTAGTGTGATAGTATTAGTTAGTTGGGACTAAATCTGTAAAATTCCTCCTCACAAATAATATAATTTTGTTAGTTTTGTAAAGTAGAAGGCAAAATGATAATTTAGCTATCAATTTGTGTGAGGGGATTAGCTATCCCAACATTTCCATGGGATGTCAATCCCACCGTAGGAAGGGATTCATACTCCCATAGAATTAGTAATCCCATGACATTTATTGCACACAAACAAAGGTTTGGTGGGTCCCATGAATTGGTAATTGAATCTCCCATTCTAAACCCCCAATCAAACATGGCCTAAGGCAATGTTTACAAACCTGGCCCGGCCCGGCCAGTTAAATCAGTAACTGGGCCTTGTTCCAGTCTGGAAAAACCTCTAAACCTGGACTAGGATAAAAACCGGTGTAAAATGCAAGAACTGGATAGACCATCGATTGAACCGACAAAACTGGTGACCCGAACTCAATTATTATGAACCGACCAAGTTTGTTGAACATATATATAGTACTGAAAAAAAATCTCAAATCTTAGGGCTACAACAGAAGGGTTTTTCTTCAGCTCCTCTCTTTCTCTCTTTTGGGTATTGCTGGTTTTGGCTTGAAATCCCACTTTCTCTATCCAGCAGCTGCAAAATTTTGGTAAATGGAGGACACAAATCCGGTGACTACTTCGACCTCTGCTATTGCTTTGTTTCATTGCTCTGTTTTGTTGGTAACTATTCTCTCTCTCTCCTCCTTCTCTTCCTCTTCTGCAACGGTGGCGAAGACGGAATCTCTTGCGCCAGCCTCACCATTTTTGCTGGAGAGTATAAAATTGGTTGGTTTCTTGATTCGGAAAGATGAAAATTGGTCCCAAATGGTTGAGTTTTTTTTTTTTTTGAAAATTTGGGTTTTTCATCATCATCAATCAGTCCTTTATACTTGTCTTCTTCATTTTTTCTTCTTTTGTTTGGATTTTTTTTCTATCGGAAAGAGAGTCCATTGATTTTTGGTGTGAGTAGAGCTTTCTCTTTTTCTTTGTTTGTTTATGATGAAATTTTATTTTCTGGATAATTCTTAGTTTAGTTTTTCACAATGTGGGTTCAAGTTATCTTGACTTTTCATTACGAATATATATAAATTTATCTCTGTGTCTGCTGTAAATGCTTGTTTGATTTATCTCTACGTCTGTTGTAAATGCTTGTTTGATTTTAATCTTTCTTGAAGTTTATGGTTTTTGTTAAGCTAATGTTAAGAAAATATGAAAGATTGAAAGCATTTTACAGGTCAGAACTACCCATTTCAATGCTTGTTTGATTTAAGTATGTTCTAAAGTTTATGTTTCTGTTGAGCTAATGTTAAGAAAATATGAAAGATTGAAAGCATTTTGTTTGTTATTGTTCTTTTTTTTTTTTTTTTTTTGTTTTTTTTTTTTTTTTTTTTTTTTTTTTCATAGCTGTTAGATACATGATAATAAAATTTTGATTTCATGCTATTTTTTTTATAAATTTATGATTCCATAGCTATTAGTTAATGGTTTAGTGAACTAATTTTTTGATTATATATTCAGATACTCATCTTCCACAAATAAATATATGTGTACTCATCTTCCAAAAAATTTGATTTCATAGCTGTGCTAATTTTCTAATAGTACTAAATGTATTATATAATGTTGTTTTAGGTGAAATGGATTCATCTAGCTATAATTCAACAGCACACTCTAATATCCCATCATTAACAAGAGGTAAATCTGATCCAGCATAGGACCATGTAACTACAGGGCAAGCTTCCAATGGGGAAAAACTTTAATATGTTTGTATTGTGGAAAAACTATCAAAGGTGGAGGGATTACTAGAATGAAACAACATCTTGCATGAAAGTCTGGTGAGATTGGTCCATGTAAGAAAGTTTTAGGTGATGTTAGGTACCGAATGGAAGAGGCTTTGAAAGTAATTATTGAAAGAAAAAAAAAAAAAACAAAGTGAGGAATCTAATCCCTTTGGTTGGGATGTTTTCGAATTTAAGGATGATGCTGAAATTAAAGAAATAATTCCACAAAGCAATAAGGGCATCTAATTAATGAAGGTGGTGGGAGTAGGAATAAGAGTAAAACAGCAATGAAACGAGAAGAAAAAGGAAAGGAACCTGCAAAAATTAATAATTTTTTTTGCACCAAGGACCACTCCGAGCTGTCAACCAACTATCAAAAGTGCCCTTGCAACTAAAGAAGCTGTACATAGGGCACATATGATTGTGGCAAAATTTTTGTATGACACATGTGTTCCAATGAATGTCGTTAATTCCATATACTTTCAGCTCATGTTTGATGATACAATCGCCATTGGTCCAATATATAAAGTACTTACCTACCATGAAGTTCGAGTTCCTTTATTGAATGACTCGAAGAAAGAGCTTCAATTGTTTATTGACTCTATAAAGAGTACTTGGGCTGATACTGGGTGTACAATTATGGGTGATGGTTGGAATGATGGTAGACATAAAACTCTCATTAATTTTCTTGTATATTGCCCTAGAGGAACTACTTTTGTTAAATCTGTTGATACCTCTGATGTTGTAAAAGATGCTTTGAAGAAATTATTGAGTGGCTGAGAGTGAGCAATATTGTGTACATGATGACAGATAATGGGGCAAATTATGTTGCTGCTGGAAGACTTGTTAGTCAAACTTACAAGAATATTAATTGGTCTCCTTGTGTAGCACATTGTTTGAACTTAGTGTCAAGTGATATTTCCAAGTTGAAACATGTGAAAGAGCTTGCCTTTAGAGCATCAAGTGTGACAAGATTTATTTATAATCGCCCATGGTTGATAGCTTGGTTGAGGAAAATGAAGGGATGGACTGAAATTGTCCACCCAAGAGCAACCTGTTTTGCCACTACTTTCATTGCATTGCATAGTATTCAAAAACACATGCATGATTTGAAAGCCTTAGTGACAAGTAAGGATTTTGTCGATTCAAGGCATGCAAAAGATAAGAAAGCAAAAGAAGTTGTTGCTATCATTTTAGACAGTAAGTTTTCAAATGTTTGCTTGATCATTGTTAAGATTGTTGAGCCATTCATAAGATTGTTGCGTATTGTTGATGGAGATAAAAACACCTTTAATGGAATATGTATATGATGGCATGTATAGGGCAAGAATAGCAATTAAAAATGTTTTCATGAAAAAAAAAACATTGTACAAGCCTTATACAAGTATTATCAAAGATCGTTGGGATAGGACATTACGTAAAAATATCCATGCTGCAGCTTATTGGTTGAATTCGGCTTTTCAATATGATCAAGCATCATTTTGCGAAAAACCAAAGGTTTTGGGAAGTATGCTTGATGTGATAGAAACAAAAGCAACATGTAGCAAGACAAAACTCTTGGATGAAACTAGATTGTTTCGAGATCAATTAAAAAGTTTTGAAAGAGAGCTTGCTATTATTACATCCAAGACAACACAACCAAGTAAAATTATTTATTACATTTGATTTTTTTCTTTATGATTGCTTAATAATTTTTTTAAGTGTAATATTAGATCTAATTTATTTATTTTTTTAGATAATAAGATGAATGGTGGAGGTTATTTGGCCATAGTGTTCCAAATTTGCAAAAGTTAGTTATTCGAATTCTTAGTCAAACTAGTAACTCTTCTGGATATGAAAGGAATTGGAGTATTTTTGAACGTATACATACGAAGAAGATGAATAGATTGGAACATTAAAAGGCTTAATGATCTTGTATACATTCATTATAATTTGCGGTTGAAGAATAGGTAAATGAACCATTTACCTTGTCATGCATTTACTAATAAAATATTTATTCAAGTAGTCTTACTTTTAAGTGAAAATTATAGGCATTTCAACAAAATGAAGAACTATGATCCAGTTGACATTGAAAGTATTCACAAAACTGAGTTTTGGATTGTTGAAGATGAAGAAGAACCTTATCTTTTTTATTTTAATGAGTTGGGACAAATATTTGTAGTAACAAATTATAGGCATTAATGCTTTATCAAGAAAATAAGAGGCAATGTCATGGTCTACGTGATGGTTAGTAAGTAATTATTTCATTATTATATAACAATTTTTTTGTTATTATTAAATTGATTACTTATTGATTTTGTTGTAACTATTGTAGAAGATGACGAGGATGATATGGTCTTAGAGGTTAGAGATGATATAGACCTTGGATCATTTAGTGATGTCAACGTGGGTGATAGATCTAATGCTCAAAGTGGTGAAGTTGGCACAAGCAACAATGAAAATGAGGATGACAATGCTTGGCTAACGGTGGGCTTCCCAAGGAATTAGGCAAAAAAGCTTTTTATGGCATGATGTGTTTGTAGTAGATTGGTTTTGAATTTTTTTTTAATATTTATTTATCTACTTTCATTTAGAAAGGATAGATGCTCATTAGTGTATTTTAAGATTTGAAATTATAGATCTTATCTCTATGCTTGCTTGGTTTATGTTTGTGTTTGAGATTTGACTCTTAATTAATGTAGTAAATTATGGTATTTTTATTTGACTATGTTTGTGTTTTTATTTGACAAATAAGTAATATTAATTACTTTTAGTATAATACTTTTATTACTTTCATTATTATGATTGTATTTATAATATTTTCTATTTTCTAACTTTGATATATGTGTAGATTGTGCGGTGATTTTTGCTTGTCAAAAGTGTTACGCAACCCATTTAGAGAAAGGTTTTCAACAAATAAAAATAAGATATATCACATTATTATTGCAAATTACAATTTCATTGTGAGTGATATTTGAAAATTCTATTATTTTGTTGAATTTAATTATTTTTTTATTTTTACATTTATATTTTTAATATATTTATAATGTAATTATGACGTCACGACTTGACTGCTTCAACCCGACGGTTGAATCGGTGACCTGTCCACCCGGTCCTTTTTCCGGTTTACTCACCGGTTCAATTTTCAAAACATTAGCCTAAGGTACTATGATAAGTTTTGGAGGAGAGGATTAGTAAAGGTATCTAACAGTTAGATTTCAAAACTAATGAGGGGATTAATTAAAAAAAAGACTATTTTAGCCATGTTGTGTGCGTGCTTTTATGGCTTTTTGTTTTTTTGAGTATTACATCATTATATATATAAATTTTAAAATAATATAGTAAAAAAATATTTATAAAATATAATTTTTAAGATAAATTACAAATACACCCCATGAGGTTTGATTAAAATACGAATCACCCCCTGTGATTTTGAAAATTACATTCCATCCCCTGAGATTTCTAATTTCATAACGAATCGTCCCTTTTATTAATAAATCATCAAGTCAATTAACAGTGGTTTGCTACTAAGTGGTTGCTTTGCTGCTGGTTTTGATGCTAATTGCTGTTAAGTGTTGGCTTTGTGTTATTTTCCCCTCCTCTCTTTTTGGTTCTTTTGATTGGTTCCTCACCAATCTTGGGTTCTGTGCTAGCAGAGAATTGTGCTTTTATATCGGTGTCAACCTAGTTGGGATCAGTATGGTCAGCTACGATGCTATTTGCACTTTTCGTCTTTATTGATGTAAGTTTTCGCATGTATCTTGTTTTTTTCATAAATAAAGTTTCTTTTTACTGATCCAAAAATAAATAAATAAATAAATAATAATTTTTAATGATGTTAGAAATATATTTCAATTAATAATTTAGATAATTTTATTATTGTATAGAAGAACAATTATAAATTTTATTTATTTTTAGTTAATTCTTTTAAATAAAAAATACTAACAATGAGATATTTGTAATTTTTTAAACCGCATGAGGCAATCTATACTTTAAGCAAACCTTAAGAGTGTATTTGTAATTTATCCTAACTTTTAATATTAAAATATATTTAAAAAAAATTACCAAAGGATATTAATGATATTTTCATGTAGTTAATCCACTCACTAAAATATATCACAAACAAACACAATTTTTCTTAATCCATTCACTAATAATTTCATACTAACAATCCACATATTAACAATTTCATTCACCATTTGTGAGACATTCTCATTGTGTGATTTGTCTCTGGATTCGTAGAGAATGTTTGAAAAAATGACTATTTTATTTAATTTTTACAAAAAAAAATTAAATTAAATTTTTAAAAAATTATTAAATAATTTAACTTTTTAATTATTTTAAAAAAAATCAACATCTCAAACGGGCCTATTCCTCGTGGTTAGGGATGTAAGAAAAACCGAAAAAATCGACTAAACCGATCGAACCGGATCGAACCGGTCATATTTGGTTGGTGTTTTAATATGAATCGGTCTGTTCGGTTTTGGAAATTAATTTTTTTTTAGTTTTCGGTTCGGTGCCGGTTTTGGTATACTATACACCGATTTGCACCGAAACCGACCGAATATATTTACATATAATAATATTAAATATATAATGAATATTTTGACTCTATTTGATAGACTTGTGGTTTAGACTTATGGGATGATTGTTTTAAGTTTTGGTTTTGTTTTGATGTCAAAACTTTGATTCTGAAATTATATTTTGTTTCTAATTCTAATTCACTAAAAGCTTCGAGCCTTAATATTTATTAATTTTTTATTTGTATTTTTGTGAATGGTTAGATTAGATATGATTAAAATTGTGTACAAATGGCTAATTTAATATTTTTATATAAATTATTTATTATACTATAAATTTAAGAAATGACTTAATTTTGAAAGCATTTAAACCGATTAAACCGCATGGAACCGAACCGATTGAATCGGTGCGGTTTGGTGCGGTTTGATAAAAAATTTGGTCTGCATTGGTTTTCAATATAATAAAACCGACATTATCAGTTCGGTGCAAAATTTCACCTAAACATCGACCGTCCCGAACCGATTACATCCCTACTCGTGGTCCATCCCCCGCCGATAATTCCCTGCAGGACTAAGGTCACCCGCCATGTTCGACCTTAGGTTACGTGGCGAAATCCCATTCGACGCAGCAACTACACTTTCTGGATCAACGTGACGCACTTCACGTGAAAACGCGTCAGGATCCTCTGGAGTAGAAATCCTACAGTGATCTCCTAGAGTGGAAGATCCAATGGTTGACAATAAAACTCACCAAAACGACGTCGTTTTGGTGAGTAAGTTGAAAAAAAAAAAAAAACAAAAAAGAAAGAGAGAGACAAGAAGAGAGAGAGAAGAAGATCCCCAAATTCTGCCATGGCTGGGTTTTCAAATTTCTGAGTTTTTCTTCCGTCACTCCTTCATCTTCCCTCTCCTCTTCTTTATTCTCTCTTCGGTGATCGTCACCTATGTTCTTCACCGGCGAGCAATTGATGAGTGGTCATATAAGGATTTGAGAAAAGTATATTTTTTTTTATAATTTCTGCACTTGATGATGATTCAAATCCCCTCCTTCTTCTTCTCTAAAAACTACAAAGCAATCCTACAAAGCAATTCTTCTTCTCTAATTACACCACATTAAACCCACTTTTGTGATTTTAATTTTTTTTTTTTTTTTGTTGATAAAATCGTTTATATATTTCTTTGTTTTGATTTATATATATAGAGAGAGAGTTTTGCTTTGATCTGGGAATGATTCTCTGTGAGGAAAAATAACAAACACCAAAGGTACAAAATCAAAATAGTAAAAAACAAAAGACATAGACATGTAAGATTAATATCAGATTTCCCAAGAAACAAACAAAATTAAAGGAAGGCATTGCCACAAAGATCATATAGATATTTATTTGACTCCATTACTTGCTTCTTAACAAGGACAGAGTATCATCAAAGGAAGGCATTGTCTTGAATATTTTGAAATTATTTTTGGAATCTTCATCTTTATCTAAAAGGCTAAGTTTTGCTTCTTCCTTAGCAAAAACGCAGTCATCATCGTCTGTAATCGACTCCGGAAGGAAAACTCTCATGTATATTGTAGCTATCACCCAGATGAGATATTGACAGTATTAGAGGCAAGAGTTGTAGCTAATATGAATCGGCGGTGTTTGGTGGCGGCGGGACGGCGAAGAGGAGAGGGAAGATAAAGGGGTGAGGGAAGTAAATCTCACAAATTTGAAAACCCAGCCATGGCAGAGTTTGTGATCCTCTTCTCTCTCTCTTATTGTCTCTCTCTCTTTGTTTTTGTTTTTTGTTTTTTATTTTTATTTTTTTTTTGTTTTTTCAACTTACTCACCAAAACGACATCGTTTTGGTGAGTTTTACTTTCAACCATTGGATCTTCCACTTTAGGAGATCACGTGGGAGTTCTACTCTAGAGGATGAAAACCGATAACATTAATGCTGACGTGCCCACCTCACTCCACGTAACCACGTCCACGTAGGAGCACGTCAGATTAAAAAGGTATCGAAACAGAAAAAAGATGAAGCAGATAACAGAAAGGTCACAAGAAGTGAAGCTCAAAAAAGCTCTCTGATAAATGAACATATAGCATAGATATTGACAGGGATAGGCCCATAGAGCCCACGGCCCACCATTCAAACCCCACTATACAACCCGGTTAGCCAAATTCAACACAGCTGGAGTCCAACTGGACAAGGAAGACCAACGATGCTCGGACACGTGGAAGGCGCAGAACAGACCACGTCAGCAGACAAAGATCTGCAAAGTTATTGCCACAACACATCACCATTAATGCAGCCCATCACAGCATTTATTACGACAACACCTCTCAGCCGGAATGACACCCCCTCGCCCTGAACAAGGCGAATCACGCCTCAAGCTTTCGGCGGGGACAATCAGAACGACGGAGACAGCGAAATGATTACAGTGGGATATAAGCTAAACTCGAAGAGAAGAAGAAGGTTAAGTTTTTCATCCTCCTCTCCCTCTCCCTTTCTCTCTACATTTGGTCCATCACCTTTATTGATTCATACACCGGAGGGTTCGCCGGGGGACTACCCCGTTCCCCGATTGAACTTGTTTGCAGGTTATCCAGTGGGCTTAAGGAGCTTGGATCAGTCCGACCCATCCACCTAGACGAACTGCATCATCAGTTGGCGCCGTCTGTGGGAACCTGGTTCTTATCCGCGCGCCAGTTGTGTTCATTGTCGCCGGAGACCCTCGTTCCAACGATCCTTTTTTACCCATCAAGGTGTATGGTCACGACTAGATCCATGGCTTCTCACCACAATGCCGCTGACCACCAGACCGACCCTCCCAACCCAAACCAACCGCCACAATATTTCATCGAGCTCACCAATAGCATCAACCGCATGGCTGAGCAAAACCAAGCCTTGATAAATGCCTTGCTCCAAAGAAATCTTCCCATGCCGCCTCCGCCACCCCCAGATGATCCGCCTATCCAGAACAAGTCCTGAGCCACACCATCCCACAACCCAACTTTCCTAACTTGGGAGGCTTGCAACCGCCTCACCCACAAGTCATTCCACCACCTCCACCTCCACACCCGTCGATCGCACCACCAGCTCCCGAGCAGGAAGCCAGCAGTATCCAACATCCACCCCAGCCTCCATTCCCCTCCGGAGGTGACAACATTCCCCTCTGGGACGCTGAACTCCGAGCCATGAAGCTTCAGCTCCAAGGGGTCATGCAGAACATTCAACACAAACCCTCTACCACTACAAACTCACCATTCGTTGCCTCCATTCGAGACAAACCTCTGCCCGCCAAATTCAAAATGCCCACCATTGACTCCTTCGACGGGACCACGGACCCAGTCGATCACCTGGAAACCTACCGCACCCTCATGATTCTCCACGCCTTTCCGACGAGATCATGTGCCGAGCTTTCCCTGTAACATTGAAGGGGTCAGCTCGGCTTTGGTTCAGTCAGTTACCGGCGGACTCTGTCTCCACCTTCCAGCACCTCAGCGACTCTTTCCTCAGCCACTTTATCGGAGCTCAACGTCAGCGCCGTCCTGCAACCCAACTTCTCAACATCCGCCAGACCGAGGGGGAGTCACTACGCAGCTTTGTTACTCGCTTCAATACCGAAGCTTTGCAGGTGGCTGAAAATGATGACAAGGTCATCCTCACCGCATTCATGGCAGGTCTACGGTCGTCTGATTTCCTCTTCTCACTTTCTAAAAACCCCCCGACCTCCATGGCAACCCTACTCTCCAAAGCCCAGAAATATATGAACGCAGAAGACTCATTAGCCGCTCGGCAAGACCCGATCACTAAAAACCCGACCCCCAGAGATAAGAGGAAAGACCCCGAACCCCGAAACACTCAGTACAACAACCAAACACCCCATTATGCCGACCGGCCTCCGCGCACCGACCGACCGGCACCAGCTAGACCACCTGGTCGGTTCGAGAGGTATACCCCCCTTAACTCCCCCATGGAACAGGTCCTCCATCAAATCCAGAAAGACTACCCCCTCAAATGGCCCCTACCTTCACGAAACCCTTCCAGCCGGAAAGACCAGTCCAAATATTGCCGTTTCCACCAAGACCACGGCCATAACACGGACGACGTATCAATCTCAAGGACCAGGTCGAAGCCCTGATACGTCAAGGGCGTCTCAGTCGGTTCACAAATATCCACCCTCAGCAGAGACAGAAGACTGAGCCCCTCAGACACGACCGTCGGCGCACCCCGCCCCGACACCAAGCCCACCTGACCAGGGTCGTGATCGTCAACAACCACAACCACGACCCCCAGGAAATCCTCCTCCACCAGTTGGAGAAATCGGGTCATTTCAGGCGGGCTCGCCTGCGGAGGACCATCCCGCTCAGCTCAGAGGGCCGAGCTCAGAAAAATCCGGCAGGGCTCGGACAACACGGTGGCCATGGTCGACAGACCTTCAAAGCAGCCAAAGCAGTGGATTGAACCCATCACCTTCACAGACGCCGATTGTGCAGGAATCCGCTATCCCCATGATGATCCCCTAGTGATCTCTTCAATCCTCTCCAATTACAAGGTCAGACGAGTCCTCATAGACAATGGCAGCTCTTCAGACATCATCTTCCTAAATTGCTTCCGCCAGCTTAAGGTCGGAGAAGAGAGCTTGACCCCACTCCAAACCCCTCTGTCGGTTTCACCGGCGACCGTGTGACCTCGATCGGCTCCATCGACCTCCTATCACCATCGGCGAACACCCCAGGCAGACCACTAAGTTGCTCACCTTCCTTGTGGTCGATTGCCCCTCTGCTTACAACATCATCCTTGGCCGCACGGCCCTGAATGCCTTCCAAGCCATCACATCCACTACCATCTTGCCATCAAATTTCCTACTGATTCCGGTGTCGGGACAGTCAGAGGAGAGCAGACAGTGGCCAGGGATGCTACGTCGCCTCCCTTAAAGAAGTTAAGCTTGAAGGAAGCAATGATCATTGAAGGGCTCGACGCCCGGGATGAAGACGAGTTGGTCAGAGGAGAACCAGTGGAGGAGCTCGTCGAGGTCAATATTGATCCCACCAACCCGCTCAAAACAGCTAAAATCGGCAGCCAACTACCTTCCCAAGCCAAAGCCGACCTTACTGCCCTCCTGACCGAGCACAGGGACATCTTTGCTTGGACTCATGCTGACATGCCAGGCATTGACCCTTCTCTCATAACCCACCGCCTCAGCATCGAACCTCATTTCAAACCTTACCGCCAAAAGCAGCGAATCTTCCACCCAGAGCGTAATAATCTTATCGCTGCAGAAGTTGACAAACTCCTTGACGCCCAGTTCATCCGAAACGTGGACTATCCTAAGTGGCTGTCCAATGTGGTCCTGGTTCGCAAAAACAACGGCAAATGGCGTCTCTGCGTCGACTACTCCGACCTGAACAGAGCTTGCCCCAAGGATAGCTACCCACTTCCCCGCATAGATCTGCTGGTCGATGCCACGGCCGGTCACCAAATGCTCAGTTTCATGGATGCTTTCTCTGGGTACAACCAAATCATGATGCACTCATCGATCGGGAACACACATCCTTCATCACCGACCGAGGTACCTACCACTACTGCGTAATGCCGTTCGGATTAAAAACGCTGGGGCCACCTACCAACGGTTAGTCAATGCAGTTTTCCACCATCAGATCGGTCGAAACATGGAAGTATACGTGGATGACATGCTAGTTAAGAGCAAACTCTCCACCGATCACATCGCCGACCTGCGAGAGACTTTTGCCACCCTTCGAAAGTATCAGATGAAGCTCAACCCCGAGAAGTGCGCCTTTGGCGTAGGGTCTGGGAAATTCTTGGGCTTCATGGTTAGTCAACGGGCATTGAGGCTAACCCTGAAAAGATCAAAGCTCTGGTCGAGATGCAGTCGCCCAAAACGGTTAAAGAAGTTCAACGGCTCGCGGCAGAGTAGCCGCCCTCAACCGTTTCATCTCCCGCGCCACAGATAAGTGCCTACCCTTCTTCAAAGTCCTCAGGCAGACCTTCGAATGGACAACTGAGTCCGAAGAGGCTTTCCAGCAGTTAAAACGGTGTATGGCCAACCCACCCCTCCTTTCACAAGCCATCACAGGCGAACCCCTCTTCCTCTACCTAGCAGTATCAAACACTGCTGTCAGCGCGGCCCTCATCAGAGAAGATGGCTCAGTCCAACGGCCTGTTTATTACATCAGCCGAGCTCTGAGGGGAGCAGAGCAGAACTACCCTTTGCTAGAAAAACTATCCTTGGCTTTGGTCACTGCATCCAGACGACTTCGCCCTTACTTCCAAGCCCACCCTATAGTGGTCCTCACCGACCAGCCCTTGAAGAAGGTCATGCAACAACCAGAACTTTCGGGCAGACTAATGCAGTGGTCAGTCGAACTCAGCCAGTTTGACATCTCCTACCGCCCTCGAACAGCAATCAAGGGCAAAGCTATAGCCGACTTCATCATGGAATTCACCAATCCTGTGCCGCCCACTACCTCAATCGGCCCCATCAGCCCCTACCGATCCAGAAGCCCCCATTCCTGGACTCTCAACGTTGACGGGTCATCTTCGCAGAGCGGGTAGGGGCTGGCATCATCCTCGCCTCCCCTGAGGGTGGCTATTTCAAATGTGCTCTTCGCTTCCTGTTTGAGGCCAGTAATAACGAGAGCGCTGAGTATGAAGCGTTGATAGCAGGGTCCGCCTCGCCAAAGACATTGGAGTCGACCAGATCCGCGTGCTCAGTGATTCCCAACTCATCGTCGGTCAGATCACGGGGAATTTGATGCCAAGGATGATACAATGCGAGCTTACAGAAACATAGCACTCCCCCTTGTTCGCCTCTTCAATACTTTCCAGATCAGGCACATACCCCGGACGGAAAACTCCAAAGCGGACGAAATGGCCCGGCTGGCTTCCGCCGACCATTCCGACCTTAGCGACGGAGTCCACCTTGAATATCTAGCTCACCCGGCCATCTCGCCCGACCCACAAGAAGTGCAATTCCTCCAGACTGAACCCATCCCTTGGGCATCCGACATTCTCCTCTTCTTGACCGCTGGGGAGCTCCCAACGACCAACAGCTAGCTGCCAAGGTCAGAGCTCGATCGGCTAACTACATCCTGGTCGATGGCATCCTTATAAACGAGGTTTTTCGCGCCCATACCTGCGATGCCTCAGCCCCACCCAGGCAACCTATGTCATGCAAGAAATCCATGAGGGGATCTGTGGCAACCACTCGGGGGGCAGGTCCCTCGCTCAGAAAGTACTCCGCACAGGCTACTTCTGGCCGACTCTCAGCCAAGATGCAACCGATTTTGTGCTTAAATGCGACAAGTGTCAGCGCTTCGCCAACATCCCACACGCCCCTCCTACCGAACTGATCACCCTTTGCAGCCCTTACCCATTCGCCAAATGGGGGATCGACTTGGTTGGTCCACTCCCCACCGGCCGCGGCCAGACCAAGTTTGCAATTGTCGCCATCGATTACTTCACCAAGTGGGTAGAGGCAGAACCCCTGGCCACCATCACCGAGCGAAATACGACCAAGTTCATTTGGCAGTCGATCGTTTGCAGGTTTGGCATCCCTCAAGCCATCGTCACCGACAACGGAAAGCAATTCGACAACACCAAGTACAGGCAGTTTTGTGCAGACCTCCAGATTCAACCATGTTTCTCCTCCCCTGGTCACCCCAAGCAAACGGCCAAGTTGAGGTCACAAACCGTTCTCTCCTGAAGATCATCAAAACTAAGCTCGAAGCTGCTAAAGGCCTCTGGGCTGAGGAACTGCCACATGTACTCTGGGCCTACCGAACCACTGCCCGGACTCCTACAGGGGAAACCCCTTTTCGCCTAACATACGGCGCTGAGGCGGTCATTCCTGTAGAAGTCGGTCTGCCCACCCCCAGGGTCCTACATCCAGATCTTGCCTCAACCGAAGAACTCCGTCGAGCGGACCTGGATCTCATTGAGGAGCTCAGAGCGACTGCCGCTGTCAGATTGGCCTCGTACCAACAGAAAATGAGAGCACACTACAACCGCAGAGTCCGACCGCGGGAGTTCTCCATTGGCGACCTTGTCTTGAGAGAAGCAACTCTTGCCACAAAGAATCCAACCGAGGGCAAATTGGCAGCCAAATGGGAGGGGCCCTATGTGGTGAAGGCCCGACCACGACCAGGCACTTACCGACTTCAAGACATGGATGGCCGAGACCTTCCCCATCCCTGGAATGCTGAACACCTGAAGCGTTACTACCAATGAGTCCTTACTCTTGTATTATCGAAATTGTTGTATTTTCCTTTTTCAATACATAATACAAATGTCGACTGGAGTTCCCACTTTCTATAATTCAACTGTCTGAATGTAGCTTCCATGCAACTTTTCTTTGCAGCGCCACTTTCTCAAAAGCCTCAGCCAGACCTGAGCACCTCCAAAGGCCAGACCGAGCACTCAAAGCCTCAGTCCGACCTGAGCACCTTCAACAGCCTCGGCCAGACCGAGCGCTCAAAAGCCTCAGCCAGACCTGAGCACTTTCAAAGCCTCAGTCCGACCTGAGCACCTTCACAGCCTCGGCCAGACCGAGCCTCAAAAGCCTCAGCCAGACCTGAGCACTTTCCAAAGCCTCAGTCCGACCTGAGCACCTTCAACAGCCTCGGCCAGACCGAGCGCTCAAAAGCCTCAGCCAGACCTGAGCACTTTCCAAAGCCTCAGTCCGACCTGAGCACCTTCAAAGCCTCGCCAGACCGAGCACTCAAAAGCCTCAGCCAGACCTGAGCACTTTCCAAAGCCTCAGTCCGACCTGAGCACCTTCAACAGCCTCGGCCAGACCGAGCACTCAAAGCCTCAGCCGACCTGAGCACCTTCAAAGCCTCGGCCAGACCGAGCGCTCAAAAGCCTCAGCCAGACCTGAGCACTTTCCAAAGCCTCAGTCCGACCTGAGCACCTTCAAAGCCTCGCCAGCCGACCTGAGCCTTCAAAGCCTCAGCCGACCTGAGCCTCAAAAGCCTCAGCCAGACCTGAGCACTTTCCAAAGCCTCAGTCCGACCTGAGCACCTTCAACAGCCTCGGCCAGTCCGAGCGCTCAAAGCCTCTGCCAAACCTGAGCATTTTCACAAGCCCCAGTCAGACCTATGAATGAAGGGTCATCAAACAAAACCTCAGTCATGGTCTGGCGCTTGACCACAATTTCAACATATTTCGACACTTAGTCATATTTTAAAGATGTCTTCCCATATTCCATTTACAAATCACATCTTCAAGCATTACATCTCAGCCTACTTTTTCAAGGTAATTTGACACTTAGTCATATTTTAAAGATGCTCCGCCATATTTCATTTGAAAATCACACCTCCAACATCTCATTTCAATCTACTTTTTCAAGATACTTTGACATTTAGCCATACTTTAAAGATGTTATCCCACACTTAAACAAATTTGCTATTTCACTCTGTATTAGAAGATTCCTTATCCTATTCTGGCTTAGGTTTGGCCTGGCACATGCATTTGCTGAAAACATCAGTGCACAAAATAGTCACAAGCAAAGCAAATCAAGACCAAATCAACACAAACAGAGATATGCAAAAATGTGCCATAAGTACATCATCGACTAGAACCATAAGCGAAATTTTGTTCATTCAAACAAAGTCTATACACAATTCATTACATCACCTTAAAAAAAAAAAATCTGTATACAAAGGCAAAAACAACCCCCCACAAAACATCCCCAGCTCACTCTTCTCCTTCACTTGAGGCCAGGTCTTCTTCTTCCACGCCTTCGTCTAGTGGGGTCTGGGCCACATCATCTTCACCAATGACTACGCCACACAAGTCAAGATCTGGGAAGAGCTCCTCTACCCTCCTTTTACACATTTTCCACCCACTGTCCCAGTATTCTGACATCTCATGCTTATAGAAGTCCGACTGCTGGAAGCTTGCAATAACCTCAGATTCAGCTCTCCCTTCAGCAGTCGGCCTTGATGGGCCAGCCCCTCCAGTATCTTCTCTGGCCAAGCTACTGGCAACGGCAGCATCAATCGCCATTTGGAACTCAGGGGACTCTTTGAATTGTGCAACAGCTGCAACATAAAGATCAGGGTAGGCTGCCTTCTCTGAGGCCGCTTTCGCCTTCTCTTCGTTGAGCTCTCTCTGTAAAGCCTCCCTTTCAGCCGCAGCCTTAGCCTTCTCTGCATCCAACTCCCCCTTCCAGGCCTCCACCTCAGCCGCCAACTTCCCTCTCTCTTCTTCAAACTGCTTCCGCAAGGTCTCCCCCTCCACTGCCGCCCTGCTTCGCTCTGCCTCCAACTCCTTGCGCAGGCTCTCGCCCTGCTCCACCGATCTGGCACGCTCCTCCTCTACCTCCTTCTGCAGAGTTTCAGCCTTAGCATCTGCCTCATCCTTCTGCCTGACCAGCTCTTCATTGTTACTCATGGCTTCCTCATGCCGCTCGATCGCGGTGGCACAGGCCTTCTGGGACTCCTCCAGCTTCTTCTGTTCACCAGTCAGCTGGAATTCGAGCGACGTTACCTTACGACGCACCTCCTCCAACTCCAACTTAACTGATGGCAGCTCAGAGTGGGCAGCCCTCCATATGGCACTGTCCCCTTTCAGTTTGGCCAGGTCTGCCTTGGCCTCGTCCGCTCTGACCTTGGCCGCCGCCGTCTTCCTCAGCAGGGCCCCTGCCAGCGTAGTTACCTCCATTTGGGCGGAGCATAACCCCCTGAACAGGTCTGCCTCACTGAATCCAGAGGCGGCGCGCAGAGCTGGTTCCTCCACCATCTTCACTAAGCGGTCTGCCGCCGCCTTAGCTGGGCCACCGTCTTCCCCCAGCCTCCCAGCCACCGCTCGCGTATGGTAAATTGTAGCAGCAGAGCTGACCCCCCCTTCCTGGGGCGCAGGACCTCCCTGAGGTCGTTCTTCCCTCCTTTGTTCAGGATCTCTTCTCCCCACCCCCATGCCGATCCCAGCCCTCATGGGCACGACGTCCCTAACTTGGGAGGCTACGTCCACCACTTGTGGGACGACCCGCCCCTCTGCAGCCTCCTCCACAACTGGGGTCTCCTTCAACTTTTTGGGCGCGGGCTCATCTGCAGCCCCCTCTGGGGCACTTTGCCCCTTTTCCTTCAGACCCTCTGCCTCCCCCCGTCTCACCCTCTTCTTTTTCTTCCCCACGCCTAAGTCCTCCATCTCCTTCAACGACCTCTCCTTCAGAGGATCCTTGGGGAGCGGGCGTGGCACAAACCCACTCAAGTCCTTCTGCCCCAGAGGCTTGGGACGAGGTCGAATCCTCTCCCTTGCAAGTGGTTGAGGCGGTCGGTCATCCTGAGCTTCCTTGAACTTCTGGGCCTTCACCATAATGACTTGATCCTCCTCCTCCTGCGCCCTTCTTCTGGCCTCTAGCTCCGATCGATCGAGATCCCCCCCGACCGGCTGTGGACCCAATCCCGCGGCAAACAGTACGGACGGCTGAACAAGCTCGTCCCACTTAACTTTTTCCCTCTCTCTCCACTCCTTCACCCTTTTTACTCTCTCCTCCACCGCCGCACCCACCTTGGCCTCCACAAACTTAGTCGGCACCTTCCACCTTGTCCGCACTCCAACCCCGCCGGCATCGGACACATAGAACCACCTGGGTCTCCAACCTTTAATTGAAGTTGGCAACCCCGCCACCAAGCCCTTCCCTGCCACGGCTTGCAGGGTCACCCAAGTTTCCTGCTGCCCCGAAGCTTTGTAGCAGCAGAAGAACTCATCCACCGTCATGGCCTGCCCTTCCATCGCCTTTGGCCAGGCGCTCGCGCAGGATAGCAGAATCTTCCACGCATTGGGCATCAACTGCCCTGGTGCCACTTCCAGGTGATTGAGCACATCCACCACGATCCGCGGCAGCGGCAATCTTAACCCACCCTTCAGCGCTTCTTCATAAAGGGAGAACTCCCCCGGCCTGACGTCGGACGGCCTATCCGTTGATTTCGGCCGCACCAACTGCACCTCCGCTGGAATTTGGTACTTCTCGCGGATAACCTCCAACTCCGCCGCCGTAATAACGGACCTGTCAGCCCTCGAATGCCAATGGTCTGGTTCCACCTGGCTGATGGGTTGGGCCGCGGCTACCACGGTGGAACCATGGCCACGCGCTGCCGTTTCTCCCGTCCGTTGGGACCTATACTGAACCGCCAGTTCTTCTGCATCATCGTCCCCCAATGGATCCACCCTAACGATTGCAGTCTCTTCCTGAGCCATTGCTAAACTGTGTCTGCAGATAGCTTCGGATGCAGGTTCTAAAAATTCGCAGAAGTGTTTCAATGGGGTGTCGTCAGCAACGAAAGCACTAATACTTCGAATATTTTGAGTTTTGCAAAACAGGTAAGTAAATCGAATAATACCAAACGCCCACGGTTTACCCGTATTCCAAGGGTCCAAGTCCATTTTCGCCAGTTTGAAACCTTTCAAATCACCCGCCAAAAATTGTATCATCAATGCCCATAATAATGTTTTGACGTTTCACTCCTGATCTAACGCTTGACGCTTCCCCTTCCCCCACGTGCACGGCCCAGATGCACTGACTTCTGCATCACCCTGACTTTTCCACTTCAAATCATCACGTGACACGCCGCCCCTTGAGCCCCGCGCCCCCCCCGGTCGGCCACCCTCACGGTCACGGTCGGCCCTCTCCCGCTCGGCCACCCTCATGCTCGGCCTCTCCCGCTCGGCCTCCATCACGGTCATCCTCTCCCGTCGGCCACCCTCACCGTCACGGTCGGCCCTCTCCAGCTCGGCCACCCTCATGCTCGGCCTCTCCCGCTCGGCCTCCATCACGGTCATCCTCTCCCGCTCGGCCACCCTCACGGTCACGGTCGGCCCTCTCCCGCTCGGCCACCCTCAGCTCGGCCTCCATCACGGCCGACCTCCCGCCCGGTCACCCCCCGGTCGGCCACCCTCACGGTCTTCCCCTCTAGCTCGGCCTCCGTCACGGTCGGCCCTCTCCCGCTCGGTCACCCTCATGCTCGGCCTCTCCCGCTCGGCCTCTCACGGTCAATCTCCCCCTGTAGGTCAGCTTCATCTCCACTATCATTATTCCCTTCGTTGGACTAAAGCTGCACTCGGGAATGGGGGACTACTGACAGGGATAGGCCCATAGAGCCCACGGCCCACCATTCAAACCCCACTATACAACCCGGTTAGCCAAATTCAACACAGCTGGAGTCCAACTGGACAAGGAAGACCAACGATGCTCGGACACGTGGAAGGCGCAGAAAGACCACGTCAGCAGACAAAGATCTGCAAAGTTATGCCACAACAATCACCATTAATGCAGCCCATCACAGCATTTATTACGACAACACCTCTCAGCCGGAATGACACCCCCTCGCCCTGAACGAGGCGAATGACGCCTCAAGCTTTCGGCGGGGACAATCAGAACGACGGAGACAGCGAAATGATTACAGTGGGATATAAGCTAAACTCGAAGAGAAGAAGAAGGTTAAGTTTTTCATCCTCCTCTCCCTCTCCCTTTCTCTCTACATTTGGTCCATCACCTTTATTGATTCATACACCGGAGGGTTCGCCGGGGGACTACCCCGTTCCCCGATTGAACTTGTTTGCAGGTTATCCAGTGGGCTTAAGGAGCTTGGATCAGTCCGACCCATCCATCTAGACGAATTGCATCATCAGATATACATATATGCATTTCAACTATTTTCTCCCTCGAGAATGGCGAAGACTGGTTAGGGTTTCTGAAGAGTGAAGATATTGTCTTTGAACGAAGCTTTTGGGTTGAAATCTTAGTCGCAGGTTCGTTTAACTGGAAACTAATTTGAGGGTTCGTTGCTTTAATCTGTTTTTCATTTTCATTTGTGTTACTGTGGATTGTTGATTGATATTTGAATTTTAAGTTTATCATTGTAGCTTTGCTTAGTTATTAGATTCTCAATGAAAGAGCATTTGATCTATTTGCTCATGGTAGGTGAATTAAAATTATATTTCTTCAAATTTTCGATTCAAAGCTCAGGTTTGATACTAGTTTCTGAGAGAGAGAGAGAGAGAGAGAGAGAGAGAGAGAATTGAAACAAAAAAAAAAATTCAAAAAATATTGAACTTAATCATTAGATTCTTAAATAAAAGCGCATTTGATCTATTTGCTCAATTGTATGTGAATTAAATTAGATTTCTTCTAATCTTTGATTCAAAGCTGAGGTTTGATACTAGTTGCTGAGAGAGAGACAGGGAGAATATAAAAAATTAAAAAATTAAAAATTAAAAAAAAAAAAACCCAAAAAATATTGAAGAAAGAAATTACACTTCGATGGAGTATGGTATACCCCATTTGCTTTTCCTTTACATGGCTGAGTATGAGGTGTCGTTATTGTTAATGATTTTAGCCCTTTATTGGCAACCCATGAAGCAAATTATCATCTCATTCATGGATCTCATGATTTTGGATGCTCCATACTATATGCTAACACCTTAGCATTTACGCTTTGGAACGCAAGTTTCGAAAATGGTACACTTTTATTCCAAAATGATAAATTTAGCGATCCAAAGCAATCCCGTAATTTTTCCTATGCTTTTCATTAAAAGTTCTCCTTAATAGGGAAAAAATTATATATAATGAACTAAAATTTGGATGGGGTGGAGTTTTGAATTGACAAAATATAAAACAATGGGTCAGAATGCTCTTTGAACTATGTTGAACAATTGATTTACAATATATTGGATGTCATATTAAGAACGCCACCCTTGTTGTACCACGTTTTAGAGCATGTGGTGTACCACATTTCAATTCTTGTTCCTCGTACCAGAACAATCAACATTCTAGGTAGCATAGGACAGGACAGTCATGGGAACAAGAAGGGGAAGGTGGGAATGGAGACAGAACCCATAAGGAAAGTATACTTTATTTTCAACTTTTTGTTTGGTTGAGTAGCATTTTATTTTACTATTATACTTTTATATATTAACACAAAGATGTTACTTAAAAGGCAAAATTCTAACATAAAAGATTCTTTACTTTCTCTCTTCCTTGGACTGCAAAGGGAATGCATTCAAGCTAGATTAGGGTTGAATCCAATTCAATAAGAAAACACATTGATCGTGTAATCTGACATATGGTCAATACGGATATGTTAAACATCCGATCAAGTAAGGTTGTCTAATTTTGTTAACAATAATAGTTCAAAAATTTTGACATATACATTGAATTCAAATGATATTGTACTCGTATTTTCATAATGCAATATTTTGATGAAATATTAGCCATTTTAAATTATGTAAATATAAGCATTTTTGTCCATTGTTGATACGTTTTGTTTTTAAGAATATAGAGCTTAACTTAATATGCCGTTATCCCAATCACTAGGGGTTTAGCTATATGAATCCATTTGCCCTTTGCTGGAATACCCTGTTTGCAAAATTCTCAGGATCCGTGTTTATGAAGTATTAAAGTGTGACTATCAAGGTACAAAATTTCGTTTTGTTTCCATTGAAACAACCAAAACATTTGTTTCCTTGGAAATTGAAATGATTCATTGATGGAAAATTTCAATATTTCCATTGAACCATACCAAACACACCAAAACACTATGGAACATACCAAAACAATGAGTTGTTTTTACGCCTAGTAGGAATATCCAACAATGGTAATTTCTATAAGCCCCTTTTTGTCATAGGAAAAGATTTGAGAACACAAAAATCTTAAATTTACTAGAGAATCTAAGAAACTAGAGAGGAGAAGAGGAGGTGATAAAAAAAAAAAGTATGATTGAGTTACTTTTTCTTTGTTACCACAAATGTTTTTCCCCCCCCTTTTTTTTCTTTTATTTTCATCCCAACTACTACTAGAATTTTGCATTATTTTATATTATTTCTTACAATGGCAAACCCTCTTCCCCAACTCTGCTGTTAAACATTTGGTTTATGAGCTTCCTAGATTCTTTGATCTCAACATGTTCAATTATTTATTGAGAATTCTAATAACCTCTTGTATAGGTTTAGCTTTTGTTTCCAAATATTTTCATATGTTTTTTATATTCTTTTGTCATTTCTCTTATGCTTCCGAAACAAATATATTTCAAAGCTATCCAAAACAACATACCAACATATCAAATTTGATCCTTGGTGTATAAATTTTAGGGGTTTTTAAGGATAGATCCCATATATGGATCTTGTATACTATTTAGTCCTATCTATGTTCTGTTAACCTTAGAGGTCCCACACCGTATTAAATGACCAAAATACCCCGCAATATATATACATCGTCTAATTCTTTGACCTAGTGGGACTCACATTTGTCTTCTCTTCTCTACGACCGCCATTGTTTCGCTGACTCCGTCATAGTTGCCACTTCTCTGTTGCCTCCACCGTTTTCGAGGACCCCATAATCTGGTGTCTCATGGAAAAAATAAGTGCATGAGCTTCACATGATAGGAGGTGATGGAAAATCTACAAGTTGATTTCATATACTAATTAACAATACATAACAACTATTTGAGAAATATATAATTCAACACTCTCTGGGTGGAAGCACATTTTAGCTTTGGGAAATGCTTGAATTTAGTTATGAATATGGAGGGATTACAAACATCTAATATGTAATCCAAATTCTCAGAGATTACATATTACAAGAAATGTGGTTTTGCTATGCCGTAGTTTCAATTCTCAAAGATTACATATTACATATGTATAATTTTTAAATATATATATATATATATAAACAATCAGGTTAAATATTACAATAATCTAGGGTTTGTTGCAAAATCTACTTTTGCAAATTGTTAAGCGATTCACATTTAATGAAGAGAAAAGCTAACTGCACAGGAATTTTTCCCAGAATCAACCCACATGTGCGCCCCACACAAGTGGGTCCCACCCTTTGTGTTTGTTATGTGTTGGTTCTATGAAAAAAAATCGTGCATGTAGCACTGCTGTTTAATGAATTTGGGATTTGGGTCTATGAAATTTGGAACTAGGATTTTATGAAGAATTTCACACTTTGAAACTGCTCACTGTGAGAGAAAAATTCGTACTGTGAAACTTCACACTGGTAAAATTGAGAGTTGTCACTACACAAAGTGTGGGAATTGGGAGCACCTATGAAGAAGTGAAATTCTATATTATTGTCAAAGTGTAAAATCCGTATTGTGAAACTTCATGGGAATTGAGGATTGCACCTCTGAAGAAGTGAAATTCTACTCTTCTAGCATAAAATTGACTGTGTAACTTCAAACAATTGTTGGAATTGATTGAGGATTGCACTCATGAAGATGTGAAATTCCACACTTCTATATTGTCAAATTGTGAAACTTTACACTGAAATTCCACACTTTGGGACCCAAAAAAGTGTTATTTTTTATTTATTTTTTTACATAATTTCATATTCAATTGAGATATTGTTTGATAGATCTCATCAAGTATAATTTTTATTGAAACAAATGTGTATAATAAAAGTTATAGAATTTTAAACTTTGAAACACACAAACTCAAAAAATTTGCCAAGTGAGCGTGTCTCATGTGCGCTGACTTCTTTCTTAGATCTCTGCATGCATAGATAAGAGGTGAAAAGGTCCAACATTTTGCTGAAAATTTGAAAAAACAACTTAAGTTTTCAATATTTCATATAATGGGACTTTATGGGATAACTAAAATAGTTATGGGACCTATTGGAAAACAAGGACATGAAGTGGGACTTATCACTAATTTCCCCTATACTTTATGTTGGCCATCAACCTGCCACAACCCCCTCTTTTCTTCAAGCTTGGGACTGGCTTGGTAAATCTATATTTGTTATTGAAGTTGTATCTAGCAAGTACAACTTTGATAAAAATAATAATAATAATAACTTTTGCAATTAGATTAGACCACTCTAAATTGTGATCATTTTAGTAGTTAATGGATAAATTGATTGTATCGGATAACGATTCACAACCTGTTGCTGACTCTGGATTGTTGGATTGAATCTTGAATATATGGAAGTCCAATACTTGACATGCCCACCTATTTTTTTAAGGTGCTTGACCTAGACAAAATCCTTCCTTTTCATAAATTGGAGTTTAAACATTTTTCTTAGAACTAGAAGGGAAAAACAAAATATGATTGTGCATGATGTTGAGCTCCAGTGCCTCTGTTAAATCCTTTCATAGTATCTTGTAAAATTGCTAAGGTCAGATTAGAGGCTCACCAACTCAAGACAAGAGAATTGATGACCACTGATGGCTAGATGTTGCTAACATATTAATGCAGAGCATGAACAAAGAAGAGGGAGAAATCTAGATTTTCACATGTACCATGCCTAGATCTTTGTATAATTATGTTTAGGGTCAATTTGAGTAAGGTTTTGATGTACTTAATAAATTAGAATTTCGCTTCACAGATTTTATGACTTTTTATTAGGTTTTAGGTGTCAAGTTTATTTCAAAAAATTTGCAAATTGTTGGATATGAGCTATAGGAGTCACCCATGAGTTGTCTTGTGCATCAAATTATGTTATTGGGTTTTATGTGGAGTCTTTATCTTTATTAGGTTTAGAATATTCTAGTTAGTCAAAATTTCTTAATTTCTTATTTTTTAAATCATATTCCTTGTACGAATAGGAGAAGTTTAGTAACCTATAAATATGAGTGCAATCTTTCTATTCATAGGAATTGAGTTTTCGAGAATTGTACGAAGCTTAAAATTCACCATATCAATCATTCACGTCATATTAATAATCCTAGTTGCCTTGGAAAAGGAAACCAATCACAATAATAATGATGCCACATCCCTGTCTAAGTGAAAGAAAAGAGTGGGCAAACTTGCCAGCATCTTCTTCTTTTCTTTTCTCTCTCTCTCTCTCTCTCTCTCTCTCTCTCTCTCTGTGAAGATTTTAGCAAATCTTGTTGATATGATTAATTATTTATCAAAAAAAAAAGAAATTGATATGATTTATTAAATCGTGTGTTGTTTACTTTCATCACAGGAATCATAACAATATTTGTATATTTTGATATAATACTTAATATTCTTCCACACCATTGGGGTGGAGTCCTGATGTTCATCTTTATCTCTTTTGATGTTTCTTTTGAACTTTACCATAGTTATCTAGTAGGAGAAATACTTGGTAAAAAATCAGGTCATTATTCTCCTCTTTATAAGTAAACATGTGTGTGTGTGTGTGTGTAATATGCTGTTTCGAAGTGTGCTGTTTCCTTGTATCTGCTTCCAAGCTGATACTGCAGTTTAGAATTTGTATTTGGTGGGTGTATTTGTAAATTTAGTTGGCAATGTTCATTGTGGTAGTGAATTACAAACAAGAAGATTTACTAACTTTTGTGGGTATTCTGTTATTGACAGGGAGACCCTTCATCAATATGGGTTCTTGAATTGATCAGCTGGTGATATTTATAGCTCAAACATTAAACTTGAACATATGAAATGATGATATTATGGGATCTTTAAGTTTTGTGAATAAGAAGATGGACAAAGTTTGTGAATTCTGCATGGGATTGAGACCAGTTATTTACTGTAAGGCAGATGCAGCATATCTTTGCCTTTCCTGTGATGCAAAGGTTCATTCAGCTAATGCTCTTTCAAACCGGCATCCCCGAACCCTGGTGTGTGAAGCATGCAGATACCGCCCAGCTCATGTTCGATGTTCTGATCATAGGATGTTTATGTGTCATGGCTGTGACTGCAGTCTGCATAAGGACTCCTCTCAACATCAGAAACAAGTGATTAGTAGTTTCATGGGGTGCCCTTCTGCTAAGGATTTTGCAGTGCTGTGGGGTTTTGAATTAAATGAATTGGAGAACAGTACTCTTCAAAATCAGTTCGTCTTGACTTCATGTGTGTCAGTGGATACTGGTGTTAAGAATTCAAACTTTCCAAGACAATCTATGTCTAGCCCACAGACTGGAGGCCCTTCATTAGCATCCCAGGCGAGCATTGTGACTTCAATCCTTGGTGCAGAATATGAAGTTGGACTGGGCAGTCAACATACTGAGGTAGGTGTGAGTTATCTGAGTTTAATAATTGTCATATCCATATATATGTTTGCTTGAAATATCCATTTTTATGTTTGCTTGAATCCTGAGTTTCTTTTTGTTGCCATTTTATCATTTTTCAGAGTGTTCTTTATTCTAGTTGATTGCTGTCAATCTAGTGTTCAATCTTTTTTTATAGCCCTAATGATAACGCTGACATTTTAGTTAATAATTCAAGTCCACCATACAGAAAACATGATACTGCATATCAAAATCATCATTGATCTTCATCTAGAAGAATGTACCCATTATCCGTTTTTCATGTCTTTGCATTGTGATTGCTAATTATTTATCATCTTCAAATCATTTCTTGTAGTTCTATAGTCCTGATGTTAGTTTCTTACCTGTTACCCATTATCATTTTGATCATATGCTATGAATGCTGAGTCAAATTTTCTGTTGATTATTTATTTATGTCAATGACTTGTATTACTTGTTTGATGCTTAACAGTAGCTCCATTTGTCACAAGACTCTCCACAAATTTGTACAGGTTACCAATCATCTTTTTGTCCGTTGATGATTGGTCGTTTGTTGTTGAAACCACATGGCCCCTGATGGCCCTTTATCATCAGCAATTAAACCCAATTGCTCCTGATCTTGTCGAATCTGTCCAACCATATAACACTGCTGGTTGCTAACTTGATAAAAGATGGTTCTGTATTTTATTGGAAGCTTTCTAGTTTTTGATAGCCTGTGATGAAAGGGACAAGATTTGGGTTTCTTGTCCACAAATAATTAAACAATGTCAATGTACTTCTGCTGATTTTTATAATAATGCTAAGGACTTTCTCTTGATATGTTTACCATGTGTCATACAACAAAACCTGTAACAAAGTTCCAAACTAGATTCATGTAATCATGTTTTCCTCTTTTAAGTTTTAGCTCTCTTTCCTTCTCTTATCCTCATCTGTTAGGGTTTGGTAGGATTTGAATGTGAACAGCATTCCTTCTCCCAATGAATTCTAGTTGATGTAGATCATGGTCAACACTTGTAGCATGCAACAAAACAATTTTTGCCATGTTAATAACTATTATATCAGTATGAACAAGAAGGTCCACTGTTGTTGTTGAGTTCCAGCCTTCAATGACTTTTTGGGGGGCTTCCACCATGACACAGTGTAATGTGCTCCATTTGTTTCTTTTTAAAGACTACAAAAGCCTATAGCTAATGTATCCATTACCCTTATGGTGCTTCATCTTGTAGGTATTTAACAAAGGTAAACGGCAACAAGACACGTGCATTATTCTCCAACAGATTTTTGACTTGGAGAAGCATCAACTCACTGAAGGAGACAAGAATTCATTTTTAATACGTGGCAAGCAGACAACTGACACATCTTCATCTATATATGAGACATCATGGAAGCTTGATAACAATCTTGATCAGTCTTTCCAGCATTCCCTTGGTCTTGGTGCTGATCCCCATCAGGAGCTAAATGTAGAATCTTTTTCTTCACCACTTCCTCCATTAGAGAACTTAACTTTGTCTTCTACTGTGGGAAACCATTTGCAGGAACCCCTTTGGCAATGCAGAAGTCCAACTCAGAGTTTCCAGGTTTGATCATTTACATTTCTAGACATTCCACTGTGCATTGATGCAATAAATTACATTATATTTGTTAAGACATTGATCCATCAATAGTTCTGGTGCTAAGAGGATGCATAAGTTTTTTCTCTTCCAATTAGCACATGCATGTATTATTGCTGGAAGCCGTGCTTTCCATGAGAGGGCGGCGTAAGATGCACGTCTGTTGATTTTGTTCATTTTGGTTTACCTTTTGTTAAATTCTTTGTGTTGCCATGATTTCACTGAGAATATTCAGACAATATCAATAAATAGCTTATAAAAATTTCATATTTAAATGTGGCACTTGATCAAGTACCATATGACTCTCATCTATTTTTGGCAAAGAAGCAGATATAAATTTAGATATACTCAGCCTTGCCATTTTAGCAGGCACTTCAATGCAATTTTCGGGGTGTCCCATAACCTTCTACCTCTAACAAAATAAACATTTTTTTATTTGAATCAAGCCGATCTACTTAAAATTGCACTTTATGAATGTATAAGCACAACTCTTAAGCTTGGAAGTTGGAAGAGTTACCTTTGAGATCCTAAGGGATTTTCTTTGGGAAGGAAAGGATGGAGGTAAGAAGGATCATTTGGTCAATTGGGGGGTAGTTTCTCTTCCCAAGGAGAAAGGGGGTCTAGCTAGGAAACTGTGGCTCGAAATACTGCCCTTCTTGGAAAGTGGTTATGGAGATTTCCCATTGAAAGTGTTTCATTTTGGCATGCCATCATTAAGAGTAAGTATGGGGTTCAAGCCAATGGGAGACTCTCATAGGGCAATAATCGCTCTCCTTGGAAATCCATTTCTCATATCCTTCTACTTTTGTCTAGATTTCTTTCTATGAAGGTGGGCAATGGTGAGAGTGTTTGCTTTTGGGAGGATGTGTGGGTGGGTGATTCTTCTTTTGATGTGTCATTTATGCATTTATACAATGTGCCTAGGTCTCATTTTGCTTTTTTTGCTTCCTTGGCATCTTCCTGTATGGCACCATTCTTTTGGGATTTAAATTTTTCTAGGAATCTTAATGATCGGGAAAATCTGGAGTGTGCGTCTTTGTTTTTTTTGCTTGAGGGAGTCTCTTTGTCTCCAAACGAGGGTGGTAAGTAGGTTTGGATCATTCATCCTTCAGGAGTTTTCTCAAGCAAATCTTGCTTTGATAAAATCCTTGATGACCTAATATTCTCTCTTTTCTATTTAACAAAAGAATTTGGAAAGAGTTTATGCCTTTTAAAGTGAAGATCTTTATGTGGTCTTTGGTTCACGAATGCATTTCGACTAATGATACATATCAAGCAAGCAGGCCTAATCACTATCTTTGTCCTCAATGGTGCATTTTGTGTAGATCTTTGAATCATCCCTTCTTACATTTCCCAGTAGCATTGAATCTATGGCAACATCTATTTCTATTGGTTGGCATTCATTGGGTGGCCCCAGGGGAGTGTGCTCAAATGCTACTAATTGAGTTTCAAGGATTTGGCTTCAAGGAGAGAGCAAAGTGATGTGGAAATGTGTCATTATTGCAATTTTTTTGGGAAGGATTTTTTAGGACAAGTTTGAGGATATCAATTTTTTAAGGGATAAAGTGTGATATGGTGTCATTTTGGGCGTCTATCTCCGCTTCATTCATAGGGGTTTTGTTTTTCTTTTTTCCCTTTTTTGAAATTTCTAGATATTGGAAAGCGGTTTGTGATGTATAAATGTTTTTTAGTTTATTTGGTGTAACAGTTATTTTTTCACTGAAGAGGACTTCTTCTCCTCTTTTTGTTTCCATTCTATTTCTAATCGAAGTCTGTACTCCTGGTTAGCGGGGCCCATTCCTTAATCTATCTATCTAAGGTTCTTCATAAAAAAGTCTTGTTTAAAAGAAAATTTCATTCTGACAAAGGATTTGCTATTCTGGAAAGAAACTATATAAATACCTTCTCTCCATTGCTTACAAATTTTCATGCCTTCCAACACATCTGCTAATTTCTGTCCTAACGTTCACTAAATATCCAGAAAGTAGGCTTTATTTGCAACCCGTTAAAATGCATGTTAGAGGATTCATTTTCCCAGAAAGTTCACTAACTAATCACTTGATTATTATTGATAAGCATGTACACATGCGTGCATATTCACACATTTAATACATGTTTTGATTGTGCGACCAGTAGCAACATAACACAAAATGAGGCCAAAATGAATGAGTTTGTTGAATATTTCTTGGTCTAAGAATATAGAGCATTGAGAGGGAAAATTTTTTCCACTGTGATGATATTTTAATACTGTATATAGTGGGAGATATAGATACCCTTCTAGGAGTAAAAAGTGCCTTTGGTCACTATAAATTCTTCTTATATCCTTAAACTCAGTAGTCAAAACCTCTGTAATTATTATTATCTAAACGGGAGTATTTTAACTGATGACAAGACTAATAGCTACTCTTAGTTTGGGGTAGATGAAAATATGCTTCCCATGAAATACAACTCTCCTTTTCCAGAGACCTGTCTCATTCTTTTGTATTGATTTCCTTGAAAAAGTACACAACGGCATAGTTTTTTTTGTAAGAATAATTTATATTGCTATACACGAAACAACTATATTCCAAATTTAGAAGAAAAATGTTAAAGATTTAAACACATAGCTTGACATAATTTAGAAACAATAATCTGAAATCAAATTTAGTTATCATTACTTCAGTGTGTGTATGTGAACTTTTTTATGAGGTAACAGGATCAAATGTGAATTTCCTGTAGTTAGATGTCCAGCAAATAGTGCCATTGCAAGATAACTTAGAAAACAAGTGATCTTTTTTTCTTTTCTTTTTTTTTTTTTTTGTTCTTTTTTTGGGAAACAAGTGATCTCATTATGGAGAAGGAAATAATTACTTTTAAAAGTATAACTGAAAAGAAGGGTCGTTACTTTTGTGTTACTTTAATGCAATTTCCTTCATTGTATAAGTCATTTAGTTCGCTGTCATCTCGTTTTATAAATTAAATGGCTTTCTAAATCAAATTTTGGTATATATACTTTTTATATGACAGATGTGAATTTCTCATTCATTTACGGTTATGACCTGATATTTAGAAATTTACATAAAAAATTTCTTCAATTGCCTTTTGCAGCTGTGGTCTCAAAATATGCAAGATCTTGGAATCTGTGAAGAACTAGCTTGCATTAATGATTTCAACATACCTGATGTTGATCTGACATTCCAAAACTTTGAAGAATTCTTTGGATGTGATCAAGATTTAACCAGAGCATTGTTTGATGACAAAGATATGACATGCTCCTCGGTGAACAAGGATACATCCCTCAATGGGTTAGATCACAGCCATGCAAAAGAAATTGAGGTTTGCATTGTTGTTGCTTTTTTTTTTTTTTTTGAAAAGTTTAGTTTGTGATGTTTGAAGCAATTACTGCTGTCTCATTACCCAAGTTCTGACATGTCATTAGTTTGGATGATGTGGAAACTTCTGCGGGAATGCATTAAATGTTTGGCAAATCTTGGTAACATAAGAGGCAACTTATGGATAAACAACCCAAGTCGCTACAAAATACAATTCTTGACAATGTATGAGCAGTTTAGATGGTAAGGTTATTTACTGCTAACGGACGAAACTTCAGGAAGCAATATGTTTTTCATTTTAAAATTATTATAATAAGCTTGTCCATAGAAAAAACAAAGGAAACTAATGCAAGGAAAATCATGTCAACTAAGAGCTATTCTTGTTGATATCCGAGAGAGGTGCTCTCAGAGGTTTATGTTGATTGATGTTCAACAAGTGTAGAGTATATTGTAGTCTAATTCTAATATATTGTGACTTCTCAATGCCACATAATGGCTTCGTTTGGGAAGTGGCTATTTTTTAGGCTTTTTGACTATTTAGCTATTTTAGTAGGCTATTTTAGTTTTTGTGTTTGGGAAGATGGGATAAATTTTTATTTGAGTTGTTATATTGAAAAATGTGTTTGAAATGATGTTAAATTGAAATGACAAAATGCCCCTAACTTTATTTTTTCCGAAATTACTATGTAGGGGTAATTTGTAATTACACTTGTCTGCAGCCTACACTGTTGGTGGCAGTGTAGGCTGCGTTGCTGCAGCAGCCGTAATCATTTGACTTTTTTTTTTTTTTTTTTTTTTTTTTTGAAAATCATGCACAGGAGAGGCTTTTGACTATTATTTCAATTGAGGCTAAAATAGCCCAACCCAAGGCTTCCCAAACACCCCTAATGTCTCTTGGTGTCTCGAGACCCCCATCTCTATCCTGTCTCAGGCTGCAGGGGTATTGCTGCGCAGTTGCAATCTCATGGCTTAATGTACCTTAGTATATATACATTCTGCATCAAATGGTTGTGAATCTTTACCGTAACTGGATATCCACATTCCAATGGCACTAAACAGTCCAAATTTAAATGACATTGTTCTTGTGGTGTTTGATAGCTTTGTACATGCACAAGATGCAATCACTTCTAAAGACAACCATAGTTTGATGTCTATTTAATCACTGAATTGAAATTGTTTCCAGTAATTCCCTTATTGTAGATCGTTGTGTTATAGCAATTGTAAATATGTAAAGATGTGTGCCAATGGATTCTGTTTAAGGCTCCAATATCATAGATACGCATGCTTAAGTTGTCATGGTTGAGCATATTTGTCATAGATTCTCTTGTTGCCAAGGAACAAGATTTCATGTCATTTCCATATTTGTGATGGATTCCCTATTGCCAAGTGTGTTCAAATTTTTCTGGCTGATGTTTTGGTTCCTGACCGGTGGTTGCATGACAATTTTACCTTGCTGGGTTGATCAACCTTATCGTGCTTATTAGAGCTTGGGATCATTGTGAATGGTTAGTTGTTTCCTGTCACAAGACTGGAGGGCTAATTTGTTTTTCTTTTTCTTTTTGTTTTTATGTGACGTATAGACTAATTGTGCCTTGCCACCTTGGTTCAGCTATTGTTTCTGTTATCGGCAGATTCAACTCACATGTGTCCTCATAGTATTTATCGGTAGCTTAAACTCATTTTCCCTCTAGACTGTAGTACTTACCATTTTTGTTTAAAAGAGTCCATGCAAAGTTGTTTTATGTCTTCACTGTACGAGCAGTACAACAAAAGTGTAAGCTTCTACCAGCATTTTTCCAACCTAGCTATATGATGCATCGAAGACAAGTAAGGAAGCTTGTTTGGCTTCTTAAGTGCATGCCAAAGGGTGCCCTGATTCAAGCATTTCAGCCAGTTGCCTAGACTGGGTGCTTTGACAAAAGAAAAAAATTAGAAAAATCTAGAACTTGCATGTTTGAAACTGATTTATTTCAAACTCAAAGAGCAATATTGGAGCCCTAAACTCCCACCAAGTGAGATATATAAATGTGTATACATGAAAAAGATTTATACTGCTAAGAAGCTCTAAAGCCAATTAGATAAAATTTATTGAATGGCCAGAAAGTTTCACAAATCTTTTGCTGAACCCAAAGTGGTGGGTGGGGCTGCAAACGAGTCGAGTAATAGATTGTTCAAGCTTCGCTTCAAAACTTAATGAGCTTTAAAACATGTTCAAGCCTGGCTTACGACCTTTTAACGAGCCAAACACAAGTTGAGCTAGAGTGGATTGGTTGTTTTAGTGCATATATGCTTATCGAACCAAGTAGCAATTTATTCAAACTTGGCTTGAAAATTTGACGAGCTTTAAAATATGTTCAAGCTTGGCTTGCTTACATAATGAGCCGATCTCAAACATACATGAATCGAACTCGAGTAGCTTGGTTTTTTTTGGCAGCCATAGTGGTGGGTAGTTTGGTAGACATTAGACATAAGTAGTAAACCATGGACGCTTGTCTTGGTTTTCTTTATTTTGACAACTCTGTTCGCTTAACCTACTCACAAAGTGGTTTTTCAGAAGCTTTCTAATAATTGGTAATTTTATTGAATCTTGTTGTCACTGTATAAGATTAGTGGGCAATGATTTTTTTTCCTTCCTGATTCTCTAAATTACACCTTTCTTTTCTGTCCGTTTTCCTTCTGTCATAACAGGATGCATCTGTTGCTTCATCGGTTTACATTACTCAATCAGCTAATCTAGACAAAGATATTGGTCCTTTTAGCTGTGAAGGTTGTTCTCATCAAATTCGACCATCTTATTCATCATTGTCGCTTTCACTTACAAAGTTCAGTGCTGAAAGCAATGCAACTGACTACATGGAAGGTTGCTTTTCACCTGTCATTGCAAGAGAGGAACCTCCATGTAATTCACCTGAACTGAAGGGTTCAGAATCCAACACCAAAGGAAATGCCGTGTTGAGACACAAAGACAAGAAAGTGCGGCAGTGAGTATCAGCTCTCTCCTTGTTCCGATGATCTTCTGATTAATATCCCGTGCAAAACAAAAAATGAAAACCCATCTGCCTGATTGAAGTAGTTATTAAATTGTTGACCAGCAATTCATCTCAAAGCTTAAGGCTGTTAGAGACAGGGCCCAACTTTATTATTTATATTATGTCCTCAATATGCCACCTCACGTGTGGCCAGGCTCTCCTCAGCAAATACGTATTATCAGATAGGCAGTGAAGTTCTATTGTCTGCTCTGATACTATTTTAAATTGTTATGGTCAACAATTTAATAATTATATTATGTGCTCAACAATAGTATCGCTGAAGTGATACCCTCCTTTTCATCAATCGTCCTTTATATTACCTTAACTTCAAACTCCACCAAACTCCTAGACTAGAGTTGTAGCAATTCTTGTTTTGTCATTGTGGAGCTATTATAGTTTTGAAGCTTGATATGAGTTAATTGATAGAAAAACCTTGATCTAATAATACATGCATAATTTGTTGTGTTCATCGGAAAAGCGTTGATCATAATTAGGAACAAAACTTAGTTGCTTTTCTTTCCTTTTTTTCGGGGGACGGGCAGGTGACAGTTTCAAGTATTTTTAAGAATGTGTATGATTTTCGCAGGCAGAAACAGAGGGCTTGTAGTTTTTGTGTTTAAAAAGTGTTTTCAAGTCTTTCTAAGTGTGAGAGAAACACTAGTTTGAGAGAGAGAGAAAGAGAGAACTAGAGACTGAATGCTCTGTTTATATTGATGTGTATATTGTGTTTACAATGGAAGAATTGTCTTCCTTTTATAGAGAGAAAGGGGGAGACATGTACAAGAAATAAGTTGGCACTAATTGTGCACTAACAGGTAATGGAGCCTAATGGAGCCGAAAGAAGCTTGCACTATATATGCACTACACTATTATATACATGCACTACACAATGCACTACACTATAATATAGATGCACTACATGCACTACACAATGCACTACACTATAATATATTAACAGATGCACTACATTATTATAATATATTAACAGCCCCCCGCAAACTCAAGGAGGGTAGGCATCGACTAAGTTGAGTTTGGAAACCAGATCACGGAAACGGCCAGGAGGATGAGCCTTGGTGAAAATATCAGCAGGTTGATCGACAGAAGCAATAGGGAGAAGATGAACAGTACCACGTGTAACATGTTGTCGAATGAAATGGCAATCAATCTCAATATGCTTTGTGCGATCATGAAACACATCATTGTGAGCAATCTGAATGGCACTCAGATTGTCGATATTTTCCAGCAGAAATTCTGAATAAAGCTGGGTTTGTGTTAGAAGATCATCCAATTTGGTGAACTGAGTGTCATTCAATTGTGGTGTCTTAGGCTCATTTGTTCTGTCATCTTCTTCCTTCACCCGAGCTTTATTTCAGTGCCACTGCTATGTATGTGACTCACTTGCACCATGTGTCAATTGGGGCGATGACCATTGTCACGCTACCGATAAAGATGAGGTCTGGAAATTTCGAAGGCAGAGTTTCAAGCAAGGGAATAAAGCCTCACTACCAGTTACTAAATTTCCTGACACTTCTCTCTCAATTCGACCACCGCCAACAATCACACAGCTGCAACCAAATTCTCTGGCCCAGAATCAGATCTCCAGGTCAGCCACAATCCGTGCTTGCTCTATGCCTACCAGTTTTGGCGTCCCAAATATCACAGATCAAAGCAGAAGCCAACAGTCTGTATATGTAAGAAACAAATTCCACCCAGATTTGGTCTCTCGGCAGTTGCTTAGTACCCGTAATAATATCATTCAAAGGGACAGAAGGCACAACTTTGAAATCCCTCTCCTGATAAAGCAGGTTGTTTGGCAAGTTGACAGGGTATACAATCAAAAGTATCAGGAGGTACATGACCCAATTGTCCACTCGAAACCAAAGATTTTAAGCGATTAACAGAAATATGGCCTAACCGACAATGCCAAAGATGAAAAGGAGATAATGAGGAAGCAGATGTAGGAGCAGCGATCTGAAGAGAGTCAGGAACATGAAGGTGGATGAGCTCATAGAGACGTCCGTGCTTACGGCCGATCCCAATAGTCTGTCCCGTCTGAGGGTCCTGCACCAAACAATGAGTAGCAGAAAATGTGAAAGTGAGACCAAGTTCACATAATTGACCAATAGAGATAAGATTTAAGGTGAGAGCAGGTATATGATAAACTTGAGGTAAAGATAACGAAGATGTGGAGACAGTACCAATGTGACGAACAGTCATGAGAGAACCATCAGCAGTTTGAATGGAGGGAATATGAGAAGATGAAGAGATAGAAGAAAATATAGTAGAACTGGAGGTCATATGATTACAACAGGCAGAGTCAAAATACCAAGAAGAGTTACCTGGAGTCACAGACAAGGCAGTAGGAGGAGGTGTACCGGAGGGGGAGAGAAGGCGTTTGAACATGGCCTCGACATCTGTTGGAGAAAAGAGAGGGGTAGACGGAGTAGGAGACTCAGAAAAACCCTCAGAGGCAGCAGCAGCAGTGTGATGAGATTGATTCTGGGAATTCTGGGAATGATCAAAAAAACCCTCAGAGGCAGCAGCAGCAGTGTGATGAGACTGATTCTGGGAATGCGACTGATTCCCGGAATGAGACCGATTCCCAGAACGATGAAAGTTTCCCGGGAAGAACCACCGCGAGAAGAGTGGTTGTTGGAGGATGAGCGGGATGGATTGCGAAAACAATCCTGTTGCAGATGACCAGGACTGAGTTTGTTGCAGTGTTGGCAGGTTCTGACAGGGCAATTGATCAGGAGATGTGTGGAAGGGAGGCCCCGATTGTGACAATAGAGACAGTCAGTGGGCCGTTGGGGTGGCCGGTACGGAGGAGTGGCAAGAACAGAGTCCACATGATGAGTTTTGAGAGTACCAAGACGAGTCCCCTGATAGTAGCTCAGAGATAGCTTGTTCCAAAGTGGGCAAAGGATGGCGATGAAGAAGAGAGGCACGTACTGGCTCAAAAGATGAAGTGAGAGCCATGAGAAAGTGCACCAACCTTTGCTGATTACGATAGGCAGTAATAAGACAGCATCTTCTTGGTGAGGCCAAGGCGGCTCGGAAAGAGCAAGCTGGTCCCAAAGGAGTACATTTGAGAAAGGAAGTCATTGATGGACTGACTAGATTCTTGGCGCATCCGATGAAGTTGGCTTTGAAGCTGATATTGATGAGCAAGACCAGTAGTAGTCTGGTATCTTTCTTTCAAGAAATCCAGATGTCCTTGGCAGGAGTAGTGACAGAGTCAAGCTGAAAGCGACCAAACTGAAGACTGATGGAGGTAACAGAGGTATTTCGAAACCAGGTAATGATTTGGTAATTTTTACTGTTCCAGTCCTCAAGTCGGTCTTCATATGTAGGAGTAGTAGTGGAAACAGTGGTTTCGGCAGTGTCTTTCACTGGGTGGGTTACATCCCCGGTGATAATTCGCCAGAGCTTCTTTCCTTTGAGGAAGGAAGGAAGACATGGCTTGTGCCCACAGAACATAGTTGGAACCATTCAAAATAACGGAAATGGGATGGGAGGCATCATGACGATCCATAATAATAGATGAATAGGGAAAAATAAATAAGAGCAGACCTGTAGGAGCAAAATTAGGTAAAACAGAGTGTACCAGTGAGTCCGGAAGGTCGAAAATAGCTAGGAAAGGTGTCCTGTGCAGAGATGATGTCAGCAGCAGCCAAAGTGATGTCAGCGGCGCACGTTAGCAGAGTGCAGTGAAGTGCACGTTAGCAGCAGAGGCGCGGCGCACGATAGCGGAATGGCGCAAGGCGCGGCGCACAGGAGCAGATTTGGCGCACGCGGGTGCACGATAGTGAAGTGGCGCACAGGAGGCGCACCGTAGCAGGCGCGGCGCACGCAGGAGCAGGGCTGACGTCAGACGGCTGACGTCAGACGCGAAGGAGAGGGCGCGTGGGAGCGCGTGACGAACGTGAGTAGCAACGGATGGCGCGTGCTGGCGCGTGGGAGAGTGGTGGCGGAAGTGATGACGCGCCGCGGACAAAGGTGGCGCGTGGAGGCGCGTGAGAGGTTGTTTGAGGACGGGCTTGGTGCCGTTGGAATCGTGAGGAAATTCCGAGCGGTTTGGTGTACTGCCACGTGTACGGGACTAACACCAAAATCGCAAATTACCAGAAATGTAATTCTGGGCTCTGATACCATGTGAGAGAAACACTAGTTTGAGAGAGAGAGAAAGAGAGAACTAGAGACTGAATGCTCTGTTTATATTGATGTGTATATTGTGTTTACAATGGAAGAATTGTCTTCCTTTTATAGAGAGAAAGGGGGAGACATGTACAAGAAATAAGTTGGCACTAATTGTGCACTAACAGGTAATGGAGCCTAATGGAGCCGAAAGAAGCTTGCACTATATATGCACTACACTTATATACATGCACTACACAATGCACTACACTATAATATAGATGCACTACATGCACTACACAATGCACTACACTATAATATATTAACAGATGCACTACATTATTATAATATATTAACACTAAGAAAGCATATAAATTTTGGGTTTGTACCATCTTGCTTACAAAGTGATAGGCAAGGTATGCTTGTTTGCAGATAAGGTTTGTCAATGCTCATATATCACATTGTAACTAATTTGATTTTCAGGTCTGGGAAACAAAATCGATATGCATCTCACAAAGCTAGAACTGATTCACGGAAGCGTTTAAGGGGTCGTTCGTTTTGTTAAGGCAGAGGGCTATGAATCTGACAACATTGATGTGACACAACGAAGCTATTGAAGGTACCTTCCAGTTTCTGCATAATGGTGTTGTACATAATAAGGCGAGCTAGGCACTTCAACAACTTGTCTATGGGTATCCTCTTGTTTATAACTCTATTTCTACCAATTCTTTCAAGACTTAAATGTATATAGCTTGTCCTTTAGTTCTAACAGGGAAAAAAATCAAAAAACAAAGAGCTAAAAAAAAGGCTTTGTATTTATCGAATTCCCCTACTTTGCTTGAACAAATATAATAGCCATCTCTCTCTCTCTCTCTCTCTCTATCCAAAACAAAAAATGAATGAATGAAAGAATCGACATGTGTATATGCATATGGCCAAACTGGCTTGACAAAGAACATCGATTTTTCATTAGGTCAGGGGTATGCAGTAGATGTGGCTAGCTTAACCATGTCTTAAAAAAAGTGTTTTGATTGGGCAAATGTAGGATAATGAGTTATTCACCAAAGAAAAAAGATTGGGAGCTCAAGAGCTCCTCCATAGGGCTCTAATTTGTGGCGAGTCTTATGTGATGTAATATTTTGGTATTAGTTTTTTTTTTTTTTTTTAAAATTTTCACGTCATTAGAACTAAGTTTAGAGTCCTAGTTCTTGAGTTCTCTATCCTTTTTTATTCACCAAAACATGTATTAGGATATTAGGTTTGATGGCAGAGCTATAGACAAGAAGTTAGTTGTAAAATTCTAACAATAAGTGATGAAAAAATTACATTATAATAAAATTAAAAATATAAAATTAAATTAAAATTATAAAAATTAAAATCACCCTTCATTTTAATTATAGAGACTAATGATCCCAATATCTCACATCTTACTAAAGGGCAGAGTATTCAATTCTTTATTTTTATTCTTTTAATGAATTTTAATAAAATAAATTTTAAAAATATATAACAACACTCAAAACAAAAATATAATGTGTAAATTGTAAACATGCATGCATTTGGACACTTCGGTCAAAAGATACCTTGTCAGAAACCACCAACCCAAAGTTGTCTATTTGTAAATGTTAATTAATGATAGCCCCCACAAACCAAAGATGCTTTCTTTACCACTTGTTTTTATTTTTATTATTATTATTATTATTTTAAAAGATTGTTTGGATAATTCTAAATAAATATATTTTTATATTTTTAAACTAGAAAATTGAGAAGAAAAAAAATATAGATATTTAGGTTAATTTTTTGATTTTTTATAAAAAAATATGTATTAAAAAATTATATAAATAAGTGTCTAGAAAAAGTTAGTGAAGTAGGCCGTACAGGTTGGGAAGTGTAGTTGGCTGGGTAGGAGATGGAAAAGATTGGTTCCTTTTTAGGCTTTAATTGGACAGTGTTGTTCTTCCCGTGGAGGCCCACCACGGGTCCCGTTTTTCTAATCGGAACCGTTCAATGTGTAGAACTCATCGAATACTATATGCTTGTAAAAAATCACGTTTATTAGATATCGATAGCTATCTAATCGTATTAATTTTTTGTCAACTGTTAACAATAACACCATCTATTTTTTATACAAAATTGATTTGATCATGTAGTTAGCGATATCTGGTAGACGTGATTTTTTACAGGCATATAGTACTAGACGAGTTCTACATATTGACAGTTCGGATTATCAAAACGGGACCCATGGTGAGCCCCCATGGGCCCAACTTAGTGAATATAAACATGTAATTTCTTTTTTCATTTCACTGCATTTGCTTTCACGTCAGTACCTAGAGTGACGTAAAGTTGATTTGTATTTTAATATCATGTATATTAATTTTTTAATATTTTTTTTTGATAAATAATAATAATTTTTTAATTTTTTTGATAACTATATAATTTTTTTTTTAAAGTTCACAAGCCTAAGATTCGGCTTTCTCCACCACTTTAAAACCAACGCGTTTTTTTGGAGTCAACTTCAAGCGAGGCAGGCTGGATTTGGCCGAGTGATGTTATTTTTTAAGGTGCAGTGAGAGAGATGTTAACGATTCGAGTTTAATTGAATAATGACAATTTATTTAATCATCAAATTAACATCTTGTCATCTCAATAAAAAAAATATAAAAAAAGATTTTAACCGATGATAAAATATGTTTGCCTTTGTTCACATATTTTAAAATATAATTTCTCATTAATTTAAAAACGTAGAGCCTATAATTTTGGGTGAAGGAAAGATTATTTGGTGGTTTTGAAATAGTATTTTACACCATTTATTATTTGACATTTTTTTTAAAATTAATAAAAAAAATTTGTGATAAATCTAATTTGGAGAGTGTTTAAGGCATTAGGCCCATTGAATATTTTTTGTTAGTAAGAGGTTCATCATTTGTCAAATAGTTTGGTGAGAAGTTCTTTTATTTGTTTTAAGAATATTTTGTTTTCAATTTTACCCCTTAATTTATCTGTTGACTTTTTTTATCTGTTTGACTTTTTTTGACTATCTGTTCAAATTTATATCTATCTGTACAAAATTTTTTTCTATCTATTCAAATTATTTTTTTATCTATTCAAATTTATATCTATCTGTTTAAATTAATTGTCTGTTCGAATCTATCTATTGATTTTTTTTTGAATCTATCTATTAAATTTACTAAGTTTATTTTTAATCTATCTGTTCAAATTTTGATCATATCTATTCAAAATTTTGATTTTATTTCTTCAAATTTTGATTCTATATTTTTATCTATTCAATTTTTGTATCAAACACAATATTATATGTCCTGTTTTAGATCAAACACAACATTTTTTGTCCAAAACACAACAGATATATATCAGAGATATAGCTAAAAATTATCTGTTCAATTTTAGATTAAAAAAAAAAACAACAAAGCCACTATCTATTTATTGTTACAAAAAAACAGATAAAGAGAAAGAGCAAGAAATAGATAGTGGAAATTTAGAGCTAGACACACGCACACACACTCAACTAGAGAGATAGATACACACAACCAGAGAGATAAACACACATACAACCAACAACAACAACAACAACAAAAAATTCAAAAAAAAATGCTAAGATCTCTGAGCTTCTTTTCGTAGCCATGCGGCGATAGCTGGTGACGGAGAACTTTTTCTGGCGAGAAGATGCACTATTCAGATCATTATGTGGCAAAAAACATCATCGAAGTTTAGATTCAAAGGTTCCACCTAGATTATTAATAAATACTTGAAGAAATACAATCATTTTGAATCTGACACGACTGATTGTTGACAAATATGAAAACAAAAACTAAAAAAAAATTGTGAAATGAATCGGATATGTTCGTGTACGGAGAGAAAAATGAAAACATAAAAAAAATGATGAAATTCATACGCCAGAGTGAAGATCTGCAGCATTTTCGTACAATTGCTTTAGTGAAACAACTCCATCGCCATTAGTGGACCTATTCGAGGACTCATCACTGCTTGAGAAACTCTCAGCCAGAGGAGGAGGCATCGATGACTATGACACCACCTGATTGTCTCATTCTTCATCATCATCATCATCCTCATTCTCATCGTCTCCATACTCATACTATTCAGCATCAATTCTATCATTATAGTTATCTCCTTCGTTCTCTTCATTCTTAACTCTATTCTCCTTCACTCCATCACATCTTTTGAAACAAGTCTCATACCAGAAGTGTTCCACGATGTCGGAGACTGACGAACATGATCGTAACCATCGCCATCGAAACAGTGAAAGAGAAAAAGAGAGATCGTTGAACACTGGTCCAGATCTTTCAATCTTTGCTCGCAGCTTGATTTGCAAACGAGCCGAGTCGAGCCAAGCTGAGCTGAGCTTTAGTATGTTTGGGGTTATTTATTAAGATTTTAACAAACTCGATCTCGAGCTTGAACTCGAGCTCAATAAAAATTTAACAAATTGAGCTCAAACCGAGTTGGCTTAGGCTTGACTCGAGCTCGAGCCTGTTCACGAGCCTTAACAAATCAAAAAATTTATAAATTCATACTTACGTATAAGACTAAAGTTACAATTAAAACTTTGATTATGCAATATATATAAACATTCTAAAAAAAAAAGTCAATATTTTATCAAAATAATAATATCTACTACTACTATTATTATATAAATGTACAATTTATAGTTAACTATTATTTACATTTATATTTTTTAAATATATAAATAACATATTTATCTTATTTTGTATACATATTTTTATATTATTTAATATATAATAATAAATATTAAGCGAGCCAACTAACGAACTAAGCTTACGAGCCGAGCTTTAAAATGTTTGGACTTGTTTATTAAAAATTTAACGAGCTCGAGCAAAATTTTTTTTTAACGAATCGAATTCGAACGAGCTCTTATCGAGCCGAGCTCGAGCCTGTTCACGAATAACTCTATTCATTTGCAGCCTTAGAGACGACAAAGAAGAACAGATGAGGATCATCTACGATAGAGGGTGGAGGAGCGCGACAGAGGAGGACAGAAGAGCACGACGGAGGAAGCAGTGGCGAAGTAGCGCACAGAGAGAGAGAGGGGATTAGGGTTTAGAAAGGAGGAAGGGGGAGGAGAGAGAGAGAGAGAGAGAGAGTAACTATGTGATAACCTTGTATATGATATGTTTATATATATAAGAGTATTTTTGTCATTTTTCTTAAGCTTATCCTTTAAGACAAAGTTTTTTAGCGCTTAGGTAAAGAAAATTTAAATTTACACTTTTGAACCGAGTATCCTAAAAATAATTGTATTTCACTATTTTAATTAATAAAGAGTAATATTAACTTATATTGTTCATTTCATACAAAATTACTACACCTTACTTTTAAGGGATTGTTATTTGCGCTCTACTTTTTTTATAATTACACTTCAAATTTTATTGGGATTGTTTGGTAACATTTAAATAAATATATTTTTTAATTTTTTATAAAAGATATAAAAATATAGAAAAATAATATAATTTTAAAAGAAAATGTTTGCTAGTTCAAAATTTTATGGTTCAAATGGCTCAAATCTATCGAAACGACATCATTTTACACTCAAAATAACATTATTTTAAGTGATTTAAACTATTTGAACCACAAAATTTTAAGTTGCCTAATTGAATTTAAAATTAAAAAAACATACTTACTAACAAATAATGTGTATTGAAGATTGTGTCATGTGTACTTTTTTATGCTAGAGACAAAATATGAAGTGCAATTATAAAAAAGAGAGTGCGAATAGCAATTCCCTACTTTTATGTGGCTTATAAATGACCACCTTCGTCAAGACTCCGTGTGCCAGAGGGTGCCAATTGAATTGTGTGAAAGAGAAAAGGGAGGTTAGGCTTCACAAAGCTGTAGGATGGAGAGGTTTTGGGAAGAAAATACATAATTTTTTTCCCAATCCCTCCCATTCCTATGACTTTATGTGCTTTCTCCATTTTCCCTCATACTTCCATTTTTCTTTTCTTCCAAAAAGAATCAGAATTCTGTTTGTTACCATAATCAAGAGAGAAAAAATTACATGTAGATAGAGAGAGGAATAAGAGGGAAAGGGAGGCAGATCTGCACGAAGTTATTGGCATGGTGATCTTGGGAAAGAAAGAGTTGTGTTTTAGATCTTTTCCAAGACCACCCATGCCGATGATTTCTTGCAGATCCTCCCTTTCCCTAACTTGTCCTATTTAGATCTAATCTTAATTTATGCTTCTCAGGTAACTAATCTGATTTCCTTGGTGTTTGTAATATGATCTTTTGTTGTTAATTGATTTGCTTGGATATATAAATATATATATATATATACATATTGATTGTTTGGACAGTTGTTTATGCCTTGTTTGATTGTCAGAAGGTCAGATCTGTTTGAATCTTTGAAGCTGGTGATGATTTTTTTAGAAAGCAAACTGGTTATGGTTTTAGAGCATCTCCAGCAGCAGCCTCAGTAGATCCCATCCGAAACTACAGTTTCTAGCCATATTTTTCATCAGGTTTTTAGATTGTATTTGGTTTATGGAGTTGAAAAAGGGATTTAGACAGGAAATTGAGAAAAATATGTAAAATGGAATTATATTTATTTTTTTATTTTTTTTCAAGCTCCTTTCTAAATTCATAAACTAAATACAGTCCAGTGAAAATTGCAATACCGTTGGACGGTGGGAAAATCTCCTGAGCAAATCTCTAGTGGCTTCTTGGGTTGATTCTAATTTTGAGATCTTGAATTTTTTTCTTAAATTTTTACCACTTAATCATAGTGTAATTTTTAACTAATTAGAAATAAGAGCTATAAGCACTTTTCTATTTTCTTTTTAATAAATATTTTTTTTAACTATTTAAATTATTTTTATCTTATAAATTATAAATAAAAATTATACCAAATATTTTGATATAAAATTTTAAAATAATCAAAAATAAATAAATAAATATATATATATATATATATATATCTATATATACCTAAGAAGTTTCCTAGACCAAACAAACCATGGGGACACCAAACAGTCCATGACTTGTATGCCACATTTGATGAACAAATATGATATTGATAAGTACAAAATTATTATTTAAAAAATATACAAAAATTATAATAGTTGAAAATAATACCATTGTTGAGAAAAGTAAACAATGTTGCGGATCTCAAGAAAATTAACCAAAAATTGCACAAAAAAAAATCAAGTAAGGTGGACCAGATTTATTTTAGGGGATGTACCAATAAATCTCAAATTAATAATTTATGCACTGTTTAGTCCTAAAAGTTTTCTTATACACTGAAAGGTCCCATTACAATGTTAATAACACCAGATACAATGTTAATAACATCAGAGTCATGTTACAAACATTAGATTTCAAGCATCTAATGTTCATCAAATTTCAATAATGTTTGAAAATATAGGATGAAAAACATCTAATGTTCATCAGATTTCAATAAATTTTGAAATTATAGAATGAAACATCAGATCATTTACATCATTTACATCATGCTGATGTAAAAATAGGACTAAATGGAGCATAAGAAAACTTTAGGACTAAATGGTTCAACGTTTCAAAAAGTATGACTTATGGGTAAATTTTCCTTTAGGGGATTTTTTTCTTTAAAATTTTTGATATTAAAATTTTATAAGATAAATTACACATAATATTTTCATAATAATTGAAGATTTCTCAGCATCTTTATAAAAAAAATTTGACTCAAATTTTTTTATCCGACTTAAAGAAATTCTATCCTAATTCTCCATATTTTAATTTTCACAAAAAAATTCTCGGAGATAAAATTAAAGAAATTTAAAATTTCTCTAAGTCAGGTCGAAGTTTCTTTGAATGAAGACCAAAAATTTTTTAAATCAAGTAAAATTTCTCTAAGTTGGGCAAAAAATTTTCAGAGTTGAATTTTTTTAGTGAAAATATTAAAGGATCTTAGCTAATAAAAAAAAATATCTTAAACTTCTCATACCATACAAGATTAAAGATGGATGTTTCACTAATTTTTTTTTTCATTTTATGTGTGGCTCGTAAATTTGAATATATATCACATTTATCTTTTTTGATGGGGTTTTTAGTACTTTTTGTGGGCAGAGGAAAAATATCAAAAATAAAAAATGAAAAGTACAAAAAATAATTGTAAGTTTATAAAAGTACAATATTTATTTATATAATTTAATGCACAAATAACTTGTATTTCATGAGTTTATAATTATTTTTTAATTTTCTATTTTTTTATATTTTCCCTTTAAAAAAATGACCACTGAAATAATATAGTTACATTTAAATAATATTGACTTTTTTGACTTTCGAAAGTTAATTATGTAATTTTAAGAGTGCCAATAAGGATTAATCAGTTCTTATAGAATTTTAATTGCCAACCAATTATCAGATAATTGTGTTGAAGTTCTTTCAGTCTCAATGAAAAGAACTTTTACTGGTGGCTTGTTTGAGAAGAAATTTATAAGAAATAACGAGTACAGAACAATTCAGAAACTGAATTTTATTAATACTGTGTTTGGTTGGGAAATTTGAGGAGGGATTTGGAAATGGAAATAAAAAAGGTAGGTGAAATGTGAATAAAATATACTTATATTTCACCTAGTTTCACACACCTTTTCCTTTTCTTTCCCTTTTCCTTTCCCTTTCCATTTCCAAATCCTCCCCAAATCCCCCAACCAAACACAGCATAAGTAAATAGGAACTTATAATGAAATAACTCAGCCTTGAAAAGGTTTACAGTAACGACTACTCGAAACTACTCCTAGGAAATGAAGTGCAGAACAAGAATTAAAGTGCTGGAAAGGTAAAGAATTGGAAATGTAAAACTGGAAAGAAATATAAAGTAAATAAACTGGTTTCTGGATCTGAATTTGGGTCTTTAATTCTAGAGCCTTTTCTTCTATTTATACTCTCCAATGGTAACTGTCGAAGTGGGTTTCCAACCGTTGAAATGTCCTCCCACGATTACTGATTATGCTCTCTTACAGTTAATCCCACTACGTCATTTTTACAATTAGGCTTCCCTCCTGAATTTGAATTTGAATTTGTGAGTAACCGTTGGGTCACGTCATCTTGCGCCTTCTAGCTGTTCTAATACTGCGTAAATCCATTATTACCAATATGAACTGCCATGTGTCTGTCGCTGGTTGGAGACTTGTATTAACTTCCCAAATTATCTTTTTCACGCCACATGTTAAACTGTGATTGGTTTATACAAAATATATAGCCAATATTACCCCCGCACTAGTATACCCAATACTTTGTGATATTAGTAGACTAGTGCACTTTGCCCACGTCCTAAGACGTGCTTGGAATTGGCTAAAGTATAACCATCTTAGAAACGAAGCACTGAACTTCATTAAATCCTTCCTTATGCTTTGAACATTCCCTCATTGTCTACGAAATACGAAAAGATTGATACATCTCTAATGGCTAATCAAACCTGTTCTTACATTGATCAAGCATACAAGAAGGCATGTGACAATGATGATCGACCTCGAAAAAACCTTCATGCATTTATTGGCCACATTTATCCATCCCCATTTATACAAGTTATGGAAGTGTTTGCACTATACGAACCTCTGGACCAAACATTTGCACAAATGGATCTTGGAAACTCTTCATCTACTCAAAAACTCTCTACATGGGATAAGGTTGCTTCATCATCTTCTGGAAATACTGGCTGGGTTGCTTGGCCTACATCCACTCAACCTCAAACAAGGAACAAATCCACCATTGATTTCCCAGATTTGATGACCCCACTGTAATTCATCCCCCCATGCGCAGTTCTGTAGTCTATCCATATGATTCCTTCGACCGTCTTCGCAGCCTTGAGGACAACTTGCTTTTGGCATGGTATACTTCTACTTTGTCGTCCAGAATAGTGCGAAGGACTCCACGCCCTGTTGAATCCTTGGGAATCAGTCCTTCACTCTTAGCCAAAAAAAGCAAAACTTTGCTCATCTGACTGGCTAAAATGTGTGAACAAGCCTTAGTTCCCACCTTCATTTGGAGAGGACCCAACTGCTCCTCCCTGCCCCCAATCCTAACTAGGTTAAAGAATTGAAACTCACCCTCTTCGAGAGTCAGCATTTTGCTTCCTACCAGGCTCCAATTCCTCTCACTACTTACCAACAATATAGAGTCTAGACTCTGCTTGCCGCTTTCTCCCATTTATCCTTTAAGGTCCTTCGAGATAACATTCCTCACAAGAATTTATTATGGTCTTGTGATATTATCTCTCAAAGCACATCCTCAATCCTATGGCCTAGGCAGAGATTCATACTTTCTTGGATCAACTGCCTCTTCTATTCAAGTAGCACACAAATGCTTCTATTACCAGTGAGTTGTTGGAGAACACCTCTACTGCTCGTATTCACATTCAGTACGAAACAGAGAATCTTCTTGAAGAATATGAAGACTTCAAGAACCATGACTCAGAGCATGGAGAAGATGCCATTATGGGCGATGCACATGGGAAATGAGAAATGGATGAAACGGAGAGGGCTCTCAAACAAACAGAACTTGAAATGAAAGCCCAACAACTCTTCTTCCAACTAAGGGCTCATTAGTTAAATAAACCAAATTTAGATAGAATAGAAGATAGGCTAGAAAAAGAGTATGAATTTATTGAATTTTGCTGGACAAAGTTTCATGATCTTGTGACTTTGTCTATTCCTTATTTTTATGAAATTGAGAATGTAACCAAGTAGGTTTTTCCAATGTAATATGCATATCAATAAAACTGAGTTCTTCAAATCTCATCTGTCATGATCTGGTTTTATATTCCAATTATATAATCGATTGCATGGTGAATGTGGCTTTATTCTTTATTCTGTTATGTAATCTATGAATAACAGCTTCGAAGTAACCAACTTGCTTTGATGTCTGGTTTTAAGTACTTCGAAGCATGGAATTTCTCAAATGAGTGTTCATATTTGTCTTGGGTTTTCACACTCTAATCGTATAGTTAATAATATATGCATAATTTGTGTAAATAACAGCTTTGAACTAACCAATCTTGCTTCAAGGACTGGCTTAGGTGTTTCGAAATATGAAATTTCTCTTAAGAATGACCACTTTCGCCTTCGAATGGTCTTAGCTAAGCAAAAGTGAAAGATAAGTCCTTTGGCCCTTGGTCTTTCTATATTACTTAACCAAGAACTGGTTCCATAGTGCTTTTTTTATGCTGAAAGAATAAGCAAGAACCATACTCTAATCATAGGTCATTACCAAGATCCCTTCGAAGGAATTTATTTATTTATTTTTTGGTGAATAAATTTGAAGGAAATTTCTTTTGTTGGAAAGTTTAAAAGCATACCTCTAGGATTCCTGAAGTGAACAAATCTCAACTATGTTTGAATTTAAGGTATAAGACTGGCTTCGAAGCCAACCACCTGTTTTCAAAGCTAAGCTAAGTGTTTGAAAATTGGCTTCGAAACCAACCAACCATTTTCGAAGCCAAGCTGAGTACTTGAACTATGCTTCCCTCACAATATTTACTCTTGAAGGAGACTCTCCATGTTGTGTTTTCAGGATCTCTTATGCTTTTAAAACAAAGGCTTTAAATCCACATGGGTCTCAAAACAATCAAGTGATTGATTGTCTTAGGTCTATTTGACCTATTTAGGCTGACTGGGTAACTTTTGGACATTAAAGTTTAAAACCCTTTCTCCTCGCGTTTTAACCCACTCACTTGTCCAATATTTCCTACTCTTCATTACTGTCGACTCTGAACCCATACCATTCTCACACTCATTTTCCTTGCTCTCCTTTCCACTCCTCACTAATGTGTCTTCCTCTCTGAAAGTGCCAACTATTGATCATGTAAGCCCGATGGTGGCTTTGAAAAGATGTATTGGGGAGGAGATAGCTAAATTCAAAGTTGGTGAACCAAGTGCCATAGATGGGCACCTCTTTATTCCGCGCCATAGTGAACAATAGGAATACGTCTTGGAACCTATCTTTAGAGAAGCCCCTGCCTAACTTCCTACTTTGTGTCCTCGTCTGGAGGATCACTGCCTTCTCTACGAAAGGGAGCTTGACTAGAGCAGCTGGAGGATGAAACGACCCCACCGCCGTTGGCCAACATTGAGGGTTGAATGAGAGGAATGATATGAAAGGGTTGTGCCCCGCCAGAGAATAGGACCTACAAGAGCTCTGGATGCCCTTCGTCTCTTCAGGTTCATTATTCCCAAAGACTCTTTTTTGATTCCTGCAGCCCTTTGTTTTTGGAACTCGGCTTTCAGTTTTTCCCAGTTTCGGTGTGGTATGATGGCCCCCACTGTTCTTGATATTTGCTATCTCCGAAGGCTCTCACCACTTGGTGCTCCTTTTTATCCAAACCTTCCGATCAATTTCATCATTCTACCCTTGAACTCTTCCTTCAGTGATTTTGTAAAATTTGAGAATAAGAAAGTAGGTCCTGTAGATGACTGAGAGTTTTTTTATTTCATTCTATATTGGCTATGAAAGTTTCTCTTCTGTACATCATCCTAGCGGATTATGCCTGAGTTCTCCACTTGCCAAAGCACTTGCTTTCAAGAAAAAGATAACCTTGGCTCCTTACATTTTAGGCCATATTTATAGGGCCTGTTCCCAATTTTGTGAGAAACCTCTAGATGTCAACCTAGGAGGCCTTTTCTGGATACTATAACTCTGGCTCTTTGCATATTTTACTGGTTTACACTCCAGGTGTTTGAAATTCTTAGTTCAAGATCCGACTACCTATAGAGAAAAATATACTAGGATTTCCCTATACCCCTCTACTTTTTCCTACTATTTCACTTTTTTTCCATCAACTCCCTATTTCTCCACTTGCTCCCTTTTTCCTTTTTCTGTCCCTTCGAAGCCAAAAAAGGACCAGCTTGGCTGAGGACATTTTTGGTTGACAGGCAGTGTTCCAATTCATTGCACAAGGATATGTGGGCCTCTATCTTGTTACTTAGGGAGCTTTTTATTGGTACTTTGAACCCTCGAGCCTAAAAGTGCATATCTGAGGTTTACTGTCCTTCCCAATTTGCCAGGCAATTTGGGCTCACTCAGGGAATTCCTATCTCCGTCTGCAGCTTCTCCAATGCCAATCTTACAGTTAGAGACTTGAAAGTGCCCAAAACCCAATAAAATGAAGCAACATTTAAACTGTTACAAGATTTGAGCGAGTTTAAATTTACTCCCTTCATTCGTCATGGCACAGCTTTAAAAAGATTTCAAAGTTAGTAGAAAGCCAATATGGAGGTGTACCTGGCAATACCTCCCAAAGATTTGTTGGTAGGGCTAGATGTATCCTCTCAAGCCAAGCCCAAGAGACTGGGATCACCATTACTTCTTTTACTGCTCCTGGTATCCTAGCTCCTACCTCTGTTACTTCATCTCCTCCTCTAGGGTCACTAGGGATGCTTCGAAGAAAAGTATGCATTCTTGCTGCCCTTTTTCTATTTCCTTTTATAATGCCTTGCTCATTTGTTTATAATTTCTATTCTTGTTGCAGGAGCTCCACAAGATGACTCTCCTCAGAGAGCTCAAGCTTTGAACATTCTTAAGGGCAAGCAACAGCAACGAAGTGTCACGACCCAAACCCGCCCCTATAGGTTTAGCGTCATGACTGGCCAGTAATCCGAGATTACCAAAGGCCTGCTTATCAGTAATACAATAATAGGGGGGCGGAAGCTTATAAATAATAAAATATAACGTCCAATGAGCTGTGAGGACTAATATGTAACAAAACAACTTTCATATATGTATATACACATCAGTCCAAGCATCAAGCTTATGTACAAAAATGCAACATAATTAGGATTAAATCCTATTAACAAAACCAGTCTTAACTTCAGATATGAAAACATTCAAAACTAGTCTCAGTGACGTTCAAAACAAAAGGGTGAACTCTAAATCACCCATGAAACCTTGAAGCTTGTCTCAGTAGGAACCTCAAAGTGAGGCACAGAAGTTGGCTTGACAAAACAGAGTTTAGGTTGATGCCACTAAGTTCGCTCTTGCACTTGATCATCTGCATATAAATATAAAATAATGAGTTAGAGCCCAGTGAATAACAAATGTGTAAAGAGGTTAAGAATGATGTCCTTTATAGTCTTTGAAACAATCGATTAGCATTAGAACACTTCAATCACTATCATTTGTCAATTAATCGTTCAATTCAATCGATTCAATCAATCATATTCTTATAGGTCATATGTGGTACATCCAATAGCAACAATACACTAGGTTTTAAAAGACCGAACAATCAATTGATAGCCATCAAACAATAACACTAGTTCCAAGATTTGGAACTGACAGAGATCTCTGTAACAATAGCAATATCAATATCAATAACAATAACAATAACAATAACAATAACAATACACTACGTTGGATGCCACGAATACAATTCAAAAGAGGATCATCATTCAATCGATAGAAAGTAACCGTTTAGAAACAATATAATTTATCATTCAGAAAAGAAATATAATTTGAACATATCTTTATGACATTGTTACTCACAGTTGGCTCCTTGAAGCACGTGATCACAATGTGGCGTCTAACATACACAAACACATTCAAGCACAATATCTCAAAACATGTTCAATTCATTCAGTCGGTTCTTAAACCTATTCAGTTCATTTGGTACTTGTTCGTTCGGTTATTTCTATTCGTTCTTTAATTTCCAAGTCTTAATGCAAAAACCTCCTTAATTTGTCAAGATCAAAGCTATAACTTCATGAATATAATGATTCAAAACTTTTCTTCCTTTTTCTTACAAAATATGAAATTAAAGCTACAAGGCTCTTAAAAAAATATCTACATATATGAAATTCAAATTAAGATCAAACTAATTCTTGATTGTCAAATTCAAGTTATAATTTATTTCTTAATTTGTCCAATTTTAGATTTAATTCATTTTCTCCATATCAAACCCAATTTCAAACCCAAAGTGATTAATTTTTAAGTTAATTTCCATAAATTTGAACCTAATTCCAATGCATGGATCAGATTTTCAATACATAATTGTTGCATGTAAATTTTACAACACAATTCAAGAATGATTCTCAAAATTAAACTCAAACTTAACAAATTTAAAGAATCATAACTCATAATCTTCAACCTAACTTGATTTTACATGCAAAACCCAATTCCTATCAATTTATATAATTGATCCTCAAATCTTCATTTTTAATCCTCTCAAAATCCATCTTAAATCAATTTATGTCTAGATTATTTAAACAATACTAGGAAGAGATGAAATTTTTTACCTGAAGATGAATTTTCCACAATTTTAAGCTTGAATTTTGGTATCCCACAAGGCTTTCTTCTTCCTTTTTCTTTCTTCCTCTCGGTTTCTCTTAGCTCGTGCTCTCTCTTTCTTTTTCTAACTTTGTTTTCAACAGATTGAAGGCCCAGCAGATTGAAGGCCACCTTTGACTTCATTCATCATCTTTTCCTTTATTATTTTATTTTATTCATTTAGTGGGACACTTGTCCTTATTATATGAACCCATGTGGTTGTGTATTAACTCTTTCTTTAACTAATTAATCTTGCTTAGGATACTTAATTGAGATTGATCTTTGATTACAATTAGCTTAGTTAACCATCTCTTAATTTTAATTAGTTATGTAAAATTCTAACCCAATTAATCATGACTACGTACAAATCCCACATAATTTTACTTAGTCTATTTGACTTCAATAAATGTCCAATCAAATCATAATTAAGTTGATCAGTCTGAATTAGATTTTTAATCAAACTTCCAAAAAACTTCAAATGTCCAATTAAACTCATTACCATTCTCAATTTTGGTTTCTCACATCATTAAGGCCTTCAATTTCGGATTAAACCCAAAATTTTCATCAATAAATTACATATTCAAAATTGGACAACTCATAGTTAAATTTAATTCATAATAACCACAATTCTCAATCCTCATAATTAATTACCTTAATTAACTCCAATTCTGACCTAATCAATCGAATTTCAATTTTACTAAACTGAATTGAATATATAATTAAACTCCCAAGTGGGTCCGTAATTAAAATTAAATTTATTCAACTTCTTAATTTCACTTCCTTAAACCATTTGGACGCTTAATTTCTAATTCCAAAATAAATCTTTAATAATATACGAATCAGATTCCACAATTTTCATAAATCCCAAACTAAATTAGGATAACAACTAATTAAAATCCCAAATCTCCTTAATTAACCAAATATAAAATATTATACATGGCGGGGTCGTCACAAGAAGAAAAGAAAACTTATGCTTGACCTTAAAGAACCTGAGGCTCACTTGGAAGAGAAGGAAGTAGAGAAGGAAAAAGAGACACCATTGAAAATAATGAGGAAAATAACAGTTTCTTCTTCTGACCTTATTGGTGATCCTACTCACGATGTAGCTGCCAAGGCAGTGGAAGAAGAGCACTCCAAAGAAATTATTATATTTTAGATGTTTGAAAAGAGGAGGCAGCAACAAATACTAAGGGATGAAGCTGCTACTGTTGGTGCACTACAAAGGGAAGCTACAAGGAAGAAACAAACTGCTGAGCATTACTCCCTTCGCAGTTCTCCAACCAGCACCGCTACAACCTTTGAAGCTGGTAATTTCCTTCAATCCTTTTTGATAATTTTCCTTTCTGATAATTTTCCTTTCCAGGATTTTAGCATAGAATTAATACCTTCTCCTTATTTTCTGATATGTAGAAACAATATGCAGAAACAACCATTCCAATCCCTCCTTTATCAACACTAGTTCCTTCTGCATTGCCTACAGATGAAGGGCCCTCTTTAACTTTCATAGAATTAGAAGCAATCTCAAAAGGAAAAGGGAAGACTCACACTGAAGTGCTAATGAATATAGAGCCCATCTAGACAATACTTCCATTTCCTAGCTCTACACTCTCAATGCCTTATTTCCTTCCTTCTGTGAAGCATAGCCTTATACCTTTCTTATGTTCAGGCTTAATTCCATACCTACCTCATTTATTTGTTGTTTCATCTCAATATACTCCTCCTACAATCCTAGCTGCCCTTTATCACCTGAGACAATTCCGGTTGTCACTTCATCTTTAGTGACAACTAGTACCCCCAAAGAAGATACTGGTAGCTCACTCATCCCTTCTTTACCATCCAGTTCCAGTCCTTCTTCTCTGGACTTGCTGGTGGCCAGGACTATTGATACTATTAGGGAAACTTCCACTCCTTTTCCTATCCCGATGCTTTTATCTCCTCCTTCATCTGGTGACTCATCTGTATTGCTAATGTCAGAGGAAAAAGTAGACATTTTTTAGGCTTAGCTGGCCAACTTATTTGACATATCTTCACCAGTTTGAGTGTCGAGCAGTGAAACTCAGCCATTGATCCTTGCTGACTCCCTTTTGGAGATTGTTAAGAGCTCTTCCACCACCACTGAAGCTTCCTTACCTCGGATGGACTTGGGCACTTGTTTGGATCTAATGCAATCATTCTCAAGGATTCCGTTTGAAGCCTTAAAAAATCCTATCATTAAAAATGGTTTCCTCAAATGCCGTAAAGTTTTTGAGCGATCCAATATGGCCTTCTCAAGCCACTTAACCCAGGCAGTAGCCACCATAGATTTTTATATCAATAACTACCATATGGCCAAGGTTGCAAAAGAGAGACTGTTGAAGGACAAGGAGTTTGTCACCCATATACATGTTGAAGCGTTCAAATTGAATGGACAACATTCCTATGCCTCTCAGTTTCGAATCCAACTCTTGGAGAAGAAAGCTGAACTAGAAGAGGAGCTAGTAGTAGTCAATCTAGCTTTGGATCGAAATACCAAAAAGCTGCAAATTACTAACTAAGGACTGACTGACAGAAGGCAAGACATGGCTACAGCCATTCAATTGTTCCCATCCCTTAGGAGTAGAGAATCAATTGTAAAGGAACAACTGAAACATTGTACTGATTTTTGGGCCAATTTGTGGCTGCATGTATTTAGTTCATTATGAAATGAAATCATTAGTTATTATTTGAGTGTTTCATGCTCTCTTGTTTACTCTTACTTAGCATTTCTCACACTTCTTGTATTTTCCACACAGTTGGATAGTAAGGTTTCAAATATCTGCCATTGATTTTCTTAGGATGCACATATCCATTTAGATTTCTCAGATGGTATGCTCCCCTTGGCAAGACTCTATGAATTGATATGGTCTTTCCCAATTAGATGACCATTTGCCAAATTTATGGCTCTTGATTCCTATTTGCAGTATTGTCTTCCATACCAAATCTCCTTCATCAAAACTGATGTGCTTGACTTTTTTATTATAGCTTCTAGCTGCCTTTTTCTTTTGGAAGAGGATATTGTTTAATGCCAAAATTCTAGCCTCATCCACATATTCTATCTCCAAGAACAAGCTTTGATGATATTGCTCAGTAGTTAACTGATATTGACATTTTATCCTCAAGGATTTAATGTTAATTCTACAGGTAACACTGCATCATGTCCATATACTAAGACATAAAGAGTGATCTTTGTACTTGACCTCGGGGAAGTCCTATAAGCCCATAGCACATCTAACAACAAGTTATGTCAATCCCTAGGATTATCTTCCACAACTCTTTGTATTCCTTTTTTCAAGGACTTGTTAGATGATTCAGCTTGACCATTTGCTTGTGCATAATAGGGGTGGAATTGATAAGACTAATTCCAAATTCTGCTGCGAAAGACTTCACTATCTTTCCGTCAAATATAGTCTCATTATCTATAGTTATGGTCTGAGGGATGCCAAACCAATGGATTAATTCTTTGATAAATCCAATGACCTTAGTTTGATCCACAGCCTTATAAGGCTTAGCTTCGACCCATTTAGTAAAATAATCTGTGGCCACTAGAATGAAACAATGATACTTCGAAGAAGGTGTATATATTTTTTCTATCATATCCATTGCTCATCCTCTAAATGGCCATGGTTTCACTACTGCATGCAAATGAGCTATTGGCATATGTCTTATCATGCCATGCTTTTGGCTCTATATAATCTTTAAGGATGGTTGGCCAATAGTAAGAATGCCTTCAAAGCAGCCATCTCATCTTCACACCAGGCTAATGGGCACAACAAATACCTTCATGTATCTCAGCCATAGTAGCCAGTGCTTCTTTTAGCCCTAAACATTCCAACAACAATCCATCTACTCCCCTTTTGTAAAAGCATTACCATATACTATATATTGCATAGACTGTAACTTAATTTTTCTGCTGGCCTTCGAAAAAGTGCCAATTAAATATTGAATGATTGATTGCCTCCAATCATACTCTTCTAAGTTATTCTGGTTAACTTCTACCATGATACCCCTTTTAGCCAAAGGTGATATTAACTTTTGATATATTGCTTGACTTATGTCCACTTGGGTGTCATCATTTTTTTCTGAAATTTGAGGCCTTCTAGGCTACATCATTAGTCTTGTGATTCATGAATCTTGGGATATAAGTCATATTGGCTATCTGAAACTGAGAAAGCAGATGCAATGCAACAACATAATATGGTAACATGCTTGCATTTTGATATTTGAAAATTTCCTTTACTCGATTGATTACCAATTGAGAATCCCCAAATATATCAACTGCGTGAGCCTGTAATCCAATAAGTATCTCAAGTCCCATTATTAAAGTTTCATACTCAACTTGGTTATTAGAATAATGGCTATTTTGGGAAGATGGTTATAATCAACTTTTTGGTAAAAAGCTGCTTATAAGCTGCTGTAGACGCGCCCGGGAATCAGGCTTTGCTACTACAGTTTGGACTCAAATGTCACGGTTCTGAATCTAATCTTGCAAAGTGCAATGCAAGACCGATAAATCACCAAAGAGTCCAAATCCGGCAAATCGTTTTGGAAAACTGATTTTTGTAAAGAAGTGCTAAACATGGACTACTTTGCCAGATACAGAGTCGCCACCTAAATATTTTTATTTGGGGGAATTTAGGAAACCCTGACTCGTCTAAGGCCACGGTCCGTCATCACCAAAGTTGCCTCGGCTCGAGAACTTGGGTACGATTGGGGAAGGTCATCTATGAGCAACCCCGCTCGCCCAATCAAGATCGGCCTGTACTAAGCACGATATCTTGTTTTTGAAAACACATGTGTTCTTATTCCGGTTTATTAGCTAGAATTACTATGTGATGCGCACAACACACAAATATAGACTAGATCGCCTAATTTGGAACAAAACATTGCATATTCGTTTATTTGAAAATGGTTTGAAGTTTGTTACTCGCAAGTAGGCTAAATCGAGGATTTCAATGAATTATTCCAATTCAGGTAATCCAACCTTCACCCACAGGCATTCAGGCAGTTAAACACTTAAGCAAATAGCCTCATGGCAAGCATGCTATACATGGCAACACTCACACATATGCAATATTCTAAAGCATAAACATTCACAGTGTACTCCGAGCCAAAATAAAGAACTAGTTAGAAATCAATGCATGATCCTAGTTCATATTAAAATGGCTAATGAAACACATGCAAAATGCAACTAGATAGGCTCGGCTATTCTAAGATGGCATATGAAATACGATTTGATAACATGCTGTTGAACACGTATTCAAGTAATGTATTGAAAATACAATGCGGTTAGTATGATGCGCCGAGCCTGGTGCATGCAATACAGATGAATGATGCAAACATGCATAGCATAAGGATGCTAACTGAAAAATGCCCTAAAACTAACCATTGAAAGCGGTTAAGTAAAAGGGAGAAAGACGTGGGGTTGGAAGACTTGCACACACTCACGCACACTTATTACAAAATTCGCTCTCTCGACGGAGGGTCCGAATAAATAATACAAATCGACTAACTAATTAACTAACAAGCTAATTAATTATTACATAACCGAATGAATAACTAGCTACAACTAATTACTACAAAACTTTAATTAATTAACAAATTAACTAATTAAATACAAATTCAAATACTAACTAACAAGTAAGCATTTTTAAAATAAGATTGCTAGGCCGCCTCAACTCTGCCTTAAAGAAGTTGGAGATGCATGCTCGGTTTCCTTACCAAAAGCTCTTCGAATGCTCTTTAGAGGCTCTGTCTGCAGGGTGTCCTCAAGGAATTCCTGCTGAATCTTACCAAAACCAGTCTGGGAAATACACCAGTGGCCTACCAACCATGAGGAGCTCCTGCCGACCACCCTGCCGGCCAAGAATGCACACTGCCGACCAAGGATGAGGGGGTACCGGCCAAGGATGAAAGGTTGCCGGCCACTGGTGTGCTGTGACACCAAGCTGCAACAGAGCACAAAATAGAGAAAAGGGAAGGTCTCCCAAGGGTATGTACGCACTTAGCCACCCCATATCATCTCAAAACATCAAGGGAGAGGCATAATCAGATCCACGACCATCAATCACGCATCCCGATGCATGATGGCCAAAGATCCAACTTGTGCAAATCAATGTGAAATGAATGCACGAATAAACACATAAAGCCTAAAACTCTATCATGTGTGATCAAGAGCGTCGGCGACCGAGAATTGAGACACGTTTCATCACTTGAAGTATGAAACGTCCCTCGTTTCTCGTGCTCGGATTAACACTTAATCCAAACAACAATGCAACACAAGCATGGCATGCACAATGCGACTCAAGCATGCAATATGACTTAAGCATGCAAACATGTAATGTGATATGAACAACCTAACAAGGCTAGTGGCATGCACAATGCTAATGGATGCACAATGCAAATGATGGCTTACTCAATGCGATATACATAACATACATAATGGACTTAAACCAAAAGGGTAGACCTCAGTCATGCTCCAAATCAGTGGCCATAATGTTCAAAAAAAGATTGTATGAAAAGCATGAAAAGGCAAGGCAAACATGCATGCCAATTGGCTCAAGGATTAAGGCACAAAGATGCGACTCTTAAGCATACTTAAAGAGTGACAAGCATGGATATATGACAGCACCACAAGTTCTGAAAATATGCATGGAATGGTGCCAAACCACTCTAACAAGACAAATAAAGCATGCGAGAAAGCTCAAAGCTTGAAAATAGCAAAGGGACTTAAGCCATGGCTATACAAAGCAAGCCCCAAAGGGGCAAGGTGTCACGACCCAAACCCGGCCCTATGGGTTTAGCACCGTAACTGGCCAGTAATCCGAGATTACCAAAGGCCTACTGAACAGTAATACAGTTAAACAGAGTACAGGGCCTGGCGGAAGCCAATACAATAAGTAACTAGTGTCCATTGAGCTGTGAAAATCTGTATGCCAAAAACATTTTTCATACACTCAAACAGTTCAAACAGTACGGTCAATATACAGTCTATACAATCATTCAGTACGGGGACCAAGTCCCTCGATAACAGTACAGTCAAACAGTAGACAGTCTATACAATCCGCTCAGTCAATACAAAACAGTGAGACAGTACCAAAAAGGGGAAATACTAAAACACCCCTAAGCCTTAGCATAACAGGCTCGGAACCTCGCAGTGAGGCACATAGGCTGGCTTGACAAACTGGGGACCAACCCACGCTCCTAGCTCTGGTCTGGCTGCTGAGAACCTACATATATATATAAACAGTGAGCTAAAGCCCAGTGAATAACATAATGTATAAAGAGGTTATGAATGAATGTCCTTACGGTAATGAAAACAGTTCATTTCATTCAGTCTTTCAGTATTTCAGTCAATCAGTCATATGTGGTACATCCATTAGCCTATAAACAGTAGGTCCAAAAGGACCGGGTCTTAACAGACCCAACAGTAATGATGGCCAATCATTCAGTAAACAGTATGGTTCCACAAGGGAACCGACAGAGCTCTGTAACAGTAACAATAATTGCTAAGGATGCCACAATACAGTTCAGAATACAGGACATACATTCATTCAGTAAACAATAACAGTTCAATAAACAGTTTAGTTCAGTATTCAAAAGATAACCATTTTGAACATATCTTTACACAACTGTTACTCACAGTGATTGGGCTAATAGCAGCTAGAGCGCGTCCCCGAGAGCCAACCCTAAACAGTTAACAAATAGAACACACACTAAGTTTCACAGTCGGAAAGGATGGTAATTAAATCCCTAAATTTCCTCGGTGTGGTTCTATGTCTAAATCCTCATTAAGATGTCTTAAACTAGGCCTAAGAATGCCTAGAATGGGATGAGGATGCAAAAATACAGTTGGAAGGCATTTTTCAAAAGTTGCTGAAAATAGGCGCTTCGCTCGAGCGAGCCTTCCTTCGCTCGAGCGAGCTTCCAAAATCAAAGGCTTCGCTCGAGCGAACAATCCTTCGCTCGAGCGGTCTGATGAACAGTAAAAGTACTGGTTGCTCGATTTTTACGCGCGATACCACGCTCGATGCTCGCTCGAGCGGAGCCCTGAATAAAGGTGCTCGCTCGAGCGAGGAATCCTTCGCTCGAGCGAAGAAGCCAAATCTGGAATTTCTAGATTTGCCTTCCAAGCTAAACCAAGCATTCACAACTCGATTCTCAACCTCTTAGGCCCAAATTCTGGAAAATACATCCCGAAACAATGTATAACAAGTTTCAAAAGCTAATTTGTACATGCAAGGGCCAAGAGTTGGTCAATTAAAGCCATTTTCAAACCCATTTTCAAGAGCAATTTCAAACATGCAATGCATGAGTTTTTAACCAAATTCAAGCTTCAAATCTTGCTCTAATGAACTCAATAGTTGGTAAACATTATGGAAACATGGGCTTATACAAAAATGTGAACATGCATGCACCATTTTGCCATGAAATCAACTCAAACTCATCAATTCTTACATGCATGCAACAATGGAGTTCTAATTCAACATATTTGCACTAAATCATGGCCTAGCTCTCTAATTGGGCATGAACCATGCAAAATGAGGCTCAAAGACGACAAGATGGAGATGATTTCCTACCTTAGTCTTGTAATCAAGGTTTTAAGAGTCCAATTATGCCAATTCTCTAGCAATACCTTCAATTCTTCAAGCTAAATCCCACAAGACTAAGTCTCTCTCTCTCTAACCTCTTCTTGGTCGGCTATAACAAGAATGAGGGGCTGATAGAATGTTTTGATCAAGTGAAATCAAGGTTCTACAATAATAATAACAAAGACTCCACCCAATGGCATGATTGTAATTTCAACAAACTCTATAATTGGCTTTATTTAATCTAGTTTAATCATTCCTAATCAATTTTCAGATAAATATACCATTAAATCACAAATATTTTACTGATCATAGAACACTAAACGGTTTTCAGTTCAGCCGCCGATAAGGCCTTCAATTAGCAGTTTAAACACATAAACACAAACAGATAATCGATAAATCAAACAGATGCAATATGCCATTCAACGAATAAACTTATTCAATTTCAGTTTCGATTTCAATCGGTTTATTCAGTACTTCAGTTACTTCCATTATCAGTCATTATCAGTTCAGTTTAACAGTAATCAGTATATAATTCAGTGGTTTTCGGTAATCAGTACGAGGGTTGTTACACAAGGGCAAAAACAGTCCCAAGGCAGGTCAAGGTGAGTCTAAAAACATGCTTGAACCTAGCCATTACAAGCTAGAACAATGGGCCAAAACATGAAGCATGCAAGGCTACAAAAGGGGTGTTATACTACACCTATTAAAACCAAACATGGCATGACTTGAACAGCATAAAACAGAGTTGCATCATGTCAAAATAAGCCCGAAAACCTACTGAGATGGCATCCCAAAGACCTAAGCATAGAGGCATGCACAATGATCCATTCATAAGGCATAAAACACCAACTCATCAAAGCATTGAAAGCATGGCAAAAGTAAGTGTATGACCATGAAACATGCACTGATATAACACTTCAAATGATGCCAAAGCATGAAAACACCACAAGTTAAGCATGCAAGCTTCCTCGAAGCTCAAGACTAGTCAAAGCATTTGCACTATAGCTATACAAAACACGAGTGATATGACCATGACAGCCTAAAATAGTCCTAGAACAACCCAAAATATGAATAAAATCATGCTGGAGCAAAGCCAAAATATGCTAGAATGATGATCCAAAACATCATGCACACAAGACTAGTAAGCAAGATTTGTTCTACAAGTACATGAGCCACTCAAGAGACAACCAAACAGCTTTAGACAGAGTTATACATGCCAATTGATGGTCAAAAACCCACTGAAATGGAGTCAAAACATGCTAGCAAGACATGCTACTTTGATGGGCCACAAATGGGATTACACTACACATACAAGATGCATGCACAAGGTGACCAAACCAGCCATGGACAGACTTAAGGTAGGTCCTAAAAGTTACAAAAAAGTGCCTGAACTAAGCCTCAAAAGTAAAGGGATACATGCTCCTTTGATAGGCCAATAACTCAAGCAAACAAAACAAAAAGAGAGGGGGTCACCCCTCTCTGGTTTTAGGCCTCAAAATCACATGCCTACCACTAAAAATCCACTGGATTTCAGTGGCTAAAAGGCCAAACCAAGACTACCTCGAAGGCCTTAAAGCATGGCACAAAACAAAGCCAAACAAGGCAAACAAGAGGGTTGTGCACCTTTAACACCAAGAAGACCTTAAACAATCATCAAAATCACTCAAATACAGAACTTTTTTCAGTTGAAAGCAAGGCCTAAAACAGTATTCAAGGATGGCCAAAATGAGATACAAATAAATGCTAAAAAGGGTTTGAAGATCAACTTCGAAACCAGCAACCTCAGGGGCCAAAAACCAAGTTTCAGAACACAAATAACACTCCCAAGAACCTCAGCCCAAAGATGGTGGTGTATCACTATGTGTTGTAGTGTAAATGTGCAAGAAAAATGGACTTTAGAGCACAAATACACACAATAGAGAGAGAGAGAATGAGAAATATAGAGAGAGAGAGATACAACTTCTCTAAAAAATGGCTGAACCCCTGATAGAGAGGAAGGGCCTCTCTTTATATAGAAGGGAGCAATGCAAAGCTTGTTGAACAAGCTTGGCAAGAGTTTCATCCCTCCATACACGTGTATGGAGGGGAAATGAGTGAAAACCAGCTGGCTCAAAAGATCTGGCGTGAAACCTGCTGAGACAAGGGTTCTGCCGGCCATTAGTGGTGGCCAGCAGTGGCTCATTGATGGCCGGCAAGCTTCATCAATGGCCGGCAGTAACAAAGGCATGGCTGGTAGTGGCAGGAAGTGACCGGCAGTGCACCAAGAGAATCAAGCTGGAAGGGCCAATACATGGTCCAAAAATGGGGTAGAAAGGATACAGGGTTTGGAAAGCTCAAACCTGTGACGTTCCACCGCGACAGTCGAGTACTCGACGAGCAATCAAACTTGTTGTTGGATGTACCTGCAAGCACAACCAAGTCTTGAAGACGGTCAAAAATAGGGTGTCTACAGCTGCTTATAAGTAGCTTTTTTGTGAGAGAGGAAGTGGATTATAATCCACTTCCCAAAAGGGGCCTAAGTAGTTTAATCAACTCTGAAACCATGTGTGGTTTTCTACCCCCCTATGGTGATTTAATTACAACATCAATTCCAATTAGACCATTGGCTTTCGATCTATCGAACCACATTTGCCATGGTTCAACATTGACCACACCAAGGTCCATTACCTCTTGGCTTTCTATTTGACATGGATGATCTGTCAAAAAGTTAGCCAAAACCTGTTATTTTACTACTTTTTGGGGGGACATATTCTAGATGAAACTCTGAAAGAGCTCATATCCATTTGCCAATTCTTCCTCTTAGCATAGGTCTAGATAACATATATTCAACCAAGTCTGTGGTTGCAATTACCAAGACAGCAGTAGGCAAAATATAATATCTTAATTTTATTGCTGCAAAGTACAATGCTAGACACAACTTTTCTATAGCTAAATATTTACATAGGTTATAGGAATGCGAAACAACGCAAATAAAACATGCGAGACAATGCAGGTTATAGGAATGCGAAACAACGCAAATAAAACATGCGAGACAATGCAGGTTATATGGAATGCGAAACAACGCAAATAAGACATGCGAGACAATGCAGGTTAAAGGAATGCGAAACAACGCAAATAAAACATGCGAGACAACGCAGGTTTTATGGAATGCGAAACAACGCAAATAAAACATGCGAGACAACGCAAGTTATATAGAATACGAAACAACGCAAATAAAACATGCAAGGCAACGTAGGTTAAAGGAATGCGAAACAACGCAAATAAAACATGCGAGACAACGCAGGTTATATGGAATGCGAAACAACGCAAATAAAACATGCGAGACAACGCAGGTTATATGAATGTGAAACAACGCAAATAAAACATGCGAGACAACGTAGGTTATAGGAATGCGAAACAACGCAAATAAAACATGCGAGACAACGCAGGTTATGATATGCAAAACAATGCAAGTAAAGTGCGTGACAACGCAGGATAAAGATATGCAAAACAATGCAAGTAACAAACGTAACAGCGCAAGTTAGAAAAAGGTGTGCGAAACAACGCAAGTAACGAGCGAAACAGCGCAAGTTAAAAGGGGAGAAAGGGTGCAAGACAATGCAACCTAAGTGTGACGCATAACAATGCGGAAGGGAAACAAGCATAACAATACAAGTGAAGTATATATAATAATGCAATGCATTAACAAGTGCAGGTGAAATGCGCAAGATAGCGCGATGCGCAAAATAGCGCGAACAATGCATTAACAGGTGCAGGTAAGGTACGCAAAATAGCACGATGCGCAAAATAGCGCGAGCAATGCACTAACAGGTGTAGGTAATGTGCGCAAAATAGTGCGAACAATGCACTAACAGGTGCAGGTGGGGTGCGCAAAATAGCGCGAACAATGCACTAACAGGTGCAGGTGGGGATAGTACAGTAGATACAAAAGGGCAACAAACTCCAACCATGCTAGAATCATGAGGAGAGGAAAAACAAACAATTAGGTGCGTACACAACGCAACCTGAGATAAATTCCAAATACGCTGAAACCGTGTGAGGAAAAGGACACTCAAACCACGATGAAATCGTGAGAGGAGGTCCAAAAGCAAACAATCAGGAGCGTGCATGACGTAACCTGAGATAAATTTCCAAACACGCTGAAATCGTGTGAGGAAAGAACAAACGCTAACCACGCTGAAATCATGAGAAGAGGTAAACAATTCCAAACACGCTGAAATCGTGTGAGGAAGGAACAAACTCTAACCACGCTGAAATCGTGAGAAGAAATAAACAATTCCAAACACGTTGAAATCGTGTGAGGAAGGAACAAACTTTAACCACGCTGAAATCGTGAGAAGAGGTAAACAAATTCAAACACGCTGAAATCGTGTGAGGAAGGAACAAACTCTAACCACGCTGAAATCGTGAGAAGAGGTAAACAATTCCAAACACGCTGAAATCGTGTGAGGAATGAACAAACTCTAACTACGCTAAAATCGTGAGAAGAGGTAAACAATTCCAAACACGCTGAAATCGTGTGAGGAATGAAGGAGAAGAAGAAACATAGGGACGTATCCCGTGTTTCGAAAAAAGGGGGAAACATAGAGACATATCCCCGTGTTCCCCGAAAGAAAGAGAAACATAGGGGCATATCCCCGTGTTCCCCGAAGGAAAGAGAAACATAGGGACGTATCCCCGTGTTCCCCGAAGGAAAGAGAATGCAAAACAATGCAACAAGAGGAAAGGCACACGTCTCAGCGTATCACACACCAGAAAGGGAAGAGAAAATCTCTCAACGTATCACACGCGAGAGAGGGAAGGCAAGCTTCTCAGCGTATCACACGCAAGAGAAGAAAGGGAAAATCTCTCAACGTATCACACGCGAGAGAAGAAAGGGAAAATCTCTCAACGTATCACACACGAGAGATGGAAGGTAAACTTCTCAGCGTAGCACACGCAAGAGGGGAAAGAAACATCTCTCAGCGTATCACACGCAAGAGAGGAAAGGATTGCGCAAGAAAGCGCAGTGATCCAAACGCGTGTCAAACGCGAGAGGAGAAAGATAGGTCCAAACGCATGCCAAATACGAGAGGAGAAAGGTATCAGTTAAACTGAACTGGAATGTCCGTGAATGAACAGTACATACAATACTGTGCAAGAATGGGAAAGAGACTAGATAGGTAAAAATGCAACACAATGCATGATGTTTAAGGAATGCAATAAACAAACAAAGCGGTGCTTCAGCAAGCACCTCGCATGGTGAGTGGCGATAAGCCGCTCTACTCTGACGGGGACCCCCCCTCGTGTTCCTCGAACACTTATCTTCAACTCACAATACAAAGGCGCTGAAATGTTGACAAGAAGTGACATCTGCTAGGGAAATCACGGATGTCGCTTTTCTTCCTGATCATACCCACAACTTTCCCTATTCTTCAACAGGGTGACAGACTAGGTTGGATCAGTATCCAGAATCGAGATGCATACCCACTACCTCGACCTATGGGGCTTCCATACAGATTTCAAGCCGAGGATACACCCCTAGGTATTTAAACCAGACTTTTGTCTCGGAAATTCCAAACCTTTGTGTTCTAGGCAACAACCATTCGAACTCTAGTTTCCACCATCACAATTGATCTCCTAGGAACTCATTGCGAACACAACCAAGATGTCTCTGACAGGGATTGGCACTCAGGGAGAGCACTTCTAATCGTGATCCTGATATTGAAACAGTCAACACAGTTTTTGATTCATTTTGAACACACAGTTCGTACAGCACACTGCTCATTCTGAACACATAGCCCATAACTCAGTACTCTGTTTCTCTAAACACACAGCCCATTCTGAACACTGCTCATTCTGAACACATAACCCATAACACAGTACCCTGTTTATTTGGCATACAGCTCATACAGCACACTACTCACTCTGAACACACAACCCATAACACAGTACCCTGTTTATTTGGCATACAGCTCATACAGCACACTGCTCACTCTGAACACACAACCTATAACACAGTACCCTGTTTATTTGGCATACAGCTCATACAGCACACTGCTCACTCTGAACACACAGCCTATAACACAGTACCCTGTTTATTTGGCATACAGCTCATACAGCACACTGCTCACTTTGAACACACAGCCCATAACACAGTACCCTGTTTATTTGGCATACAGCTCATACAACACACTGCTCACTTTGAACACACAGCCCATAACACAGTACCCTGTTTATTTGGCATACAGCTCATACCGCACACTGCTCACTCTGAACACACAGCCCATAACACAGTGTTCGGTTCATTTTGAACACACGGGATGGAAAGACGGAACTTGTAGGAGTCGAAACAAACTCAGATGCTCCAAATTTTTCTTATTTTCTTTTGTTTTGCAACCTGGAACCTATAGCTTCAGATAGGTCCTGATTCTACTGCTCTGAGATAACTTGGGTTGAACCCTGCGGTTTTATGAAAGAACGAATTCTGTTTTTCACAAATGTGGAGAATGGCACAGCACTCTTAACACAAAACGATTCATTTTTTTTAAAATAAGAAATGAATTCTCGACCAGGTATTGAGCCTACGACTGAACATAGCGAAAAAGACTCAACAACGGAAAAAAAGGTAAACAACCTAAACACATCGAGAAATACTCGAAACAACTCAAAACAAGAATCGAGACAAACAAAACAACACACACGACGCTTAGATATGTTCCAATGGCAAGAGACCTCTCAGTTCGCGAGGGGCCAGTTTCTTCGAGTATTATTTCCCACCATTTCTTATTTGTGATCCTCACATCACTCGGCCCTCAGGCTCTGTTTTTCTGAAAAAGCCCTATTCTCACTTTTTCTCTCATCGCACATCTCTCTATTCTTCAATCTCTTTTTTTTTTTTTTTTTATCCCTCCCCTGGATGGTCGGTGGATAAACAGGAAGTTGTGGGCTCTTGCCTCTAGCATTCCGCCAGATTCTTCTTCTTCTGCTCAGAACAGTGAGCTTCTCCTGCAGAGGGGTTACGCTGTGACTGGGCGCGTAGCAAATCTGTAGGTGACATCAGTTGACGATGTTCTGTTGGGGAGTTTGGACGTAATCAGATGTGTCCAGATGAGGGAGTGGAATATCCTGATTCATTTTGGTTTGCGATTCGCACTTGGCTTGATACCTCACTGCTTGGAGGATGAGAGAGCTTTCAGCCCTTTGTTGTTGACTTCAGTCATCCCCTTTTCTGGCAGGTGGAGTGCCCTTCTTGGAAAGTACGTTGACAATGGGGAAAATACAAAACACCTGACTCGACTGTGCCCCTAATTCATCATTTTGACCATTTTTTATTTGGCTTTCTACTAAAACAATTTTGACCAACATGAGAGTTAGATTAACATACTTATTCAATTTTTGATTTGAAATCATGCAAGTCAGGCTATGAGCACTGAAAATTTTCCTTTTTTGGGTCCAAGAAACGGTCCAGTTTTTGAAAAAGATGAAGCAAATTTTCGAGAAAATTAGTCAACTTAAGTAAAAATTCTCAAAAACTGTTTTTGCAAATGGCCACTGCTCGACAAACACGGAACTTACTTTTGAGATGCACAACCTCAGATCCGAAGGAAAATTGCCCCTTGTCTGAACGGCACTGTATGGCAATGGAAAATTGCCCCTTGTTTGAATAGTACCGCAGCATACTGTATGGCAACGGAAAGTTGCCCCTTGTTTGGATAGCGCCGCAGCACACTGTAATCAGTCCTCAAAGTGACGATCACCACTGAACTCGGATATAGAGAAGACCAAGATGATCAAAACCATTACATGGACACAATCGATTTGGAAGTGTTTATGGCTGGACTTCAGAATGAAGTTGCTTACGTATCCCAAACATGGGAATCAAGCCTTACGTAGTTCGGGGTTAAGGTACACTCGGGTATTAACCTCTCCTTTTACGCTCTAATTTTTGCCAAGGCTGCCCTTTCGAGTTTTCAACCTTGCGAGCTATGTTCTTTTTTTCTTTTCAATTCTTTTCATTTCTTTTCTTTGTTCATAATTTTTCATTTTTTTTTTATTTCTTTTTTGTCCTTTTTTGTTCTTTTTCTCTTGCTCTAACTTTTGTCTGGGTCGCCCTTCCGGGTTTTCGGCCCAACGAGCCTTTCAAGGATAAAAGTGTAGCTTTGTCCATGTCAAATGGTTTTAGGATCTCGAGGCCATCTGAATCCAGGAGAATGGCTGCTGTTTGCTGATGATGTAAAGTCCATCCAATAGGGGCTGAAGTTGCCCCTAGTGTTGTGGATAGGAACTTAGTTGTCCTTTAGCAATACTTTCTTCTTTCTTCCCTTCTGGGATTTGGCATTCTTGCCAGTCTTCCCTGATTTGCAGAAAAGACTCATCTTTGACTCTTCGAGCGCATCTGACATTTTTGCCCCTAGTTCAAGGGCTGCTTCTGATCTAGCTTCGCAAGCTTTCTTTGATCACAACTGATCTTCCTGATCTTTTCTTGCCCCTAGTTCATAGGCTGCTTCAAATCTGGCCACACAAGCCTCACATTATGGTTGACCGTTGGACATTCTGAGTCCAAGTTCAAGGTTTGAAAGCAAGGGGTCGAGTCTCGAGGTTGAGAGCGATCCTAGGCTGCACAATCTCAAGAGCGATTCCACACAGGTCTTCGCAGGACCGCGCAAAATATTTTTTGAAATCTTTTAAGAAAGCGACTAGTCGCTTGCGCTGAAGATAATGTAGAACCAATCTGGATCAAGCCAGGATCCTTCTCAGTACTCACGTTAACAAACATGATCTCATTCATTAAGGGCTTAGCATGCCTCTCTTTCTCTCCATTGATCAAATTTTTGCAAATCCCGAGGAATTCCTTCCTCTTTGTTTTCACTGTAGTGTTCAAAAAGAGTTTTGAAAAAAACTTAGGTCGATGTAATGAATTCAAAGCACAGAAAAGACATAGTTTCTAGTCGTATACTACCATCTCATTCAGAACTTCTGGCATAACTGACACAAGGCAGAAGCAAACACAAGAGTGTGAAAATTACTGTTATTTCATTCAGATCTTCTGGTGTAACTAGCTCCACGACAGAAACAGACCCAAAAGAAAGCGAAAATACAAACGCGAAACAAAATAGTGACATCC